>CM062630.1:17158688-17301188 GCA_025617555.3 Puccinia polysora
AACTAAAGATTTCACTGAATTTTTATTACAGGTTTTACCCCCAAAAACATTTATTTTAATGAGAATAATTGGAAATTAAATGGATTTTGTGTTTTTACTTAGCTGTTTTCTTTACTGAACCAATTTATCAAAATCCAGAGTCGTTAGTGATTGAATTCTTAAGATAGCCTTTAATTTTTACCAAATTGTTTTGATAATTTTTTGGGCACTATCTGTGTCTCACAAACTAAATCAAATAAGGGGTGAAATGAACCGCTTTTGGGTTGTGGTCCATTTTTCTTAAACTTTTTGTATGCATAAATTCAATTTTAATTTGCAATGGTCAATAATCTTTTTTGAAGAAAATATATCAAATTTCATGATAAATAATCTTTAATTATTTATTCAGGTTGCAAGAAAATTGAAGCCCAAACAGGAAGGGGTGTTGGTATTCAAGTTCATACTCAAGCTATTTCCTCATACTATTCTCTTCATTCTTCTGTCTCTTGGTTCATTTTCCATTCTATTTATTTTTATGTGTCTCTATCAGTCTTATCCATGTCTCTTAAACCGCTGTTGCCACGTCTGTGAACCCTCTGTCACTTCATTCACCCGCATGAGCGTCCTTCAAAATCAACCGCTGCCACAGCTCCCTTCCTGAATTCCTGCGCGTCTGCTCCCCAGCCATCTTTCCCAGATCCTGGAGGATCATGAACGGATTCAGTCAGGGCGCTCTTCAACCACCAGCTACCATCAACATTGACCACCAGTCACCATCAAAATCAATCACCAGCTACCTTTGACTCCAACCAACAGCTACCGCTGCAGCTCAAGCTCACCTCATAACCAACTTCAAGAGTATCACACCGGATCAACTCTCTTACATGCTTACTTGTTCCTTTTCCTTTTCTCCAGTACTGCTTGTGTCTATTCAACACACTATTTGGTCCTTTTAAGGTATCTACTCTACTCTGTTTCTTTTCTTTGATCACTCCTTGCTGAAATCAAACATTCCTTTTAAGTCTGTTAAAATTTCAAGGGGAAGCGAATGAATCAGGTAGAATCAGAGGAAGAGGTTAATTTATATGTATACATAATTTTTCTAAGGGTAATTTTGAATTCAAAACTCCCATTTGTGTTTGAGTCATGTAGGGCCCCTACACAGCCCAATGGACCCGTGGGGGCACATACACGCTTCCAAGACGCGCGTGCAGGCAAAAAAAAGCGTCTAGACACGCCCAAGGGGTTGTCTGAAACAGGCACAGCTCCTGGGGGGCTGTATACACCCTTTAAAAGGTGTATTTGATCTGTGTACCCCTGTATACGGCTTTTTTGAGCTGTGTTTGGGGGTACGTGGCCCCCGGGGGTCGTGCCAAAATTTTAGGGTCCCCCTGTACCACATTTGGGTTCCATCAACCCAAATTTGGGATCAATGCTTGCTATATGGGACTGTTGTTCCACATCTAGCAATCTTAAATTGACACTAACGTGATATTAAAGTGAAATCAAGTGAAATTAAAGTTAAACTATAGAAAACTGCAAATAGAACATCCAACAAAATTGATCTCTCTCAACTTGAAAGTGATAAAACTTGGTAGTTGTCCAATTGAAAGTTGGATTAAATACTGAAGTAGAATTGCATTTTTTTCATTATGGGAACAGTGACAAGTCCTCCTTTTAACATGGCCCTACTCAAGGACTACATTAGTGCAATGAAAAAATCTGCGCAAAAGAAGGATTTGGGTAATGAATGATTGGAAGCCTCATTTTCATCCTCATCAAGGGTGAAAATTGAGGAACAAAATTTTTGACAAATGGACATGAACTCTGGTGGTGAGTAACATTTTATGTTACTGGTCTTTGCCGTATTTAATTTTATTGAAACTGATGGAGTGCATTCCATCAATATAACCATGAAACTGTAACTCTGGCTATGCAACTATGACAGATCCACTTCCACCACCTCCTTTGAGAGCTTTTCCACTAGGGAAGAGGCACAAATGTATTTTCAAACATGGGAAATGAATCATGTTTAAACTTTAACACTTAAAGTGTGATCAATATGTGGATTTAGCCTGTGGTAGACATGGCTTGCACTCTGGAAAATTGCTCACCAAATGTTCAAGGCAAACTCACACAAGGAAGGTTGAGTGCAAGTTTTTAATCTGTGCTAGTCACACAATACTGGATCCCTTGTGGCAAATCTCCTACAAGAATGATCAACATAATCATGAACCATCTCCACATCCCTGAGTGCATCCTCACCCAAGGAGAATCTCTGGGGTAGCCTTAGAGAATATAAAATAAGGCATGAATCATGGGCTCAATGCAATTAAACTCAGAAGAAAATTGAGCAAGATTGATGGTGGAAAATATTTTGATGACCAAAAAATCTATAACACTAAGCATAAGGTAGCGCTTGAAGAACTGAAGGAAAGAATTGTTAAGGAGGTCCTCTTGGAACAACTTGGTAATTCAGGTTTGGTTCATCAAGCAAAATTCAGTGGAGAGGGTCATTTGGAGGCCCTACTCTTGGCTCACCCAGAGTCATTAAAGCTTTTCAAGCAATTCCATCATATAGAATGGTAAGTCATTTCAATTTGTGATGGGACCAGCTTAACACAAGTTGAATTTGTTTTTTTTTTGTTTTTACTTTAGGGCTGGTCAAAAGACTTCTTGTAATTTTTGGCTGGTCAAAAGGCTGGTATTTATTTTGGAAATTTTACTTTAGCAATTTTCAAATGAATAGTTAATATTTCTCTGTCTAGTGGAGTTCCAGATGACTGGGCTCCCATAGTGGAAGACTATATATCCAGTTTCAAAATTGAAAAAGATGTGGTTGTCTGCCCAGGTAGGGTTGCTGAAGCTTGAGAGAGCATATTTTTTGGAGTCGTATATGATGATAAGTTTGAAATCTTTAGTTTTTTTGAGATATTTCCACACCTTTTGAACTTCTCTCCAGTGACTCATACCTGGTTTGGCATTTAAACTGGCCAGGCTAGACACAGAAAAGGAGATTTCTGGTTGGGTTTATTGGGATAGGTGGTTGAGAAGTCTGATTGCAGAACTGTAATTCATTTTCAGTTGGCAAAATTTGGCGTGATTGCCATCTAAGGTGGGTTCCAGATTGAGATTCTGGGTTGGTGGGGAATGTTTGTCTTTGCAGGAGGACAGGCCAAGCTCCTCCAAACCACAAGAGTTCTGATTGGGCTGACTTCAGAAAATTCTATTGTACTTGATCTCCATGAGAATTCCAAGGATAGTGTTGGGGGATGGCAAGAAAAGTTCTTGAAGAATTCCAGAAAATTAGACTCAAAGAAATTAGAGTTACCTACATGAATCAGATCATCTAAATTAAAGTAGACAATTTCTTTAGTATTTATGGTGAGATAGAGACAAGGGTCACTAGTTGACTCTTGATATCCTTGAGATTTTATCCACAAGGTTAGAGTTTCATACCAGTTCTTGGGGGATTGTTTTAGATCATATAAAAATTTTTTAATTTTGAATACAGAGACTTCCTATCCAATCCTTCTGGAGTCCTTATGATAACAGTTTCATTGAGAGAAGCATGAAGAAATAAACCTTTCACATCAGATTGAGTTCAATTCATCTTCTCCTTCAGACCATATAGGAGAGCCATTTTAAGTGACCCAAGCTTTCTGGTTGGCGCCCAGGTTTCATTATAATTGAACATTAGAACTTGATTTAATCCTTGAACACAGAGTCAAGCTTTATTTCAGACTCCTGGATGCCAAAAACCTTGCTATCCTTTAGCTACCAGAGGTGATAAAATAAATAATGAATATATTATTCAATAAATGCAGCCAAAATCCATAAAATATTTGGATAAAGCTATTGCAAGGTTGACTGGTTTGGTTATGGTTTAATATTATTAATAAATATTAATAAATTGATTATTAAATAATTTAATAGAGGGGCAAAAAAATATTGGGATATTTAACACCTCTCTTCAGGGAATTCACTTTGAAAACACGTATACCAGGTTACTATGGAAACTTTAATTTATATTGTTAAAGGATATATTGCACAAAGATATTATATATATAAAATATATAGTGTAGTGGCAGGGCCTTTTTACCAAGCTTCCACGACAGAAAAAGGATAATAAAAATCACTGGTATATTATTTAATCCTTTAGGTACCTGCTTGGGAGGTGAACTTATGGGTTGAACCTATTACTGGGGTGAAAAAGGTTGTTCAGCAGTTTAAATTGATAAAAGGGTTTGGGGTCAGATATTATTAATCAGACTAAGCCATAAATCACTTACTTATCTCTTATAAGTATTTTATTACCTAGGCACGGTGTCTGGATATAAATATAACTGGGTCTCTGGGTATCAATATCCTCAAAAGAGCTCTATATTTATACCTTTTTGAGTCCCAATTCTGTCCTTCTGAGGGATACAGGGGCTCAAAGTGACGGTTGCTAAGCCTAGCAGGGTACCAGTGGTAGCTTTTCACGTGTCTATAGTGCTTCAGAATGGTCAAAATTTAATTCCACAGGGTATAGGAATTATTCTACCTTTTGATTCATGTTTGGACGTATGAATAACACTTATCTATCCACATGATTTCTTATTAAATTAATGCTCTTTAGTAAATATTCCCAGAATTTTAATAAGTTTCTTAGTGGAAATTCCTACAGATAATCTGATGTCATGTGGGTTTTCATTATGTGTTATCTGATGCGATTTAAATAATGATGTTGATTCCACGCCTCATTATCAAAATTCTGTTGATTTACTTAAAATAATTAATTAAAAGTGTAAGCTATGAGAATTCATGTAATATTTTTACATAATCAGTTTCCTTAGTTTTTCACAAAAATACTGATGTCTTGGAACTATCCCAATTTTTTATTGAAAGTATTTGGGGATATTTTACAAATATTAGTTATTTTATTTTTGACACATTTGTTATTTTCAATGATATTTTATAAAAATTATGTAAAAATTTTATTTAATTATTTTTATATAGTTCTATGTATTTTTAGATTATCTACTATCCACAGGGACATTTATTACATATGTAGTATGTCCCCCTCTAGGTTGTAGCACCTTTATATTGTACCTGGGCTTCCTGAGCCACCTGTCACTCTGTCAGCCAGTAGTGCCGTGGCTGCATAATTGTCAGATGCCTGGGGCTGCGTACACAGCTTGTCACGGTACTTCTACAGGGTTGCAGTTCTGCTGCTCAGCTGTGGGCCGATGTGTTGGTTTCTGCGGCTGCGTGCAGGAATTGTGAAAAATCACATTTCTGCCTGTAACTCCTCCAAATCACAGAATTCTTGGATTCTGTCACAAAATTCACTGTGAAACCTATACTTGGGGTTTCATGTGAAATTTCAAAATGGCCAAAATCCTAAGGCCATGTCTCTTTCCAAATCTTCATAATTAATTTAAAAATATAAGCAGTGGTAATTTGACGTAGGTGTCAGTGGGTAACCCTTCCTTAATTTTTATTTAGATTTATAATTTGAAATAATAATTCTAATATTATTTCTCCTTTGATAAGATTTTTATTTATGTTATTTTTTTACTTTTGAAGCTTGCTCTGCAATAGTAGGAAGCTGATAATTTATACTTAAAAGTATTGCCATGGCAGTTCTCTTTTACCTTGAAGACCCATGTAGTATTTAGAAAGTTTTTGGGAGTTCCATAATATACTTCCCAAACTTCTTGTAATTCTATAGAATTCAGTTTGTCTCCAGTGGCTTTTTCTACTTAGGCCACTTGGGAACTTTGCATGCAGCTTTATAAGAGGATGTTTCATAGTAGTGGTGAAAGACCTATTTTTGGGGCTTTCTGGTTTCTTGCCTGGATCTTTGAGTAATAGATTGTACAGGAAGTTCTGGAGAGGATGATTGAGGAGGGCCTGGAGATTGAAAAGACACTGATCCTGCATCTTCTTGATCTGAGTCTGATTCTGTGAGATTGTTATGAGATTCTCAGATGGTTTTCTGCTTTTTGACCAAGTGGAAATTGGATTCATTTAATTTGGATATTTTTTTGGCTAAAAAGATCAACCCCCGGCAACCCAAGGAGAGAAAAATTTTGAAGAAGATTCTTGAGTAACTTGAAATTTTTGTTTTCAACAAAAGCACCAGATGAATTAAGAATAATATAAGAATGAAAGGTGGGATTGAACCCAACTAAAAGTCCTTCTAATCCCTTCTTGTCAAACTTTCTCCGTCTCTGTAGACAATTAACACAATAAATGACAGGTGATGCTACAGTGTGGGAGTCCAAACCTGTCCTATAGCCCTAAGACTCACCATTCTAGTGTAAAAACAGCTCAAAACCTCAAAGTAACCTCAAAAATAGATCCTAAATCAGAAATAACCCATATTCACTCGGCCAAAGTACCCATGGATTAGAAGATACAGCCCAACAAACCTCCAACTGTGGAAAACCCATACCCAACCAGGTGTCACAGCTCTGTGGAAGGCATGAAGAAATACCTTGTAAAACCCTCAAGGAAATAACAGTAACAGCTCACCCTCAACACCAGGACCATACACCAACCCTTTCACCTCATCAAGAAGATAGCAATACAGATACAGAAGGCAGTGAAACTAGTTCAACTCCTCCCACCTCACCCAGAATGCAAACAAAATATATGTACAGGAGGATTTGCAGAAGTATACAGGAACAGTGCAGGAAGGAGGAAGTGGAACCAGTCTCAACCAGAAACAAAAAAAATAAGCAAAAATAAATTCAGAAGGAGTGGTATAGGCAGGAGAAAGTGGAACCAGGCCCAACCAAAACAAAACAAACTACCAGTACCAAACACCCCCAGAACCACACAGAAATTTATGTAATCAGAAGCATGTGATACGAAAAAAACCACTGGCACAAGTACCACAGGGCTACCCAGCCATATATGCAGGCAGCCAGACCCATGCAGTACCAAAAAACTCAGCACCACACAGCAATTTATGTATTCATAAGCATGTGATGCCAAACAAACTACCAGTACCAGCCCACCACAGCACCACACAGAAATTTATGTATTCAGGAGCAGGTGGTAACAAACAAACCACCAGTACCAACAACCCCCAGAACTTCCCAAAAATATATGCAGGCAGTCAAGGACATGCAGCACCATCCATCCCCACCATACCAGTATCCCACCCAGCTCAATCCATCCTAACCATCTGTGGTACCTACCCAGATAAATATTATTAGTGAATCAGTTATAAAAGGAAACAAAAAATCAGAAACCAAGTTATTACCCATATTTAACCAATTAAACAACCCAAAAGGTGCTTGAATAAGGGTTCTTCTGTGACCCAAATATTTATCACCATATTAAATAAAAACCACCCCCCAATCAATAAATCACCCTTACAGAGAAAGAGAGCACAAAAAAAAGAAACTAAAAACCTTTCCTCTACCCATCCCCCTGTGGTTAAACCCATCCTTGCCCTCTCCTGAACTACCCCTTTGGTAAAACCTTGAACCCTTTAATATTGGGATATTGGTTAAGATAAAATATATCTGATCATTAACTGACAAATAATCCAATACATCTGGTATTTTCTTCAAAAAAACCCACCAATAGCAGTTAGTGATTAATCTAGGTCTGATCTGAGACATATGTTAATTCTCCAAGAAACCAGCCGTTAATTTAAATAAATTATTGTGCAGACCTACAATAGTACTAGATGGGCAGGCAATTCAAAACCACTCTTAGTAGATAATAAATTCCCAAAGGAGTAGAATTAATACTGAATTCCCCTTCAAGGACTTGCAGCAAGCTGTTTTCTACTTTATTTATACAATCCCAAAGGAGTATCTAAATAGGGTTTCAAATAATTAGCAGGGAGTTTCTTGTTAAACATAAGTTCCCAAGGAGATTGGTTATTACCTTCCCTATGAACTCAATTGATCATGAAGCAACAGCTTCCAATCACAATGCGCCATTAGCTTTTATTCAATTGAGAAGAGGAGAAGGGGGCACGCGCTGACTCTATGATGTTTTGATTGGAATTTTTGGCTTGAACATTGTGTTCAGAACGGTAGGTTTTGGAGGTCAGAAGCTTGATATGTTTGGAATTTGCAAAGTCTCTCAAAGTCTTGTTGGTGAAATCTGTTCCTTTATCTGAGAAGATCTCCATTGGATATTAGTTTAGCCATTTATATGAAGTCTTGAGTATAATAATGATTTTTTCATGTGTTTTTTCTATGGATAGCAGAGGAAAGACAGAAAGATAGCCCATAAAATTGTTCACAAGAGTCAGAATTTATTGGTGGCCCGCCTTTGATTGGGGAGTAATTTGTCCCATGAATTCAAGGTGGATCCTTTTGTGGTGCTTAGATGAAGGTGTCTATGTTGCTGAGAAGGGAGCCCTTGTTATTATGGTCTTTACACAACCTTCACATTGAATAGTATTTAGTTCATCTTTAGAGGATTGGTACCTCAGGATATTTTTAAGAGTAGAAATTGAAGTGTGTCTGTACACCTTATGGAGATATAATAGTGATTGGGTTTCAATCCATGTGGTGGATGGAGATTGGTTAAAGAGATTAAATAAGAGCTTTTTTACAGTGATTTGAGGCTTCTCTATCACAAATAAGTTGTCTTGTATTAAGTCTTTCAAAACTGTCTTGCTGCCTCTGGTGATAGAAAATTGATCTTGCTTTTGGTTGAGGTTGCATCCCTTCTTTTCCAGAATGCTGGGGCTGATCAGGCTGAAAACAATTTCAGGAACATACATGCATTCTTCAAGATTTATGGCAGATTCCTTCTACTTGAGTTGAACCATAAAGGTGTAAGACTCCAAATGGTTCTAGGCCGTGGCAGTTCTGTAGAGGGGGAAGGTGCTGTTTGGGCTGTCCTCCTGAGTGTTACAAAAATATTTAAATGTAACCAAGATCAAGGTCCAGAACCTGGTAAATGAGGAATCAAGTAGTAAAGGATTAAGATGATAGTATTTTGGTAGCAATGGAACAGCACTATCTGAGCCAAGATTATGTGGGAAAAACATGGACAAGAGAAGCTAAAGTTTGTTTAAAGTTCAAAGAACAAAGCTGTTTCATTTAAACAAAAACCACAAGCTAATAACTCTGGTTGTCAGCAGAAGATTGGGGATGATCAACTCAAACCCAACCAACCCTCAGGTTCTTGATGAACCTGCCCAACTCTCCGCAATCAAGCGCTTGAAGGGTACCAGATAACTGAGGGTGGCTTTAAAAGACAAAGAAATATGTTCAAGAAGCTCTAAAAGCAAAAAGTAAACTGATTTGAAGCAAGGATAAACTCAACAATTCTCAAGGAGCTCAAGAGTAGGCTGGAAGAATGCAACTCCAAAGAAGTAAGGGAGGTATAACACTCCAGGTCTTAAGCTTAATAAGACATCTTCAATCAATTGTGATTGGCTCCATAAAGTTGATCAAGTAGGGATCAAGACCAGTATGGTCAGAGAAAGGGATAAAGGAGTGGTAGAACACACTCAAGAATTCCAACAGACAGAATTCTCTTCAACCAACAAGGCTATTGGTTGGTGATAAGGATCAGGCCACAGAGGGGCAAAGACTAAGGATCAATAGACCAGGGGGGAATTATATGTTAACCCAGGATGAGGATGAGGATCAGATTTCAATGATAACGGGGGGGACACATGCACACCCTCCCATCAATTGTTTGAAAAGAAGCAGGGGAGAGCCCCTCCTTTTATGGGCCATGGGTCCCTGTAAGCTACTTAAAAGTGATGACACAGATAGAGCAGAAAAAAGCAACAATCAAAAAATTTTTTCTTTTTTTTTACCCTGGATTTGATTTAATTTGATCATGGGAGAACAATGAAAGGACAACTGAAAAAAAAAGAAGGGAAAAAAATCAACAATTAAAAAACAAATAAAATAATAAAATGAAATGAATGAGCAGGGATGAAAAGGGACACCAGCCTGTGCCAATGGTGGGCACAGGCAGTTGAAGGGGAGGTGATGGGCCGCGCAGACAGGCTGACGGGCCTGGGCAACCGCTGGCCCCCAGATGACCGCCAGCAGGACCCGTGCGGTCAACAGATGACCACGCGGTCAGAATCCTTGAGGGGCGCGGGACACATCACCAACTGGCGCAGGCAACAGACAACTTGCGCAGGAAACCGGTGAGCAATGAGAGCGCAGATTGGGGGGGATGATATCACAGCTGCTGATGAGCTTTAGGAGACAAAGCAAGCGGTTAGGCAAGAGCAACCGCGGTTGCAAACAAGGGTCGCGTTGGAGGTAGTAGGAGTAGTGGATAGATTGAGGAGATTGGGTCTTGATCTGATTGACAAGTCTGGTGAAAAGTTGCAGGGATGCAGGGGTGGGGATTGAAGTGGGTGGGAGGGATAGGAGTAAGTCCAAATTGATTTGTTTGACTCCATCATCCTTATCCGATTGAGTGTCTTGGGGGACTTGACAGTTCTGCCTGCCAACTTGTTTGTTAGAGGTAAGCCAACGACGAGGATGATGATGATGACAAGAGATCAAGGGTGAAAATTGGGATTGTTGGGAGATTAGGAAGACTCTGTTGTCCCGGTTGTCTTTTGGAAAATCTGGAAGGGGTGACCAAAAAGGGGATTTAGGGAAGCCAATTTGGGGTGCTGGTGCTGGATAGAAGCCCGCAAGCCGAGCTGGTCTTCATCCCCACGTTTGCCAAAAGGGTGGATAGCAGCGCAAAGCAAGGGAAAATTGAACATAGGAACGGGCGCTAGGCACCCAAGAGATGATCCTAGACGACTAGGAGAGTGGGAGCTGCAAGTTTGGGAACTGGATATGGGAATCATTCCAGATCAAAATTTTTTTTTTTTTGGACCTAAATGGAGGCTATAGAAAATTTCATAAAAATTTTACTTTTTCCGTACTGGTACAGAGGTGTCCCAGATTGGGAACCACACTGGTTCCTTGTATCTTAAGATTAGCTTCCAGATTGCCTGTCATAATTTCCTCTGGCCTTTCTTGAAGATTAATTTAAGTGAAGTATTTTAGATGATTAAATATGTGGATATTGGCACCAGAATCCAAGAGGATGTTAGGTGTGTGGTCCGCATTAAGCTGGAGAGTAAGCAAAGCCTGGTTGTTAATGGTAGTAGCCTTATTGATTATTTTGTTCCATTCATTTTGCTTTTTTACCCACCATTATGGCAAATTTAGGGGTGAAGATGAAAGCAGGAGGATTTTGGATGTGGTGCATTTGTGTTTTGGAAGCCTTCCTTGCACCGGATGCAACCCTTTCTGTCATCTTTTTCTGTCTTTCTCTTTGTTTTCACTAGTAAGATGTCAGGGGTGGATTTGCCTATTTTGAGTTTTTCCTTGCGCTTATTATTGTATTGAGTTAAGTGAGTAGATAATACCTCTAACATCATAGAATTTTCTACATGCATAATTTGTTGTTTAATATTCTCTAGAATGGGTGGAAAATTTAATATTATAAAATACACCAATATTTCCATTGGAAGTTTTATTCCAACATTGGCCATGAAAGTGAGAGACTTTTGGATGTCCATTATGAATCCTTTTATTGTGTGTTTGTTAAGTGGAGTGTGGAGAAGTTGATCAAAAAAAAAGCTATATTTGAGGTTTCCAATGAGGTAAATCTGCAATTGATCTCTGTGAAGAGTAATTTGGATGACTTTATGTTTGCTGAATTGGCCACATTGGCATGAGTAGTGCTATCAAGCTCAGATAGGATGATTGGTTGGTGTTGAGATCTGAGTTCACCCACATCCCTTCTCCTGCGCTCCTGTGGGGTGAGGAGACTCCAACATGAGAGTTCCCACTCCATATCTGGTTTTCTTCTTTCCTACTCCTCATCCTCTTGGGCGCCTTTTCTGCTTGCTTGGTCTTGCCTTCCTGGTCTTTCTTATTATCTCTGATTTATACTTCTTTGTCTTTCTTAGTATTTCTTATTTTTCCTTCTTTCTTCTTCTTGTCTCTCAAAACTCTTCACTCCCATCTTGATACTTTGCACTGCTGTCCACTTCAAGAAGATCCAATTTCACTTCTTGACTCCAATGCTTGGACAATTGTCCTTTTCAAATTCATCAAAGCTCACCTCTGAATTCCTGCCTGGTAAGACAACTTGTAGTCCTTCATTCTATTTCCTGGAATAACCTGACAATGTCTTCAAAAATCTACAATTCCAACAGTTTTTTTCCTATTCCTTTTCTCAGTCCTGAATATTCTCACTCTGCTCCTTGTGTCTGATCTCTTTTGATCCTTCCATCTTTCCTATCTGTTGGTATCCTTCTCTCTGTCCCATTCTCTCAAGTCTCTCCTATGTTCCTTATGCTTCACATCTGACCTTTAAATATATTCTATTGGTTTGAGTCCTCTGTCTCTAAACCTGAAATCTTAAAACTGTTAAAAGCCAAAATCTGACCAAAAAAACTCAAAAACTGCAAGATGAAAAAAACAACAGGAGAGACCAACTACTTCCACCAAGTTGCTTTAAAAGCTGACATCAATGCCATACCCCTTCTCAACAACAAAAATTACTCCATATGGAGAGATAAGATGCTTATAATCTTTGATCTTAAAGAAATCAAAGAATCCATTACAAAGAATACTGGGCGCCTATCTGTCAAGCAAGAACTCAAAATCAGGGCCATTCTCCTTTCCAAGTTGGATAGCACAACGCATGCCAATTTAGTCAGTTCAACCAACTTCAACTTTTACTCTGGGCAAAAATAACTTGTCAATTTGCTTTGGCTGAGACGGCCAACCCGGCTAGAATATTTAATCACTTCCTTCACATTGTATTCAACAAACACGCCATTGATGGTTTTGTAACCAACACAAAAAAGGCTCTCACTAGAATGAATGATGTAGGAATAGAGTTACCCAACAATATACTTGCCTACCTAGTGCTCTTCAAATTTCCGCCCGCCCTCAAGAACCTCAAACAACAAATCATGCATGTGTAGACATTCATAACCATTGAGGTGGTCTTCAATTACCTAGTTTAATATAATAACAAATGTAAGGCACAAAAGAAAGCGTCCAAAAGCACTCCCAATGTCTCTGGTGACAAAGAGGCCTCAAGCGTCAAAAGAAGATAAGAAGTTGAGAATGAAATGTAAAGAAGGCTACTGCAATCCCGATTCCCCCCATCCCAAACCTTTTTTTTTCCACCTAAATCCTCAAACTGCCCTCAGTTGGTGGACTGAAAAAAAAACAAATGGAAAAATAGGAAGAAGGAGCAACAAACAACCATCAAATATCTTGCTCTCTTGACACTTTGGATTCACGCGGATAACACTCCCAACTTCCTCCTGGACTCTGGCGCAAACATACATGTGTTTAATGATCTCAAATACTTCATGGACATCAAAATGAAAGAGGAACATGAAGTAGTTTAGACAGGCAAGCTTGAATATAATCTCAAAATCCTTGGAAGGGGAATGGTGAGGCTTGAATGGAAAGATTCAATTATCACCCTAGAGGACTGCATCTAAATACCCATTATTGTTGTTAACCTCTTCATTCCTGGGCTCCTTGCCAAGAAAGAATGCTGCTTAACTCAAAACGGAGATGAATTCACTGTCACCAAGAACGGGACAACTGTCCTCAATGGATTCATTTGCAATAATCTCTCTGTAATCAAAAACTCCATACTATAGGTTCAAATAACATAGTCAATCACCTCAATCAAGCTACCCATGACCCATCAAATTTGTCTCAATCCCTGATGGACATTCACAAGATTTACGGCCACGCCTCAATATCCAACCTCCAACCTATCTTAAAGGATCTTTTCCCCAGAGACAAATTAACTCAATTTCAATGTGATGCGTGTGCCAAAAGCAAAATCACACAATCATCTTTCCAGCCACTTCCACTTGATCTGATCTCCCACTCAAACAAATTTGCCTTGACTTAGTTGGATGCATTACTCCCCAAGAAAAGTCTGGACATTGTTATATGTTGACACTGGTTTACAACCACTCTGGTCACCTTTCTTCTTTCCCCTTACACTCCAAGTACAAAACCCCCAAAAAAATCATCAACATACTCAAAGTCAAATTCAAGAGACTCAAGTACTATCCCTCAAAAATTTACTCAGACAAGGGAACTGAATTTACAAATGCCACACTTAAGGAATTTTCCAAAGAAAAACACATGAAACTACTCACCTCCAAAGCTTACCACTCCCAAACAATGGCCAAGCTGAAAGAGAAAATCAAACTAGTGTGGAGTTGGCCCAGTCTACCTTTTCCTTGTCTTGATTACCAAAAAATTACTGGCACATTGTCACAAGAAGCTGCTGCTTCATGCTCAACCAAATACCAAGAGAAGAAATCAACTCTCTACTTGGGAGCTTATGTTTGGTAAGAAGCTCCCTGCTAACTATCTGAGACCCGTAGGATCTACTCTGGTCTACCTGAAAAACCACCTACAAAAAGGACGCAAGTTTGATGAGAAATGACACAAAGGAATACTTGTTGGGTTCAATCCCACTTTTCACTCCTATCTTGTTCTTGAATCATTGTGTTCTATTCTTGAAACTAAGCACATCACCTTCCTCAAAACCCACACAACCAGTTTTCCTCTCCTTGAGCCATCTGGAACAGATATCTTCTCTCAAGCTTATTGAGACTCCAAAAAGTCCGATTTCTCCTCATCCAACAAACAATTTATGGCTAGGGATCCCAACAGTTACTCCCCGGAATCTGAATTCAATTGGGACAACTCTGCCTCCCTTAACTCAGAATCTTTTCTCTCTCCTCAACCCAAAACTCCTTGAATTCCCTCTACTGAACCCACTAATCAAGAAACTCACCAACGGCCAAAGAAAGAAACAAGAAAACCCCAAAGCTATGGTTTTCATCACTATTACAAACCTCCTTCATACAAGGCTGCTCAGAAGTGCCCAGAATGGCCCAAGTGGGAGAAAACTTTGGAAGAGTAACTAGAATAAATTGGATCTCAGGAAGTATGGGAAGAGTATTAGGGAATGCCTGAAAATATTCTAAATACAACTAGGGTCTTCAAAGTCAAAGAAAACTGCCATGGAGAACCCATGAAATACAAATCAAGACTATGCGTTCAAGGATTTGATCAAGTTCTTGGGATTGACTGTGACAAACCCTGGGCGCCAACTGGCAAACTTGGCTTGTTGCGTATCACTCTCCTGTACGGTCTGAAAGAGAAGATGATGTTCACTCAATTCAACATCAAGGGTGCATTCTGGCATGCCTCTCTAAACAAAACAGTTATCATCAAGAGTTCTGGAGGCTTTCACAGGAAATCCCCATACCTCAAGCTAAAGAAGTTTCTATATGGCCTCAAGAAGTCTCCAAAAAATTGGCACAAGAATCTAACCCTATGGATCAAAACTCAAGGTTTTCAAGAATCAAGCAGCAACCCATGTCTATACATCAATTCCAACTCCAGGGAAGTACTCTACTTCCATGTAGATGATCTTATTCATGTTGGAAGGAATGAGACCTTCAAGGCTAACTTCCTCAATAAATTCAAGAACTCCTCTTTCCATCCTCCAAATACTATCCTTGGAACGCTGATGTAAGTGGATAATGACCAAATCTTATTAAGCCAACCCAATCACATTGATTGCCGTTTGGAAAAATTAGGCTTCACAGACTTTAGGGACACTCATCACTGCTCACCCAAAATCTCCACCTTGAACCGGCCTTGGATGAAGATCATGAGGAGTTTGCAAAACTCAACATCAACTTTTGATCTGTCACCGGACTTCTCAACCATCTTGCTCAGTACACCTGTCCGTAAATTGTGTTTGCGGTCTCAAATCTGGCAAGTTTTAATGCCAAACCAGGCATGCAACATTGGAGGGAAGCAAGAAAGGTCTGGAAGTACCTCAAGAAAACTAGAAACCACAAACTTATCTTATGCTACAATCCTGGGGAGGAAATGATTTCCGGCTATAGTGATGCTACATGGGGAGATGACCCAACCTCAAGGAAATCCCAAACCGTCTTCATTTTCTTCCACTACGGCAGTCCAATTTTCTGGAACTCCTCTAGACAAAGAAATTTCACCTACTCCTCTCCAGAATCCAAAGTCAACGCTCTCCCAAACTGTTTCCTTGAGCTTAAAGTGATTTGAGATATTTGATTGAATAAAAAGCCAAGGAAAATAAAAAAACTGAGTAGGAGAAACAATGAGTTTAATGAGAAAGAAAACACTGTAGAAGTTTCAATAGGAAAAAGGAACAAAACATCAGGCTAAGTCTTACCAGGAAGGCATGGAAGAAGAGGAGTCAAGCCAATTGGGATTGACAAAAAATATTTTGAAGGAAGATTGGTGGTGATGACTTGATAGATCTAGGAAGGTTTTATTGGTGAATAATGACTGGTTGGTAAATTGTGGTGATTTTTTGTGGTGAAAGATGATGGGATGATTCTAGTTGATGGGATGAGTTTCTTTGGAAGGAAGCTTTATTAAAGTCAAATTGGTAGTCAAATGAGTTGAGGATGAGAGGTTGTTGTGTAGGATTGTTTTGAAGGTAGTTGATCTGAGGTTAGGTGTGTGCAAGCTTCAGATTGGTTGATCCAGTATCCCAACACCCCTCCATGCCTGGTAAGACTTAGAGAAACAAACAGATCGCAGGCATTCTGAGAACAAACAAAGGAAAAAAAGCCACAGAAGCATGGAGACATGACATAATTTATAATTAGGTAGTGAATTTTTTCTTTTCCTGCGTAGAACTTGACAAATAAGTTGAGACTTTGCGCAGAAAAAGACTTAGTTAAAGCATCTTCTGGAATGTTTTTGGAGCAAATTAGTTCCAAACTTATGTTGTTTTTTTTAGCTCATCTTTCATTCATTTGGTTTTAAGGTCAAGATGACAAGTTCTTGAATTTGATCTGAAGTTTTGGATTTTTTTTCCAGGCCGCTGTTGTCAATTTTCAGAGGAATGGTTGTTATGCTGAGTAGGAAGATGTCTTTTAACAAGGCTTTGATCCAGGTTTCTTTGTGAAATGCTTCCACTAGTGCATTTAGCTCAGCATCTGTTGATGACCAAGATATATTTCTTTTCCTGCAGCTGTTCAATAATACAATACTTCCCAAGACAAGAAAGAGGTAGCCCAATTTCAACTTTTGTGTGTTTGGATCATCAGCCCAGGATGTATCAGTGAATATTTCTAGCTGGCTTTGGGGAGAGCTGAACTTGAGTTTTATTCTTTGCAATTTTGTGGTTTTGAGATAACGCCAAGCTTGCTTTAATTCATTCCAATGAGTGAGCCCAGGCTTTGCAGAAAATCTCGACAGGCTGGATACTGCAAAGCTTACATCTGGCCTGGTATAGAAGGCTATGTGGTTAAGCAAACCAACTGCTGAGAAATAATTGATATTAAGTTGTTTGAACCCTTCGTGCTCATCATTGGTGGCTGGATTGAGTTGGAACCCTGGCTTTAATGGTGAAGAGATTTCCTTGGCATTGATGAGTCCCAACTCTTCTAGTGCAGTGTATATGTGGTTGGGTTAACTGAGGTAGATTGCATCTTCTTCAATATCAATCTTCATACCTAAAATTGTCTGAGGAATCTGGGATGTTGAACCAGGGAATTTCTTCAAAAATTTTCTTTTGAACCCAGTAAAATCTCCCACCAGAATTAAGTCATTGACATGAAAGAATAGCCTTGAAGACACGTCTTGAGAGAGTTCAAGGCAAGGATCACATTCTGATTTAGTGAAACCTATGCTCTTGAACCATTCAGTTAATGTTTCATACCAATTCTTTGGCAATTGCTTTTAGCCATACAGTGATTTATTGAGTTTGAGGAATCCAGAAGTGCAATTAGACCCCTTTGTAGTTTTGATGATGATTTCTTCATCAATAGGCGCATGTAAAAACGCACTTTTTAAGTCAAAATGGCGAATTGGTAAGCCAGTTTTTAGGGAATAGAGAAGCAATAGCTTGAGAGTTGATGGTTTAGAAGTCGGCGCAAAGGTATCTTAAGAGTCAAGTCCTTCAATTTGATTGAATCCCTGAATGCAAAGTCTAGCTTTGTATTTAGCAGGATCACCATGGCAGTTCTCCTTTATCCTATAGGTCCAAGTGGTCTTTAGGCAGTTTGAGGGAAGAGGTCCAATGTAATCTTCCCACACATTCAAATTTTCAATAGTTGCTAGCTTGTGATTCATTGCGTCCACCCATTTTTAGCATTCTTCACACACAATAGCTTGTTCATAGCTCTTTTTTTGTAGTGATGATAGAATCCAAAGCGTTGAGGATGTTTTAGAGTTGAGCTTTTTTTTAAGGATTGGGTTGATGGATTTGGGTGGTTGTTAGTTTTTTTTGGCATTACTAGATTTTGGGAGATTGAGAGGTGGCTCTACGCTACTGGATGAGCCTTTGGGAATCACCCTATCAGTTGCTTCTTCATTGGAATCTGACAATACAGGCTCAAGTTTGGATTCTGATGAATCAGAGTCATTGTTTGTAGAATTCCTGTAGGTGCTCCATTCAGGAGCTTGTTGAACGGGTAGAGGTGCACTTTGAGGAGTTGGATTTCCCTTCATTGCCAATTGAAGATGTTTATGATCTTCAAATTCCTCAAAAGTGTACCAGGGAAATGATTTCTTGGCATACTCCATCTTGAGAAACCAAACATGGTTTGGTTGATATTAGAGAACCTTCTTTTGTTAAAAAGTAATAAGAAAGAAGAAGTGGATTAAAGCCTACTAGTATCCCTTCTGCTCCTTTATAATCAAATTTTAAACATTTTCTTCTTTTTGAAAAGAGATAAATACAGGGACTACCTAGAGGTTGCACAAATGACATTGGGAGTATGTACTCTTGAATCTGCTTCCAAGGAGACTCCTCATGCTCCTTTTGAGGTATTTGATTTAACATGAGGCAGCTACCTTTTATTATTTCATCCCAGGAGTTGGTTGGATTTTTACCATCTCAAATTATTGATCTTGTGTATTCTACAATTGTTCTGTTAGTGCGTTCTGTAAGCTTGCTACTATTGCAGGGCAAGCTGAAAAAGTAAAAGAAACAACATAAAAATAATAATATGAAAATGAACCTAAGAAGCAGTAGGAAAAACATGGATATTATTGCAGAAATAGATTCTCCACCCAAAATTTTGTCAGCTTGCTACTATTGCAGAGCAGGCTGCAAAAGTAATAGAAACAACATAAAAATAATAATATTAAAATTAACCAAAGAATTAGTAGGAAAACCATGAATATTATTGCAGAAATAGATTCTCCACCCAAAGTTATGTCAGCTTGCTACTATTGCAGAGCAAGCTTCAAAAGGAACAGAAACAACATAAAAATAATAATATTAAAATTAACCCAGAAAGGAGTAGGAAAACCATAAATATTATTGCAGAAATAGATTATTAACCCAAAATTAGGTAGGGTCACTCACTGACCCCACCCTTGAAATCCAACTCCTTATATTTTTAAATAATAAATGGAAGAAAGACCAAAATACCACGGCACCATTATGGTACTTTTTGGCCAATTGAATATTTCACATGTACTGTCACATATAGTTTTCACACCTAAAATTCAGTCAGAATTGAGGTGTTTTGTATATTTTAGGAGTTACAGATGGAAATGTGTTCTGTCACAATTCCCGCACGCAGCCGCGGCAGCCAATACACCCGCGCGCGGCTGAGCTACAGCACTGTCACCCTGTCAAAGCGTTGTACGCAGCCCCAGGCCTCTGACAAGTACGCAGCCGCGGGACTACAATTTGAAAAAGTGACAGGCGGCCTGAGAAACCTAGGTACCGCGTAAACATGCCACAACCTACATGGGAACATTCTACATATGTAATAAATGTTCCTGTGGATGATAGATAGTCTAAAAATACATAAAATTATATAAAAATACCTAAATAACCTTTATTCGTATTTTTTATTAAACATAATTCAAAGTACCAAAAATGTCGAAAATAGGATAATGACTACTTCTCAAAATATATTAAAACACTTTCATATACTACTATGAGAAATCCTAGAAATCAATATTTTCCTGAAAAACTAAGAAAACTAATGATGTAAAAATATTGCATGAATACCCATGACTTACATTTTTAAGTAATTATTTTAGTAAATCAACTGAAATTTGAAAATAAGGAGTAAAATCAATATCATGACTTAACTCCAATTATTTAATACATAATCAGAACTGACCTGAAATTAGACTATCCGTAGGATTATCTATTAAAATAATCATTAACTTACTGGGAACATTTACTAAGGATAATTAATTAAATAATAAATAAAATGGACAGATTAGTGTTATTCACACCTCCAAACATCAATTATAAAGTAGAATAATTCCCATAACCTGTGGAATTAGATGCTACCCGTGCTACAGGCTACCACTGGTTACCCTGCTAGCCTCAGTTTCCGTCCCTTTGAGCCTCTGTATCCCTCAGAAAGACACTATTGGGACTCAAAAAGCTATAAATAAAAAGCATTTTTGAGGTGATTGATACCCAGAGACCCAGTTATATTTACATCCATACACCCTGAATAGGTAATCAAATACTTATAAGAGATAATTAAGTGATTCATGGCTTTAGTCTGATTAATAATATCCATCCCCAACGCTTTTTATCAATTTAAACTTCTGAACAACCTTATAACCCCAGTAAACAGGTTTAACCCATCAGTGCACGTCCCAAACAGGTACCCAAAGGATTTTTTAATATAGCAGTGAGTCTTATAATTGTTTTTCTGTCGTGGAAAATTGGTTAAAAAGCCCTTCCACTCCACTGTGTATTTTATATACATATTATCTTTGGGCAATATATCCCTGAAGAATATAAATTAAAGGTTCCAAAGTAACCAGGCCTACGTGTTTTCATAATGAATTCCCTGAAGAATGATGTTAAAGATCCCCAATATAATTGTGGTTCCTCCTTTAATTTATTTAATAATCAATTCATTAATATTTATTTATAACATTTAACTTTATCCAAACCAATCAACCTTGCAATAAGCTTTATCCAAATATTTTATGGATTTTTGCTGCATTTATTGAATAATATATTTATTATTTATTCTATAACCTCTGGTAGCTAAAGGATAGCAAGTATGTTGGCATCCAAGAGGCTGACACGTTTGGCTTGTCCATTATGTTGAGGATGATAAGGCTCTGAGAAAATTTTCCCAATATGTTTTTCCTGAGAATATGAGTGAAGCTTTTGGTTAGTAAATGTGGCCCCTCCATCTTAACAGACTTTGGAGGGGTAAAATCCCCTTCAATTAAATTCATTTTTGATTAAATCAATCAGGAAATCTGGTGTCTTGTCTTTTGATTCCAAGGGAAAAGTGGCAAGGTATCCGGAAGCATTTTCCACAAGGATTAGGGAGTATTTGTGACCTTGCTTTGACCTGGGAGTGAGAGGTCCAATCAGATTGAGATGGATCCAATCAAAGATTTTCTTGACTGGATTCAAAGATTGATTGAAGCTTTCCTTGGTAATTTTGCTTTGGATCCAGTTGAAACATTCAAAGTTCACCTGTGCATTGTTGGGAAGGTTGTTGATAAATGTGGTGAGTCTTGAGAGAGAGGTATGGCTGAATTTCCTATGGATGTTCATGACTTTGGCTTCAGTCAAGTAAAAAAGACAGGAACTCAGATTTTGATCAAAGGCTGGGGTTGAGACTGCATAGAGATTGTTGGTGATTGTTCTGGAAAAGACTGTTTTATCAAGGTGAGTGACACTGAAGGAGGAATATTTTTCAATAAGAGTACAGCCGGCTTGGTTAAGAGAACCAGCGCTGAGAATATTGATAGTGACATCTGGAATGTAGAAACAATTGGAGAGCTCAAGTGTGAAATATTTCCATCAAAGTCTGGCAGTCCCTTTTCCTTTTATTTTTAGGTGAGTGTCTTGTTTTCAGGTTTTGATAGAATCATTTCACAGGGTTCCATGTTGATAAAGTATTGGCTGTCATTTATCATGTGCACAGAAGCTCCACTTTCAAGAATGAACTTTGATGTGGGGTTTCCATGGTTGATACATAGCAAGACAAGGGAAAAATAATGAGCTTTTAAGGTCTTGTCTTTAGATTTTTCTGTTTGTTCCCTCCATTTTGCTCGCTCATCCTTCCACCATTCTGGATAAATTTCTGGATGTAGATGCCAGAAATGATTGGCTGAATGGGACATATCTTGTTTAGGATTGTGATAGACTTCCGTGCACCGCTTTTTTTCTCCATCCTTTCCTCTGATCTGAGGTTTTTGCGCGGTAGAAATGAGCAACACTTTGTTTCTTGACAAAGTAGAAGGCTCCATGAAGCTCTGAGCTTTTCATTTGTTAATCAGCTGATTGAGATGGTTGAATATGAATTTGAATGTTAGATCCTTGTTGGTTTGAATTATTTGCCGCTTGAAGTCTTTCATGCTGTCAGGGAATTTGAGTAGTATAAGATAAGCAAGGATATTGCCTGGAAGGATGATACCAACTTCAGATAGCTTTTTCAGACAGACCCTAGCTCTTGTCATAAACTTGTCTATATGTTTGCCATCCAACCAAAGGTAGAGGAAATTTTTGAAGACCTTTGCATGGTTTGAGGCTTGAAAGGATGCATATTTCTCAATAATAGCCTTCCAGAGAAGTTTGGCTTAATTCTTATTTTTTGCGGTGACAACATTGTTGTGGGTGGTTGACTCAAGTTTAGAGATAATTAGGAGTTTGAGTTCATTGTTGACATTGGCCTTGAGTTGGTTTGGACTATCTGAGTTTAGGATTTGTGAGCACCCTCTAACATCCAGAATGGCATCCATCTTATCCTTCCATATGCCATAGTTTTCTTTGCCAAGCATTGGGATAGTTTCCAAGGCAGTCTTGAGCGTGGCTTGTCAAAAGTGATCCATAATGTACTGAAGTTTCCTTGGCTTTAATTGAAATTTAAAACAGCTTTTTTTGGCTTTTAATCATAAAGTTATTTGAGAGATTTTATTGAATAAAAAGCCAAGGAACAGAACAGAACTGAGTAGGACAAACAATGAGTTTAATGAGAAACAAACACCGTAGAAGTTTGGATAGGCAAAAGGAAAAAAAAATCAGGCTAAATCTCAGCAGGAAGGCATGGAAGAAGAGGATTCAAGCCAATTAGGATTGATTAATACGATTTTGTAGGAAGATTGGTGGTGATGAATTGATAGATCAACGAAGGTTTCATGGTTGAATAATGACTGGTTGGTAAATTGTGGTGATTTTTTGTGGTGAAAGAAGATGGGATGATTCTAGTTGATGGGATGAGTTTCTTTGGTTGGAAGCTTTATTAAAGTCAAATTGGTAGTCAAATGAGTTGAGGATGAGAGGTTTTCATGTAGTTGTTTTGACAGTAGTTGATCTGAGGTTTGGTGTGCACGCGCTTCAGATTGGTTGATCCAGTATCCCATCAGAGCTCAAGTGGATCACCCACTTAGTAAGTGAAATTTACCTTTTGCCCAAGATCAAGCCAATCATATGGATTGAAAACAAATTCCTTGTCTCAGTCCTGAATATTCTCACTCTGCTCCTTGTGTCTGAACTATTTTGATCCCTCCATCTTTTCTAGCTGTTGGTATACTTCTCTCTGTTCCATTCTCTCAAGTATCTCCTACGTTACTTCTGCTTTGCATCTGACCTTGAAATTTAGTCTGTTGGTTTTAGTCCTCTTTCCCTAAACCTGGAATATTATCACTTGGATTTCTCAATCTTGCTTTACAGTTAGTTGGCCAAAACTTCTTGTTATAACATCTTTGATTTCTTTAAGATCAAACAGCATTATCATTTTATCTTGGCAGATGGAATCATTTTCTTCATTGAGAGGGGAAATAGAGTCAACCAAGGCCTTGAGAGAAACCTGCTGGAAATATTTGTTAGCTCCCGCTGGTTTGTTCATTTTTGGTTACTTAGATTTTTCCTCCAGCTTTTAAATGGATAAGATAATGATGAGATTACTTAGAACTAAAAACAAGAAAACTTCAGAAAAAGAGATAGAGATTTAATAATTGAAGAATAAAACACAAAAGAAGAAAAAGGAAGATAAAGAATATAAATAAAACAACAGTTTGGAATTGTTCAGTAAAGTAAAAAGAAAGATATGAGGGTAGGAGAGCAATTGAGGCATCAAGATTTAAATTGATTACTTCAACCAGCAGAACTAGATTTTCAGGTTACAAAGCCTGTAGCCTCTTGAGTACAAGGTTCATACCAGGCAGGGATTCATAGATGGTGATAATTGAATAGATGAGAATTGTTGGGGAAGTTGAGCGGGCTTGAGATGTATGTTGAGTTGGGATGTGTATTGAGTCAAGAAGAAGTAAAGCAGAGGTAGATGACAGTATTGATAGAGATTAGAAAGGAAGAAGACCAAAAGAAAAGAGAAATAAAGTGAAAACAGACAAGAAAAAAGAAAGATTTCTGCCACAGAGGAGGGATTCACAGCCCAGAAGGAAGTGACCCATGAGACTTGGTGCACAGTGACTTCAGGCAGGGAGGGAAGCTCCCAGGGTTAGAAGAGGCATGTCACAGGCTAGGATGTCTGCACTCATTCTAAATTTACGCGCCTGAAGGAATTGATACAGAAGAAGAAAGACAATAGAGAACAATAGAAAGATAATAGAGAAAAATACAAAGGTAATAGATAACAATTCTGAAAAGAAAAAAATTGTGTAATAAAAGGTTTTGCAATTTTTCTGAGACAGTGCAGAGATTTAAAACACCCATGGGTCAAAGTGTAGGGATTTTGATCAAAATAATGGCCTAAATATATATAAATAAGAAAGTAAAATGGAGGGTAGGAATGCCACAACCTCACCCAACTCTGAGTGAGTTTGAAACCTGTGGTTCCCTAGAATTTTTTTTGAAACACACTGCACCATGGTGGGTTTTGGAATGTCCATCAAAACTGCTGAAAATCCAGGGTTTTTGTTTAAATGGCCTTTTTGAAAACACCCAGAACCAGCAGCTTTGAGAATGATTTTGAAACTTTGCAGCGCAAGCTGCAAATTTATGGCTTCTGGGCCACCAGAAGGGTCATCCACCCCCCTCCCCCTCTGATGTTTTGAAGGAGAGGAACACAAATAATCCCAGGACTTTCCATGGGATAATAGTTCACCGAATCATGGCCCGCAAAAGTGGGCAAGGTTTCATAATTATAGTAACTATTTTTGGCATTATTTTAGCCTTCCCCTTACCCCAAAAAAAACCTCATAAGAATTTCAGAAGCAAAGTATGCAAGAGGCACATACAGCACAAAACCGTAAAACATACAGACGCAATATATGCAAGATAGAAAATTCACAATAATTATGGAAGCAAAATATGCAATAGGCACATGCAGCACAAAACTAAATACCATACAGAAGCAATATATGCAAGATAGAAAATTCAGGGATAAAAAAATGAAAACTCACTAGAAAAGTATACAGAATCGATATTGAAAGAGAGCACATGAAGAAACATTCAGATTTAAATCTGAAATTTTTAAATGCCTGAGAATAATTTACTACCTTCTTAAAAACCAGAAGGAATGCCTCATGTAAAGTATCAGTAAATAGAGATGCCCAGAAGGGCCCTCAGGGGAGCCCTGTGCATCCCCTGGTGATGAATTTTTCTATTTAAACAGGGCTCCTCTCCCCTATCCAAGTTGTATGCTAGTGCCTCAGAATAAAATTATCTAAAATCCTCATTCAATCCAAAGAAACGTTCCTTCCATCTCCTGGCTCATAGGCAGTAAATCCACTCCATCAAAAGATCTTTCATCTGTTTTAATTAAACATATAAGCCTTACAAGTGAACAAATCATAAACCTACAGTAAATAAAAAAATATATTCAAAGCACCATATTTGAATATTAAAACATTTACTCAGGTTCTTGAAAAGGTTTTCTTCTTTGAACTAAATCATTCAGCACCAAAATTAGAATGAAATCACCAGTCAAATAACAAATAACCCTTTTAAAGTAGAAGAGCATTGTAAAAAGAGAAAAAACCTCTTTCTTACCCAGCTCACTGTGGGTAAATTCATCCCTGGGCCCTTTCCTGTTCCATTCATTCAAAAATACCTTATAAATTCTTAATTAAAAAATTCTTTAATCCAACATATATCCAATTGCCACTAGGTGAACTACTGCTAATAAAACAATTCAGATGATATATTCTTTAAAGATAATATCAATTACAATAAATAATAATTATAATTCTGGTCTGAGAGCTACTTTAAGTCTCAAAGAAACCAGAAATTCATTTTCAAAAAAATTAATGTGCACTATATTTCAGAAGGGAAATAAATGCAAATACACCCTAATTTAAGAATACTCTCAATGAGTAAATTTAATAGTAAATTTTTCTTCAAGGACTTCCAGAAAGATATCTTCTAACTACATAATCCAATATCTCAAGGATTCTCTAAAAAATATATTTCATTTCTTCTACCTTAATCTCTTAAGCACGTCATGAAATTAAAATTCTCAATAGTACCACTAAACAATCTCTCCATGTACTCCATGATTATATATTTCAAAGTGACACACTTCTTATGATTAATGCTGTTTCCTTCTCCAAATCTTCCATTGATGAAAATTTGAAGCTCCCCATACTCAAAGCTATCAAACTAAATTACATCATTCATGCCTTCCAGCTTCTTCAATCCAAAAAACATTCAGATTATAATTCATTAAAATTCCCAACTAAGTTTTGATTCACCTTCCTTCTACCTTGTAATCTCCCCTCCTGTAAAGAATTTGATGGTAAATTATGTGTTTCTTTTGCATTCAAGGCTACATGCCAGCTCCTCACCATTCAATAAAATTGAAAAATTATGTTCACCAATGGTATAACAATATAAAATTTTCAAAAAAAAAAAACAATTTTTTGAAAAAAACTCAATATCTTGAACCCCTCACGGTCAGAGGCAAGGAAGCTTTAATTTATTGTTTTGAATTCTGGACTGAAGCCAATATTTATAAATTGTTTTACTACCATGCCACACTTCTGAAACCACCTGGAGCAGCCTCTAAGAGGACTAACTTGTTGATTCCCCTCATCACTTCCCTTTGAAAAACAAATTTTCATTAGGAATTTGTATGAAAGTTTTTTTGCGTTCCTTTCCACCCCCCCCCCCCCCGCCCCATTGACCAAGCAATATTCTCTGGAAATTTTATTGGTGCTTTGGTTTTGTGCAAAGCTTACCTCCCCCCCTTGTCCTCCCTCCATCCAGCCTCCAAACCAGAAACCCATGGAGAAGCCACCAAGAGGAACAACCAGGTTATTTGCTTCACCACTCCTATTTGATAACAAAATTTGGATTAGAAAAATTCTTGGAAGTTTCTTATGCTCTTCCTCCCTCCACCCCCCTTTCCCCAAGAAATTTTTTTTTTGAAATTCTCTTGGGGCTATTATTTTGTGCAAAGCTTACACCTCCCCCTTTTCTTATCTCCATCCATCTCCCCCACCAGACCCACCTGGAGCAGCCCCCAAGAGGACCTACCAGGTGATTCCTCTCAGCCTCCCCCCCTTTTTAGTGAAGTGGTATGGTACATAAATTGGTGAGGAATTATATCTATGGGAAATGGAGAATTTATAAGTAATCCAATCTGAGGAACTGTAAAACTGTGGGTGAAAATACTTCAGAAAAGTGGATGTTACCACCAGGTACCCCTCCCCTTTTCAAGGCACTGGCACTCCTAAAAACAAAGAAAATCTACCCCCCCTCCCACACACACAAAAACCTTTTCCAGATAAAGTAAAACAAACAGGAGGCCCAAACCCCACTAAACACCAAACAAGGGGAAGCCCCCCAGCTAAGAAAAAAATGGGTGAAGGAGGGAGGCACCCCCCCAGGTACCCTATTTACAACAGAAAAGGGGGAAAAACTTCCCATATTTTCAAAAAGAAAATATTCCCACCCACCCCCTGCTGCTGGAATTCAAAAACCTATGTGCATTTTTTTGCATCCGTAATGGAAGCCCTGGAATTATTGAATTGGTTTAAAGCTTGGAAGCCCTGATTTAATGTATATCTTTCAGGTGTTTGCTGAATTTAAAATTAAAATTCATGGCCATCTTGATTAATTAAATAAAATAAAATCATATATTTAGTTTTTTTCTATTAATTTGTGATGAAAATTCAATCATAATAAATTATCTTACTGGTGTTTCCTAATCCTGAAATTATGGCAAGGACCATAATAATTAAATACTAATCTGATTTTTTTTAGATATCTTTATGACTATTTTTAACCAACCAAATTTAGAATCAGGGGCTCACTGGTTTTCAACAAATAGGATAAACAGGTGTTTAGAAAGAATCTTGATAATCACATTTTTTTTTGAAAATATTTAAATCTGGATAAAAAATGACTGCAAATGTTTGGAATTATAAAATTTTATTCTGGTTGTGGAAAAATGTATGATGCAGTTTTCAAGGAAATAACTATTTGGTTGGAACTTGAAGACATTTAGAATCAGGATAAATTTGTTGGTTCCCCAATTGAAATTATCCCTTTGATATCCCCCGGTTAAGTTAAATTGAATACCAAAATCAATACATGGAATGTTTGGCAAAATTACTGACACTTTCAAACAGAAACTATTCAAAGGACCCTATTCTGCACCAAGAGGCATATTTTTTCAGGATAATTTCAATTTTAAGCATAATTTATCCCAGTTTAGTTCAAAAAAACCACAGAGTTATATGTAATGGTTTGTTTGATTTAAGAGAAAAAAATGAGTTTGGTATTTCATTATCATCTATTGAATTTGTTTTGCTAATTTTTCCCTTTTGAATAATGAGGCATCTATTCCAGACTGATTATAAAAATATTCAAAGAAAAATAAACTAAATTAGAATATATTATTCAAAAAATTCATCAACCATTAAACCAGAAGCTTTTAAATTTTATGAATGGGAATGATGAGTAATAAAGCCAACTGAATTTTAACTTTTCATCTTGGAGAATTAAATTGATTCCTGAAGGATATATGCCATAAAATTAATTAAATTGAGTTTCATCCAAAAATTTTGTTTGTAATATTTGTGCTTTTGCTCAAATATGGCTACCTTTGTCTATCTGCCAAAATTTACCATTTATATCTCACATTTACCAGGCCAACCTTGTCATCTCACCTCAGCAATATTTGATGCACGTTTCTGAAATATTCTACTGTGTTCCTTCAATCAAATCTTTTCTCCACTTGAAGTAATCTCTTCTGAATATTCCAGATTTGTAAAATAAAAATATACTGTAACCACCATGTAGAATTACACTGGTTAGTATCCTGTTACCTCAGGAAATTCTTTCAACCACACATGTACAATCTACCCACCCCACTTGGTATTTTTTGAAATTTAGCATCATTTTAAAGTCAAATGTAGATTTTAAACTCCTTTTTTTTACATGCAGTGACCATTCCCATGGTAAGATGTGATCTTCAAATAATTTCTGTCTGATTTAACTGGGGCTTTTTATTGTCCCTTTTCTCAAATTGAAAAAATTCATGATTTTTGATTTTCATTGAAACTTCTGGTAAAACACATATTAGAATATTCTTGGAAGTCTTCCCTCCATTTTTACTGGTTTTCAGAATTCCAAACTTAAACCCATCGTTTGTTTTTCATTCAATTTCTTGATTCCAATCCCAGCCTTACCAAATTAGAATTCCATTTAAAAAAATTTCACTGCCTCCTCAATATCCCTTGAAGAATCCTTTCACTTACTTGAGTCAACTTATTTACTCCTTCTCCTCTAGTTTGCATCCATGAAGATACTGAAAGATTTTATTTATTTTGACAGAAACCAGATGACTGTTTTTAAATCAAAGAAAAATTGATGTGAATTCAGAAATTTTGAATTTTACAAGCCCTTGTGTGCAGAAGAAATTTTTCCCAAAGATTAATATCCAAATAAATTTTAAGAAAAATATGCCAATAAAACTAAAAAACATTCCAAATATGCAGAAAAAATTCCAAAAAATAATCAGCAAAAGTTATTCAAAAACAATAATGATAATGAGTGGGTAATCCATATTGGAAAAATTATGAAAAATTTGGGTTTGAATTAATAATAATTTTGAGAGTTATCAAACTTTAATTTAATCTGGTTTGTGGAAGAATTGCACAGACCAGTTTTTTCAGTTATTTTAATGGATAGAATGAATTATGAAACAGTTCCAACCAATTTACAAGCAAATTTCAGATTTACAGGGGGCTACATTCTAGAATGTGTCTGCCATTATGCACTAGTCTAAGGGCAACAGGGGAGAAATCAAAGTAGCCCATATCAATAGGAGTCAAAATTATTTATCACCAAGCATGTGGAAATAAGGCTTTGCTCCATAAGGGATATAATAGGCTCCAAAAAAAATTGACATCTGAAAGATTGTCACTTCATACAAATACATCAATTTTCTTTAAAAAAGAATACTCAAGGCTAGCATGAAATGGGCTCTTCTCATCCTCAAAAAACCTTCTTTTTCTGAAGGCTGAAATTGTAAGAGTTATCCAATTCTTTATTTCATTCAAGTAGTTAAAAAGTAACTGTTATAGAAATAAAAAAAAATTTCTGAAAATAAATGGATGAAGTGAAAGTTGTGGTGAAAAAGCTGGGACACCTCATCTAAAGGGGAAATTTCTTTAGAAAAAAGAATTTTTGACCCTTAAAGCTTTCCCTCCCATCCATTGGTTGGGATCAAACTCCCCTACAAGAACCTCTGTTTTGTAGCTTCCAATCTTTCAAAAACCAGCATTTGGACTTCTTCCATAACCCTTTGTCATGAGCACTCCTTCTGCTCCGCCTTCTGGTCCACCTGCTCATAGATTGTCTGCCTTGGATGATGAAATCTCCAAAAAGTGCTCATCTTCCAATGCCATCCACTGATCATTCATCACCCTTGCGTGTCATCTTGCTCATTATCCTGCGTGTTTTTCTGTTGTCCGCAAGGCTCATCAAGGTGCAGTCATCACTAGTTTTGATCCTCATCATTATCTGCGCAGTCATACCACTCATTGAGTTTTCATCCTTATCATCCTCTCCCGCTGGTCAACCATTGGGTTTGCTTGGTTCTTCCACTTTTTTTTCCGCTTTTTTCCACTGTCACTTGTTTTCTTCTGATTGGTGCCCCCCAACAATCAAACTCATCAATCATCTCCCACCAAATTTGGACCCATCATTGATCTCTACCTCCTTCATACAGCTGACTGACATCTTAAATGATCTATTTCCCAGCCAGTCACCTCCACTTTGCTCATCTGAAAGACCCCAACCTATTCCTTGCAGCCTTCTGTGTCATCACCTGGGGACCTCAACTATCATTGCCAACGCACACTGTCAGCAAAATTTCAAAATGATGCCACACACCCAGCTCTTCTCGCGTCTGCCTGCTTCCTGTTAATCTTCCTCTTCCTTCTTTTGCAACCTTGTGTCCGCAAAGCTGTGGATTTTCATTTTCTGCTGCTGAGTTTGCGCTTTCATCTGTGTCATTCAATTGTAAATAGTCTACAGGGTCTCTTTCCAATAAAAGAAGGGATCCCCCTACCTTTTCCGTGGCATCATCAACCATATAATTGATCAATAAAATCCATGGGGACCTTCCCCTTTATCTGAGCATACTTATCCTGGGTATATCTGATTTCCCCTTGATTTTTTGAGCCTACATACTCAAAAATTTGGTCCATCCTCTGGGACCTTATCCATTATCACCAACCAAAAGCCTTTCTGGTTGAAAAATAATCCATCTTGTTGGATTCTTTAGTGCGTTATACTACTCCTTGATCCCTTTTTCTACCATACTAGTCTGATAATTCTTTTTGATCATCCTTCGAGAACTAGTCACATTTGACTGAGAGGTTTCTTTAATATTCAAATCAGGAGTTTTAAACCTTCCTTTATTTTTTTAAAGTTTGAATTCTGCCAAGCTATTCTTGAGTCCCTTGAAAAGTTCTGGGCTATTATTGTCCAAATTTGTTACTTCTTTGCATTTAGAGCTTCATAAGACAAATTTCTTTGTTTTTGTACAGCTAACCCAAGTTATCTGGTACCCTTCAATTGCTTTATTGCTGAGAGTTGGGAAATTTTATTGAGAATCTGGAGGTTTTTTGGGATTGAGTAGATCTTTCCTAATTTTCTTCTGAATACCAGAGTTATTAGCTTGTGGGTTTAGTTACTTACAACTTCCTTTTTCTATTGAAATCTGAAAAAACTCTAACTTATTTTGTTCAAGTCTTTTCCTGCACCATCTTGCCTCAGAAAGTGTTGTTCCATTGCCACCAACTACTATAAAATCACCCCTTCCATTGATTCCTTACTTACAAAGTTCTGGATCTTGATTCCGTTTACATTTAAATATTTCTGTAACACTCAGGAGGGCAGCCTAAACAGCACCTTTCCCCTCCAAAGAACTGCCTGTGGCCCAGAACTTTTTGAAGTCATAAATTTGGTCTCCTGGGCGGGGATCAAACCAGAAACCTGGGGATTTGAAGTCCCAAATAAGTTGGAATCAACTTTTAAACCTGATACTTTTACTTTTTTCCTCTGTTTCTCTTTTCTCAGATCTGATCTGTGGAGGCAACTAATCTCACAAGTAATTCCTCCAAATTGTGCACCGCTTGGGCAAAATTTTTGGTGTTTTTTGTGAAACTGTACTCTTCCAACCCTTGTGAGCCACTTTGGAAATCTGCTCTTTGGATACTCTAGGAACTCTTTTATTCAAAATGGCATCTACTAGTACTCCCACCACTTTTGCTTGACCTAGGATGATCAAAATCAAACCTCAGAATTTGAAATTGGGTTTCAATGGGGTAATTGTTGAAAGTTTCTTGTACTCATACAAAATGGCTGCTGAAGTGGATGGGGCAAGTGAATACAAAATGGCCTATCAGTTACAATTCTTTATCTCCTCTGATGAAGTCATTGAAGTAATTGAACTGTTTTATTTATTTGAATCCCATAACTGGACGCTTCTAAGGGAAGCAATGTTGGAATATTGGGGTAAAATGGATGTAGCTTTGTTTACTTTACAGGACCTGGATGATCTTGTCTCTCAGTGGATCTCAAATGGTGGTGTCTCTTCACCCTCTGACTATTAGTCTTTTAGAAAGAAATGGGATCCAATAAAATCCTATCTTATCCAAAACTACCACATTGATACAGTGGAAAAAGTTCAAGTTCAATTTTTTCAATCTTTTTTTGCTAGGAGTGTAGGAAAGAATTAGGGATGAATTGGTCAATTCTGGATCAATGATCACCACCAGGGATAATTGATTCAAGCTCTCTGTTTTCCCATTCATTAGGAATTCTGTAGATAAAGTCATGAAAGGTAAAACTGCTGTAAATTTTTCAAAACCTAGAACCACTGAACCAGTCCATGCTCCTTCTTTCAGAGAATCTAACAACATTATGCATAAGATGGAGGCAAACTGCAGGCCCAATCCAAATCCTCAGTCCAACAATAAAACTGCTACTATTGATGAGATCACCAAGCTACTTCAAGCTTTTGAGAATAAAATAAATCAACAAATTTCTTCTCTTGCTAGTCCTAACACCTCTAATTCTGTCCCTAAATCTACTCTGGTCTGCTACTATGGTCATAGGGAAGGTCATTGAACGGGAAAATTCCCTGAGCTCAAGAAGGATAAAGACAAAAATCAGGTGGAGCAGATGGGGAAAAATTTCTTTCTTCCTAATGTTGCCTTGATCCCCTTTGACTCATCTTTCCCCATCCAAGTATGGTAGCCACTTATCAGCCACCACCTCCTATAAAGGCATCTTTGGCTTCTTTCAATTTCCAATCTTCCTGTGGTACCCTTGAACCTTGGTATCCTCCAGCTATCTCCTCCTCCAGTCTTGTGGGAGATTATCAATTTGATCCAGCTAGGGAAAAAAATGAGGAACCCAAGCCTCATAAGGCTCCTTCCTTGCATTCCTCAATCCTTTTTAAACCACTTAAAGTTTGATCTTTGCCTGAGCCTCCTTCCTCTGATATAGAAGACATGGAGGTGGAAAAGGATTGATGCATGGATAGCTTTCAAAATCACTCTGATCCTCCTTCTGCATCTAAATTGCCTCAGCTTTCTGATCCTGCTCCTGCTTCACCTGAACTTCCTCCCTCCGCCCAGCCAAAATTTTGGTTTGAAAGGGGAAACTCAAAGGATCACCCCAATGCTGTGGATGGGGTATTAAAGAATACTTCTGATCTCAAAATTCCTGATCTATATGTGGCTGAACTACTTTCAATCTCTCCATCTTTTGCGGAAGGAATGAATAAACGGGTCTCTTGTCAACACATGGAGATTGGTCCTGACAAATTAAAGTTATCCTCTGGTACTCAGATGGAGGACTCTGGTGGAGCAGGTCCCTCCTCAGATTCCAACCTTTATTCCTTTCCTCTTGGTTTTCTTCCTTTTTATCTTGGTGACTCAGCTGAAAATTTTTCACTCCTTGTTGATTCTTGATCTCAGCTCAACTTAATTCCAGATGCTATGGCCTGTAAACTCAAACTCAGTCCTAGGGTCAGCTTTAACTCTGCATTTTATGGGATAGCAAATCAATCTTGAAAATTTTTTGGTATTTCTGAAGATTTCAAACTCAGGATTGGTCAAAAAATTGTTGGTACTTGTCATTTTTGCATCACTTGTTTGGAAGGTCCTATTATCTTGGGACAGCCATTTTTAATGGATTTTGGTGCCACCCTGATGTTTTCTGATCAATTTGTGGAGAGAATCCTCCTCACTGATGCTGATTGTAGAAAGATCAAATTTCCTCTCTGCTCTTTGGATTCTGGTTTTTGGGCAAGAGATTTCCCTGTTCATACTTTTAAATTTGTCTTTAAGGGGAAGCAGAAGGATAATTCAAATTCCCCTCATATTTTAGCCAATTATTTGATCCTACTGATAGTTGTAGTTCCTCTCAGCCTTAACTCAAGGATAAACTCTCATCCCTGGGGCTTATTTTTCTTTTTTCTCATCATTTTCTTCTGATCTGGAAATTGTTAAAAATCAAAAACATTTCAAAATAGAAAATTCCAAAAATATTTCTTGTCTTTCTGGATCTGTTATGTCTTATTTTCCTTTTACTCTTAAGCCTGATCAATCTTCTCTCATTTCTGGTTTTAATCTCTGCAATGATTATAAACTAGATGTTGATCTCAATTCTATTCTTTGAGGGCTTGGTATTGAGGAATATGGGCTTTGGTGGAGGCAATTTAGGGTACAAGTAAGTACTCCCAATTTTGCACCGCTAGGGAAATCTTCTACTGTCATTTTTTAACACCTACCTTGTGCCACACATGTGAGAAATGTATTATCTCCTGGCTCTCCCTTTATGGAAAAGGCACCCTTTGAGGAAATTGCGGAACACACAACGTGGAAGATTTTGGAACTTGGTCTCAGGTTTTGTAGTCAGGTCTCACTGGTCAAATCTTGGAGGAAGCAAGAGCTTTTTTCTTCTTCTACTAAGTATAAGCCAGTAGTCAAAAAGGTCCAACCAGTCAACCAGCCTATGCCTCTCAACCTATATCATCCTCTCATTTTTCCTCCCTTATCTTGTGATCCTTACTCTATCTCAATCTCTTACTTGTCCCTTTGCGCCTCATGGACAAGTCACTGAAGAAAGCCTGAAAGTGTTCAAATTTGGTCCAGATGGATGGCTTCTTCCTGATGATTTAAATTTGATCAAAAATTTCTTATCTATAAGGGAAAAATCTATTGCTTTCTGTGAATAAGAGAGATGTCTCTTGAAAGAATCCTATGGCCTCCCTTATATCATCCCTGTAGTTGAACATGATCCTTGGCAAAATAAAAAGATCCCAATCCCTGCTGCTAAAGTCAAAAAATTTGTCAAGTTCGTTTGCAAACAAGTTTTAACTGGTCTGTATGAGCAGTCAAGTTCCATTTATTCCAGCCCTTTCTCCTGTGTCCTAAAGATTAATGGTTAACTTAGAATAGTTAATGATCTCCAACCTCTCAACAAAGTTACCATTAAAGACTCTGGTATTCCTCCCTCTACTGAAGAATTTGTTGAATCTTTCTCTGGGAGACCTTGCTAGGGTCTTGGGGACATTATGGGTGGTTATGAAAAAAAATCCTTACATACTATCTCTTTCCCTCTCACTATGTTTGACACTCCTCTTGGTTGATCCTGTTGGATGTAGAAGGTGGTAAAACTCCATGAGTCACATAATTGGGTTTTGTATTGTCTTAGTTTATATAGGTGTTGGTTATGCATAGTTGTGGGTATGCATATGTAACCTAATGTGATTACAACACACACACCCACGGCTATGCTACCAATCCCTTATGCTCACAGAGTCTATGCTAAGTACAAGCTTCAGGGAACACAAGGAAGGAGAAGTGAACAAAATGCACCGTCAGGATGGTGTCAATCAAGCTGGGCTGAGAAAGGTCAAAGCCATTGTCCCAACAGTTGATCTGAACTCCAAAAATTGATTAAATAGACAATGACCACTTGATCTTGAGCGTGTCATTCATATCTGACTCAAGTTATTGTAGCAGTTGGAAATTTGAAGCCAAGACTATCCCGTTGTCCACATGTATCCAAATGGCCCCTTTCCTGGTTTTGTGCTTCAGGATATATAGTGGGCCATCATATTGCGATGGGCGGTAGCCTAGTGTCATGAGTAGGCCCTTCAGGTGTAGCCACCAGCAGCGGGCGGCCTGCTTGGTGCCATATAAGGCCCTCTTAAGGCAAAGGTACTTAGCCCTCTTCAATGTCATCCCAGGTGGAGGCTTGACCCACACTTTTTTGTTGATGGGCAAGTTTAGGTAAGCAGCCACAAAATCAAAGCTATGGACTGGCCACTGAAATCTATCTGCCATTTTCATTAGCAGGCGGAGGTACGCAAATGTTGCTGTTGGTGCAAAAATCTCTATGAAATCAATACCTGCCACTTGGTTATATCCTTTGGCAACACACCTAGCTTTAAAGACTGAACCTGTCTCTCCAAAAGCTTTCTTCATTGCAAACACCCACCTGCACTCCAGAGCCACTTTTCCCTCCTCCCATAGCCCCATATGCCAGAGCTTGTCCAGCTTTTTGGCAATGGCCTCTTTCCTCTGGAGCCAGGGCTTGTAGTTCCTGGCCAAGGAAAATTTCTTTTGAATAATCATATTGAAAAACTCACAAGTTGCCAGAATCTTGTCAATCACAAGTTCCTGTTGGTCAAAAAATTCTTCAGCCAAAAAATCACCAAGGCACAGCTCATTTTCTGTGGATGTATTGGGGTTGACCGGAGGTGCCGCACTTGGCCGGGGCTGAGAGACTCCATTATTCATTGGTTGATTGGCTATTCCTGCAGGATTTGGGGAAAATCTTTCCATTTCTGACTGAACAAAACAATTCCTTCTAAGTATCCAGAAGAGCCAGCCTTTCAAGCGCTCAAGGAAGGCAACTAAAAGGCCCTCAACAGCCCTATCATTGAGGCGGCGCCGCAGTTTCTCCGGGACATGTATAAAAGCCCTTGCCCCAAAGTTGCGGAACCTAATCGCCAATGGCTTCTCCTTAAAGAGTACCTTGTGGGGGGTAGATTGCCCCCATAAATTTTTTGGGATCCAATTCAAGACGTAGCAAACCCATACAAAATCAAACTCCCAAAACAATTTAGGGAGTTTACTATCTGAAAGTATTGTCTGCACCATTTTGCTAACTGTCCAGTTTTATCTCTCAATCATACCATTCTGATAATGGTGATATGGTAGAGAGCGTTCCACTGTAATGCCTTTGCCGGAAAGGAACTCAGACAGAGCTTTTTTCAGCAAATTATCCTCCATTGTCACTCTGTAACCACTTAACATTCACATAGGTCAGCTTCTCAACTTGTTCAATGGTTTCAATGAAGAAATTAGATGCGTCTGATTTGAATGGGAGGACTTTAAAAAAGGCATACCTTCTTTTTACGTCCTTGATTGTCAAAAGGAAGCAACTCTTGTTGAATGTTGGCACTTTGAAAGTACCAATCAGATTGATGGCCAGTACGTCCATGGGTTGGCTGTCACAGTTGGAGGAATGTAATGGGTTGAGCCGAGTGCTCTTGCTTACCATACAGACTGGGAAGACAATATTTCCTGGGGGGAGGGACTCTGCTAGGCCAATGCCAAGTTTGAGCCAAAGCATTTTCCTGATCTTGCGCACACCAATATTCCCAAAGACTCTGTGCCAAAACAGGAGCTTCTTCTAATTGGCGGTCAGGTGGTTTTTGTTCCACTGATAATTGATTGGTCTCTCAACCGGGGCTATGAAAAGGTCAGCGTAATCTGGTTTCCAAGATTGAATAGCATTGCAAACAGGGGACGGAATGGTAATAACAGCAGGTGAGGGTGACAAAACAGGGACATGTGGTGGAAAAGAGTCAGTTTCCTGTTTGAAAAAGGAATTGGGAATGGTCCACTGGTTTTTTTCCCAATTAAATAGACAGGTGAACAGCGGACTAGTGTCAGCTTGCTACTATTGCAGAGCAAGCTGCAAAAAGTAACAAAAATAACATAAAAATAATAATAATACAATTCACCTAAGAAGGAATAGGAAAACCATGAATATTATTATGGAAATTGATTTTCCACCCAAAATTAGGTAGGGTCACTCTCTGACCCCACCCTTGAAATCCAACTCCTTATATTTTTAAATAATTAAGGAAAAAAGAACCAAAATACTAGGGCTCCAGTATTGAGCTTTCTGGCCAATTAAATATTTCACACACATTGTCACGTATAGGTTTCACACCTAAAATTCAGTCAGAATTGAGGTGTTGTGTGTATTTTAGGAGTTACAGGCGGAAATGTGTTTTGTCACAAAACCCGCACGCAGCCGCCGCAGCCAAAGCACCCGCGCGCGGCTGAGATACAGCCGTGTCAACCCGTCAAGGTTGTGTACGCAGCCCCGGGCCTCTGACAAGTACGCAGCCGTGGGACTACAGGCTGACAGAGTGACAGGCGGATCAGGTACCGCGTAAACATGCTACAACATACACGGGAACTTTCTACATATGTAATAAAGGTTCCCGTGGATAGTAGACTGTCTAAAAATACATAATATTATATAAAAGTACATAAATAATCCTTACACTAATTTTTTATTTAATATAATGCAAAGTACCAACAATGTCGAAAATAAGAAAATGACAACTTCAAAAATATATTAAAATACTTTTATATACTTTAATGAGAATTGCTATACATCGATATCTTCGTGAAATACTAAGGAAGATAATGATGCAATAATATTACATGAATTCTCATGAATTATATTTTTAAGTAATTATCTTAACAAATCAACTGGAACTCGAAAATAAAGAGTAAAATCAATATTATGACTTTTACTCCAGTTATATAATACATAATGAGAACTTACCTGCAATGAAAATTTCCCTACAGATGTATCATAATATAATTATTAGATTACTGGGAACATATAATAAGGATAATTAATTAAATAATACATCAATAGGACAGATTAGTGTTATTCACACGTCCTAATGTCCATTATAAGGTAGAATAATTCCCATAACCTAAGGAATTAGATGCTACCCGGGCTATAGCACCAAGAACACATGACAGGCTACCCCCGTTTACCCTGCTAGCCTTAGAGTCCGTCCCTTTGAGAACCTACAACCCTCAGAAGGACCATAGTGGGACTCCAAAAGCTATAAATACAGAGCTCTTTTGAGGATGTTGATGGGCAGAGAGCCAGTAATATTCATATCCAGACGCCGTGCCAAGGTAATCAAATACTTATAAGAGATAAGTAAGTGATTTATGACAATTTCTGATCAGTAATATCCGTCTTCAAACCTCTTTTTATCAAATAACACTGCTGAACAACCTTATAACCCCAGTATACAGGTTTAACCCATCAGTACACGTCCCAAACAGATACCCAAAGGATTTAATAATATACCAGTGAGTCTTATTATCCTTTCTCTGTCGTGGTAGCTTGGCTACAAGGCCCTACCACTCCATTGTGTATTTTATATACATATTATCTTTGGGTATAATAATCTTTATACTAAAGAACCCAAAGTAACCAGGACTACGTGTTTTCATACTGAAATCCCTGAAGAGAAGTGTTAAAGATCCCCAATATAATTGTGGCCCCTCTATAAATATTTAATGATCAATTTTGATTTGAAACAATAAATAATAACCAAACCATTTAACCTTGCAATAAGCTTAATCCTAGTATTCTATGGAATTTTGTTGCATTTATTAAATAATATATTTATTATTTACTCTATCACCTCTGGTAGTTAAAGGATAGCAAGGGTCTTAGCATCCAGGAGGCTGACAATTGGGGGTCTGGCTGGGAAATATTCCATTTTATTTTATTTAATACCTTGGACCAGACATTTTCACAAAAAAATAAAATCAAAGATAAATTTATCTGACTTTATAACCGTGATTTATTATTAAATTCTTTTGCAGTGGATTTAAAAACCAATGCAGAATTAATAATCTATTATCTAAATCTTTTCAAGATAAGAAAAGAAGAATACATTAAAAATTATAAACCTACTGGTTGGAAAGCTTTAACCCAAGCGGAGCAACTTAATATTTCTTCTGCACGCAAACACTTAGATAAACTCCTTGAAAAAGAAGATCTTGAAAGGCGTATCAACTTTCAGGCTCTATTAAGAAAACATAAATCTTGGAAAAAATACCATATAAATTACTTTTTGAAATATAAAAATAAGTTTAAAACTTGCATTTCTATATTATTTTTAAAGAAAATAATATTAACATATTTTATTAAACCAATAAAATACACCTTTTTTATCAGTGAACCCTCCTGTACCAGAAACCACCGCCACTGAAGTGGATCTATTAGATCAGGAAGTCCCAGACATCTCTGGACTCCCTGAAAATATTGATTGGATGGGTGAAGACCTCATTGGAACCCACCAAGACCCCATAGGATTACCTACTAGAGATCAATTTAACCCCAACCAGGTCTTAGTACCTTTGAATATCAATTTAATTGAGTTTCAAAATAAAAATTATCTTTACGGATTTTTTCTGTAAAAAACTTATAAACATATGATTCTGAAAATGATTAGACGTAACACGAGAGCCTCAGGATGAATTCCCTCCTATGGATCTTTGCCAACAGGTCTCAGTAACCCTGAGACCACCAGTAAGGACAACAATGAAGGGACTAGAACCCGTGAACCAAATGTTGATGAATAAGGAGCAGCACAAACCACTTCTTCCCTCTCCCAACCTAGAGCCGGAGAAAGTAGCAGAATCAAGCCACCCTCCTTTACAAGAAGATTCCCTGCAGCCACCCCAGCAGAATCTGACCAAGGAGTCCAGGATCAAAGACCTAGTCAAAGAGCACGTGAAATATTGGGAAGAATTCACAGAAGCCCAAGCCAAGGAGGACATGGTATCCATGAAAAAGATAATCTCCCAGGCAAAAGCCACCCAGATAGCTCTTCAGAAAATGATTCCAAGGAAAGAGGTAGAATACTACGTAGAAAAGTGTAATCCATGGGATAAATTAGCCCAACTGAAAGGCAAAGGATCAGGAAAGAAGAGATCCTCTTCCCATCCCAAGCCAAAGGGAAAGAAAGACTGGGACCAGATAATATCACCGGCTCAAAAGTGGAAAAAGGTTTACAACAATTAGCCTTTAATTCTGAGCCCAAACAAACCTCTGATGTAATTACTTCCTTTTGTAATGATATGCGTCATAATTTCAAAATTTTTTGTGAAATTTGGACGGGGTTTACACCCAAATTGCTAAATTAAACTCAGTAGTAGCCAAATTGATTGATTAACAAAAAAAGATGGTAGGAATGGAAGAAATTAAAGAACACACAGAGCAGTTATTGGAGACAATTAATTAAGGTAGGATCAAACAGACTCAAACAATTGAAAATATGTTATCCGGAATACAAGAAGATTTTATTATGTCTTTCCACCCCTTAAATGAAGAATTGGAAACCACCACTAACAGTTCTATTCTATCCCTTAGTGAAAAATTGGATGTGCTCAATGACAAAGTGGACCTGCAACTTAATCTGATCAAAAATGATCTTAGAGACTTAAAAGTCCGTCTGACCAACCCCTTGGGGAGTACTACAGAGGAACCAAAACCTCCCAGACATACCACTACTCCTTATGCACCAACCTTATAAGGAATGCATAGGAGTGACACCTTTAGGCCTAGTCCTACTCCTGAGATGGAGCAAACTCTCAAACTGTTACCCCCTATTTCTGAATGGCCCAAGTCTTCCAGAGAAGGAGAATACAATCATATAAATTTTATGAAATTTATTGATTACACCATTAACTCTTATGACCTACCAGAAGCTATAGCTGTAGTCTGGTTACCCAGATTATTTGAAGGATTAGCATTGGACTGGTTTATCAGTAAGAGAGAAGAAGTAGGATCCTTACCATGGAATTCTTGGAAACTTCTGATCAAAGAAAAATTTTGTTCTAGAATGTGGAAAAGGAAAATGATGAAAAATTTTGAAAATTCCTCATTTGACCCCTCCAAGGACAAAACTCACAAATTGTGCTTGGAACAGAAGAAAAGATTGGATTTTTTCTATCCAGATGCTGATAAAGAAGAAGTAAATGAAAGACTCCTCAACCTGTGTACTGGCAATCTTAACCATAGTGTAAGATGTAGGATGAGTATGGATGCGGACTTGCCTACTCTAATCAATGTGTTAGAAGAAGTAATAGACATGAATGGGTTGGACAAGAAAGCCCCTTCCAGACCCAAAGAGAACTATACCATCAACAAAACCAGAGAACAACATCCTCTGATAAATGCCTCTGACAATAAGAAACCTAATGAGAATAGGGAGAAAGAGAGGACGCCTGCAACTTTTTGGAATTGTAACAAGACTGGGCACATGAGACAAGAATGTCCATTACCAAGAAGGAAGATAGCAGTCTTGGAAGGAGAACAGGAGGTTGAAGAGAATCAGAACTATGAAGACATAGGTGATACTGATGGATCTCTTTCTGAATGTGAATTGATCTTGACCAACCCGGTTAATGTTATAGAAGGAGATATAGGTACTTCTGCAGAGATCAATAACATCCATGGGGATTCTAGCCTACCCCAACAATGGGATCCTACTATAATTCCTAGACACATTATGGATTTCAAACCATTAACAGTTAAACCTATGAGTGGGAAAAGTTATACCACTGGTCAAACGTGCTATGCAACTGGGTTGTATAAAAACAGTCCCATAAGGTTATTACTTGATAGTGGAGCCTTTTTCTCATGTTTCTGTGCTGAATTCTTAAACAAATGGGACCCCAATTGGAGAGAACACCTTTTTCCTGTCCCAAAAGCCAAGTTCAGTTCTTGCAACTCTACTATGAATGCTATTGGAGTATGGACTGCTCCTATAATACTACCTCACACTAAAGGATCTTTGAGAATACAAGTGGAGTTTGTAGTATTGCTCAACGGACTATGTGACTACCTGATAATGGGTAATGATGCCTTATGTCTATATGGTATAGACATGTTCCAGAGTAGAGGAAGATACTTCACAGTAGGAGGTAATTGGGATAAGAAGTTTAAGATATGCACTATTCAGTCTAACTTCCCCTCCTCTACTTACCAGAAGCATTTGGAAGACTTTGACCAAGAATATTTCTCTCAAGCAGCTCTGAATACAAAACTTTCTGAGGAACAGAAGAAACATATATTGAAAGCCTGCTTTGAGAACCAGAATGCTTTATGTACTAAAGATCATCCTATTGGTTACATTAAAGGACATGATATGGTATTAACATTGACCATTAAGCCTCCTTATCCTCCTTACTTAAGAAGGCCAGCCTCTCCGTCTAGTCCTAAGTCTAGGAAAGCTCTTGAGGAACATATCCAAGAACTGATAGACTTACAAGTATTAAGGAAATTAGGACAACATGAACAGGTAGATGTCACCACACCTGTAATCATAGCTTGGCATAATGAAAAGTCAAGAATGGTAGGAGACTTCAGAATGATCAACAATTACACTCAAGCAGATTATTATCCTATACCCCGGATCAATCATGCTCTGCATAACTTGTCCAAGGCTAAGTAAATCACTACTATGGATATGCTTAAAGGTTTCCACCAGATACCAATAAGTCCTGAAAGCCAGAAGTTTATGAGAATAATCTGTCATTTGGGAATATATGAATATCTTAGGATGCCTTTTGGTATAAAGAATTCTCCATCACACTTCCAGAGAACAATGGATACAGTTCTAGGTACTTACATCAGACAAGGATGGATGATGGTATACATAGATGATGTTATCATATACTCTGATGACTGGGATACTCATATTAAGCAAGTAAGATTAGTACTCCAGACTATCTCCAAAGCAGGAATAAAGGTTTCCATGAAGAAATGCAACTTTGGCTACGGAGAATTAAAAGCCTTAGGACATATAGTCTCTGGTCTAAATCTAGCTGCTGATCAAAATAAGATAGCTGCTGTCATGAATAGACCTATGCCTCAAAACAAGACAGAATTACTGTCTTTCATCAGTTTCTGCAGTTATTACAGACAATATATACCTAAGTTTGCTATGCTAACTAAAATTTTGTATGAAGTATGCAACAAAAATAAACTTTTTGAAATGACTCATGAGAGACTAAAGAACTATGAGGAATGAAAAATAGCTATGACCTCTACTCCCCTACTTATCCAACCAGATTACTCTAAGCCCTTTGAACTATACATTTACACTTGCATGGAAGGGCTAGGAGCTGCTTTACATCAGGAAAGGATAGAAGAAGACAAACCAGTAGAAAAACCCGTACTCTTCATATCTAGACAGATCAAAGATACTGAGAAGAAATATGGGGCCAGTCAGTTGGAATGTTTGGCACTAGTATGGGCTTTAGAGAAGCTGCACTATTACTTAGAAGGCACCACTTTTCAAGTAATCACAGACTGCAATGCTTTAAGAACTCTTATGAACATGAAAACCCCCAGCAGACATATGCTCAGGTGGCAAATTGCTTTACAACAATATAGAGGACAGATGACTATAGTGCATAAAGCTGGAGCTAAACATCAGAATGCTGATAGTCTAAGTAGGAATGCGTTGCCTAACAACTCTAAAAATCCAGCATATTACCCTGAAGATCAAGATATCTTTCCTATCTTGAATATCAATCTTTTTGTATTGAGTGCTCCAATAATGGGAATCCACTTATGCAAATTAGACACTGCTTTCTTCAACCTAGTAAGGGATAGCTACTCTCCTGAGATCAAGCTGCTGATTACCATTATGGAATGTGAATACCCAGAAGCAGATTTAATAAATAGCCTGCCTGCTTCACTACTTAAACCCTATAAAGCAGGAAGGTTTACCTTTTGGGATGGTCTCCTTTACTATAGACACCAACATTCCAGCGTATTAGTACTGAGCAACAAAGAGCATATACAACATATACTCCAGGAATGCCATGACAACTGTTCATTGGGACATTTATCCACAGAAAGAAACTTGGAGAAAGTGAAACAAACTGCCTGGTGGATAGACTGGAAAGAAGTCACTACAGAATATGTTACAAGCTGTGAAACCTGCCAGAAATCTAATAAAAATACTGGAAAAAGGTTTGTACTCTTACAGAAGATATCTGAACCTACAACCAGGTGGGAAATTATCAATATGGATTTTGTCACTGGGCTCCCCCCTGGAGGTACTCATTCTTCTAACTCTGTCCTAGTTGTAGTTGACAGATATTCCAAAAAGGCAAAATTCTTACCTAACCACAAGGAAGATAGTGCTATGGATATAGCCTTACTATTCTGGAATAGGATTATAGCTGATTTGGTTATACGCAAGATTATAATCAGTGACAGAGACCCAAAATTCACATCTGAATTTTGGAGGAATCTACATGATATACTGGGTACTACTCTAGCATTTTCTACAGCATACCATCCCCAAACTGACGGATTAGCTGAAATTATGATACAGACCCTAGAAGATATGCTAAGGAGGTTCTGTATCTTTTGCCTAGAATAAAAAAACTCTGATGGTTATTGCCATGATTGGGTAAGCCTACTCCCAGCCCTAGAAATGGCTTATAACAGCAGTAAACATTCTACTACCAAAGAAGCTCCTTACATAATAGAAAGAGGATGGATTCCAAAACTCCCTAGGAATAACATGAACTATAACTTAGCCACTATTCATCCAAAATCTCTTGACTTTAAGAATATGATAGATGTGGCAAATAATCATGCTCAGAAATGTGTGGAAGAAGCTGTTGAATACAACAAACAAAGATGGGACAAATCCCATAAAGAACCTGACTTTAAGATAGGAGACCAGATCTTGATATCCACAACTAATTTCAACAACCTGGCAGGCAACAGGAAACTGAAACCAGCCTTTGTTGGACCATTTTTTATCAAGAAGATGCATGGCAAAAATGCTGTGGAAGTCATCTTGAGTGAAGAATTATCAAGAAAACATCCGGTATTTCCTGTTAGCCTAGTCAAACACTTTAAACCAAGAGAAGGCAGCAACCTCCCTCCAGCAGTAATCCCAATAGAACCTGACCCCATAAAAGCAAAAGGAAATTCAGCAGGATATTGAGAGATAAGAAAGAGAGGGTACAAGGAAAAGATATCAGACTATACTTAGTAAGATAGAAAGGAGAATCTGCAGACAAAGATGAATGGTTACCAGAAAATAATATACCTGACGGACCAATACATCTCAGAAACTACAGAGCCAGCAAAAGGAACTGAAGCACATATGCAGTTAATTTTTTTTCCCAACTTCCTCCAGATTTTTTTTGGATATGGCCATATCTTGAAGTGGGGGAATGTCAGCTTGCTACTATTGCAGAGCAAGCTGCAAAAAGTAACAAAAATAACATAAAAATAATGATAATACAATTAACCTAAGAAGGAATAGGAAAACCATAAATATTATGAAAGAAATGGATTCTCCACCCAAAATTAGGTAGGGTCACTCACTGACCCCACCCTTGAAATCCAACTCCTTATATTTTTAAATAATTAAGGAAAAAAGAACCAAAATACTACGGCTCCAGTATTGAGCTTTTTGGCCAATTAAATATTTCACACACATTGTCACGTATAGTTTTCACACCCAAAATTTAGTCAGAATTGAGGTGTTGTGTATATTTTAGGAGTTACAGGCGGAAATGTGTTTTGTCACAATTCATGCATACAGCCGCGGCAGCCAAAGCACCCGCGCGCGGCTGAGATACAGCCGTGTCAACCTGTCGAGGTCGTGTACGCAGCCCCAGGCCTCTGACAATTACGCAGCCGTGGGACTACGGGCTGACAGAGTGACAGGCGGCTCAGGTACCGCGTAAACATGCTACAACATACACGGGAACTTTCTACATATGTAATAAAGGTTCCTGTGGATAGTAGACTGTCTAAACATACATAATATTATCTAAAAATACATAAATAATCCTTACACTAATTTTTTATTTAATATAATGCAAAGTACCATGAATGTCGAAAATAAGACAATGACAAATTCAAAAATATATTAAAATACTTTAATATACTTTTATGAGAATTGCTATACATCAATATCTTTGTGACATACTAAAGAAAATAATGATGTAATGATATTACATGAATTCTCATGAATTATATTTTTAAGTAATTATCTTAAAAAATCAACTGGAACTCGAAAATCAAGAGTAAAATCAATATTATGACTTTTACTCCAGTTATATAATACATAATGAGAAATTACCTGACATCAAAATATCCATAGAGATGTCTAAATAATATAATTATTAGATTACTGGGAACATATACTAAGGATAATTAATTAAATAATACATAAATAGGACAGATTAGTGTTATTCACACGTCCTAATGTCCATTATAAGGTAGAATAATTCCCATACCCTAAGGAATTAGATGCTACCCGGGCTATAGCAACAAGAACACATGACAGGCTACCCCCGGTTACCCTGCTAGCCTTAGTGTCCATCCCTTTGAGCACCTACAACCCTCAGAAGGACCATAGTGGGACTCCAAAAGCTGTAAATACAGAGCTCTTTTGAAGATGTTGATGGGCAGAGACCCAGTAATATTCATATCCAGACGCCGTTCCAAGGTAATCAAATACTTATAAGAGATAAGTAAGTGATTGATGGCAATTTCTGATCAGTAATATCCGTCTTCAAACCTCTTTTTATCAAATAAAACTGCTGAAAAACCTTATAACCCCAGTATACAGGTTTAAACCATCAGTACACGTCCCAAACAGATACCCAAAGGATTTAATAATATACCAGTGAGTCTTATTATCCTTTCTCTGTCGTGGTAGCTTGGCTAAAAGGCCCTACCACTCCATTTTGTATTTTATATACATATTATCTTTGGGTATAATAATCTTTATACTAAAGAACCCAAAGTAACCAGGACTACGTGTTTTCATACTGAAATCCCTGAAGAGAGGTGTTAAAGATCCCCAATATAATTGTGGCCCCTCTATAAATATTTAATAATCAATTTTGATTTGAAACAATAAATAATAACCAAACCATTTAACCTTGCAATTAGCTTAATCCAAGTATTCTATGGAATTTTTCTGCATTTATTAAATAATATATTTATTATTTACTCTATCACCTCTGGTACCTAAAGGATAGCAAGGGTCTTGGCATCCAGGAGGCTGACAACTAGAGTCCGTGTCACAAATCACAAAGGCATTGGTGCATATATCATATTTGAAGACACAGCCGGCCTTCCGCAGGGCTTCCAGGGAGATGAGGGTTGATCTTGCCAGGAAGCTATATAAGACGCCCCGAGTATCACAATTGAGCCATTAGCCCCCAAAAACTTTAAGTTCCCTATCCCCAATACGCAGGCTGAGCTTCCTGAGGTTGCTACAAGCAAGGGTATTGGTTTCAGAAGCTGCTTGAAATCATGTAGCAAAGTAAGGTTTCCACACAAGTTGTGTGACACATCTGAGTGAATGATGGCAGCAGGACTCACGGTATTGCCAACTTGTAGGTTTTGAAACTCCAGGGCTCCAACATCATCAGGAACGTTGCTAATGTCAACCAGTCTCTCCAACGCAAGTGGTTTGGTTCTTGGGTTTCTCTGGTGTGAGTTTGGCTGGTAGTAATTGGCGTTTTGTGCAGGGGCGGCAGCTGGGTCTGGTGAGGCAACGGAATAAGGCCCAAGGCCTCTGTAGAAAAAATGCTGAAGGGCGGTTAGACTGCTCCCACTAGTGGATAGAAGGAACCGGCAGACCCTTGTCCAAAACTTTCCGGGGTCATCATCCCATGGCTAGTCTTGGTTGCCGGCCCTGTTGGTTGGTACGGTTTCTGCTTGGGTTTGTCCGTGCAGTAGCCCTTGATGTGACCTGGACGCCCAAAGTGCCAGAAACCTTTTGCGTGAGCGGCAAAAAACCCCAGAGCCTCTGACCACTTTTCCTGGGGGTAATTGGCTAGGAATGCCTCAATGGGGAACTTTATGGTAGGAGGTCCATCTGTGCTGGCGGTTGTGACTTCTTCCGCATGAGCTAGTGGAATCGCAGTTGGGGAGCCGTTGGACTTGTGTACTAGTTGTTTTTGGCAGATCTCAACGGTTTGGACAACAGTGGAGAGTGAGGGGGGTGTTTGTTTTTTCTGTTGTACAAACTGCTCAAGTCTTTGGTCAACTTCATCCCTCAGACGTGAGCCCTGTGGGATTGAGTTCTGAACAATGAAACAAAGGAAAAGGTCTTCAGTGAGGACAATTCCCATATTGGCCCATTCCAGTGTCAAGTCCCTGAGCCTTGTGATGGCTCCAACTGTAGCATTGGATTCTCCTAGGTTGAAAGTGAGCAATTGTTTCCATAAGTTGACCTGCGCTGCCACGCTAACCAATTTGAAACGCCTCATAAGCACCCGGACCATGCCTTGTGCGGTGGTTTGGTCTTTCACATCAAACACAAGTGAGCTGTTGATGCTTGCTAGTAGGATTGATTGGCCTATACTTTTGTAGATACAATTCTTTTTGTGTGGCAAGAAGAAATCAATGTTGTTGAGGTGGTCGCGCCCTAGATTGCGCAGGTCCCATAGCCACTGACCAAAGTTCTTGCCATTGGGGGAAAGCAGGAGCTTGAGTCTGATGCAGTTGGCCTCTGAGTCAATGACCTTGTTGCATAGGAGTTGCTCTTCAAGGTCTGCCTTGATCTTGTTAAATTCTAGGGAAGTGAGTGAGCCTTCAGTGGCCTCAAAAGCGGTGGGATTGGTTGTGGCGCAGAGGCTTTAAGATAGGTGTGGGGGAACTTTGATGGCTTTGCCACCGGCTGGATCAGCCGGGGTATTGGCGGCGGACGTTCTAGGAAAGGTGGCCCTCTTTTTGGAGGCCAATTGAGAAGGAGCCATGGTGGTGAGAGGAGAAGAAAGGAAAAAAACAGAAGAGGGGGGAAAAAAGGCAATCAGAAAAGGGTATTTGGACAAAGCCGGTTGTGGAGGTGCTGTGGGGTAAAGGAAGTGTACACAGAATGAGGGGGTTGAGTACAGGAAGAGGGGCACTGACGATTCCCAGTGAAGGGATGTAAAATGTGAGGTGGGTGCAAGTGAGAAAGGGAAGGGGTGGATGTTGGGCTGTAACTCTGATTGGTTTATTTGCCCTGCTGGAATGGAATAAAGGAACCCGGGTTGAAGCAGGTTTGATGGAAGACACAGAGAACCTCTGGGTGAGATGTTGGGTGTACCCGGGATACACCTTGCGGTAGAATGCTGGCCAAAATATCTCTGTTACTTGACTTGTAGAGTGTTCAGGTTGTGTAGGGTCATGCCAAGGCAGGATGTTTTGTCATGTTTTGGCTTCAGTTGAAGCACAGGCTCATAACCTGTTGGATGTAGAAGTTGGTAAAACCCCATAAGTGACAGACTTGGGTGTTGCATTGTCTTATTTTATATAGTTGTTGGTTATGCATAGTCGTTCTTATGCATATGTAAACTAATTTGTTTACAAAAGATCCCAAATTACTTGTTTGCCTCAGGGTGCCACCAATTTGGTTGCATTCTATCAGGTTCATATGGTTTGAATCCTCCAAGATTGAATACCTGATAATGCTGGTATATTTATTGAAGATGGATGAATCAAAGGTCCAGTTTCTGACTATGATGATTAGATCTTATCCTGGCATCCATGAATTTTTCAATTCATCTTGGAATATGCTACTAATTTTGAAAGGATTCTGTTGTGAATCAAGGAATCTGGCCTTACTGTCTCTGGATCCAAATTTTCTGCTTGTTTCCCTGCTCTGGAAATTGTTGGTCACGGGTTCTGCAGAGGGAAGAAGAATGGCACCAGCCAAAGTCAACAAGCTCATCTCTTGGCCCAATCCAATCAATCCAACCAAAGTTAGAGGTTTTCTAGGTGTTTTAACTTATGTTTGCATCTTTGTCCCATCTTTATCCAAGATCTGTGAACCCTTCCTTTTCTTAACCAGGAAAGATACTGAATGTATTTTTACCCAAGACTTCAAACATGCATTTCAGCTGCTCAAAATGATTTTTGGTAAAGACATAGTGTTGAAAAAGATCTCTTATGGACCTGGAGGTGGCAAGATCAAGCTGACTTTCAATTCTAGCTCTCAATCTGTTGGGGATGTTCTTACTCAAGAAGATGAGAATGGTTGGGACCATCCAGCTCTTTATGAATCTTTTTTATTTTAAGATATATAATCCAGATATTCTCAGACCAAACTGGAACTCTGTGGTGTCACTTGAATGATGAACAAGCTCCAAACCGTCCTCTGGGGTCAAAATTTTGAATTAAAAGTCAATGCTCAATGCATCATTGAAATGATCAATGCTCCCAGCCTCCCAAATTGTCCTATGACTCATTGGATGGCTTTTATCCCGCTTTTCTCTTTTAATATTTTTCACAGGCCTGGAAAATCATTCACCATGAATGATTTTTTATCTCAAAGTCCTCTTGGAGATGACAAATCTGATGTTGAAATAAATTTTGATGAAGAAGAACCTTTGATAAATCCTGTATTCTCCTCCTCCTTCTAATATTATTCTGGCTTTTAACAGGTTTTCTGGTCTAAATTAGAGCATTATCTTTTAACTCTTCAAAATCCTCCTGATCTCTCTGCCAAAGAATTTTGATCTCTTAAAATAAAAAAATCTAGTTTGTTTGTACAAGGATCTAGGCTTATGAAAAGAGGAAATCCTTGTGCTCTTATTAATTTTACTATCCCTTCCAAACAAGATTTGATCCTTGAAATTCTCCATGATGGTCTTGTTCATCCTGGGGAAACTGAAACTTATCAACAATTATCCTAAAAATTCTGGTGGCAATTTCTAAAGAAATCCATCTCTCAATGGTTCCAGAGTTGTGAATTTTGTCAAAAACATGATGTTAGGTGTCCAGCTGAAATTCCTTATCCTACTGGGGATTCCAATGTCTTTGGAAGTATTGCTGTGGATGTGCTTCATACTAAGGCAGGTGGTGCTAAGTACCTTATTGTGGCTAGAGATGATTTTTCTGGATAGTTTGAAGCAAAATTCATTAAGAAACTCTGAATCAGTGGCAGCTTTCCTCTACGAGACTTGGACAATGCTTTATGCCTTGACTAAATTGTACTCTACTGATGGTGGCTCTGAATTTGGTGGAAAACTTGCTGAAATGATCCAATCTCTTCCTGAAAAAAATAGACTTACTACTCCTTATTAGCCTTAAGTCCAAGGCATGGTGTAACAAGGCCATTTTCCTTTGAGGGCTGCACTTGTTAAACTAGCCAGTGAAAGTGGCAAGAATTCTTGCAAATTCCTTCCTCTTTTTCCCTCCTCTGATCAAATCCCAAACAAACAGACCACTGGCTCATCACCTTATGGAATCATCTTTGGAAAAATAGCACTTCTTCTTTTGGATCTGGAAACGGAATCTTTCTTGGGTATCTCATGGGAATAGGTCTTTTCCACCACTGTTGTATTAATTTATAGGTCCAAGCAACTGGAGAAAGTTAAATATTTTCCTGATGAAGCTTATCACAAGATGATGGAATCAAGAGAAAAATCAGTTCATTATTGGGGATACAAGCACTTAAATCAAATCAGGGATTTATTAAATCCTAGTTATCTAGTTTTATCTTATAATAAATCCTTGGAAACCCAGTGGGGAAAACTTTTCTCAAACCTCTGGAATGGTCCTTATTGGGTGCTTTGCTAAGTTAAAGGTGGATCTCATGTTTTGTAAGAGATGGATGGTACCCAGTTGGGCAGAAATTCCCTGCTGATCAAGTCAAGAATTTTCATTGTTGTGGAAGCAACTTATCTCAGAAGTAAGGCCTACCAATTGTGCACCACCAGGGTCATTTTCTGTGTTTTTGTTGTAAAACTCTACTTCATGCCACATACATGAGCACCTTGGAAGCATTCTTTTTTTTTATCTGCTGCTTCTAGGGCTATTTTTCTGGATGGGTCCATATATTTTTCAATTTTTCAATTTTTCAATTACTCTCAAGATCAAGAATTGGCCAATCTTCTGTTCAATTTTTTTTGTATTCATCTTTTCCTTAATATCTTCAAAATCAAGATGCAGAATAGGATAGTCTTTAATTTGGGGAGAGATGTGGTGAACAATCCAGGAAACCTCATCTAAAAGGGAAATTTCTTTACAAAAAAAAATTGACCCTTCAAGCTTGCCCTTCCATCCGTTAGTTGGCATCAAACTCACCTCCAAGAATCTCCAATTGGCGCTTCCAATCTTTCAAAACCAGCACTTGGACTTCTTCTATCACCCTTTGTCATCAGCGCTCCTTCCTCTCTGCCATCTGGTCAACCTGCTCATTGCCTGTCTGCCTTAGATCCTGAACTCTCCACTAAGGGCTCATCTTCCCATACTATCCACTGATCATTCATCACCCTTTCTCCTCATGTTTTTCATTATCCTGCGTGGTTTCCTGTTGTCTCTGCAGCTCATCAAGGTGCGGTCATCACTAGTTACAATCCTCATCATTCTCCATGCGGTCATACCGCCCATCCGGTTGTCATCCTTATTGTCCTCTCCTGCTGGTCAACCACCTGGTATTTTTGGTTTGTGCGCATGGTTTTCCGCTTTTTTCCGCTGTCGCTTGTTGTCATCTGATTGCGCCCCCCTATGATCAAACTCACCAATCATCTCCCACCAACTTTGGACCCATCATGATCTTTCCCTCCTTCATCCAGACGGCTGAAGGCCAACATCATCTATTTCCCAGCCAGTCACCTCCACTTTGCTCATCTGACAGACCCCAACCTATTGCTTGTGGCCCTCAGTGTCATCACCTGTTTCCCTGAACTCATCATTTCCAATTCAAACTGTTGTAAAAGGTTGAAAATGCTGCCACACACCTTGCTCATCTCGCATCCGGCTGCTGCCCGTTAATCTTCCTCTGCCTGTGGTTGCAACATCTTGTCTGCAAAGATGAAGGTTTTCATTTGCTGCCGCTCAGTTTACACTTTCATCTGTTTCATTCAATTGTAAATAGTCTACAGGTTCTCTTTCCAATAAAAGCAGGGACTCTTTCCTGCCTTTTCCCTGGAATCATCAACCATATAACTGATCAATAAAATCCATGGGGCCCTTCCCCTTTATCTGAGAATCCTTATCCCGGGTTTATCTATGATTTCCCCTTGATCTTTTGAGCCTCCATACTCAAAAATCTGGTCCTTCCTCTGTTACCACATCCGTTATCACCAACCAAAAGCCTTGCTGGTTGAAGAAGAATCCATCTCATTGGATTCTTGAGTGCGTTATACCACTCCTTGATCCATTTTTGACCATACTAGTTGGATCATTCTTTTTGATCATCCTTCCGGGACCAGTCATGTTTGACTTGGAGGTTTCTTTAACCTTCAATAATAGAGTGTTAAACCTCCCTTTATTTCTTTAAACATTGAATTCTGCCACGCTATTCTTGATTCCCTTGAAAATTTCTGGTTTATTCTTGTCCAAATTTGTTACTGCTTTGCTTCTAGAGCTTCATAAAACAAATTGGTTTGTTTTTTTACAGCCACCCACAGTTATCTGGTACCCTTCAAACGCTTGATTGCGAAGAGTTGTGCAGGTCAATTGAGAACCTGGAGGTTGGTTTGGATTGAGTAGATTTTTCCTAATCTTCTGCTGACAACCAGAGTTATTAGATTGTGGGTGTTGTTACTTACAACTGCCTTTTCCTATTGAACTCTGAAAAAAATTTAACTTATTTTTTTTCAATTCTTTTCCTGAACCACATTGCCTCAGAAAGTGTTGTTCTATTGCCACCGACTACTATAAAATTCATCCCATCCATTGATTCCTTATTTACAAAGTTCTGGATCTTGATTCTGGTTACATTTAAATATTTCTGTAATGCTCAGGAGGGCAGCCTAAACAGCACCTTTCCCCTCCACAGAACTGCCTGTGGTTCAGTAACATTTGGAGTCTTACACCGTGATGATTAAAAATTGAGAAAAAGACTGAGAGAAATGAAAAAAAGAAGAAAAACAAATACTAACTTTGGGTGAAGCTCTGCTAGCTGGGTCGTACCACTTGAGACATATACAAAAAATTGGAGTGAGCTGCTTCTGGCTCCTCCTAGATTTGTTTTTCTGGGTGAGATCTTGGTTTTTAGAGCATTAGTCAATGCAATTGGTGATCTGGCTTGAGGGAATTCTTTGAATATTCCAAGGTTTCTCCTCCTTCAAATCAATTATGCTCCAAAAGTTCCTTGGATCCTTGAGGCGCAACTGTATTGGTGCACTGCTGCAGTTGTTGGAATTACAGCTGGGGAATCAGCTAAAACTCCTCCTTGACATGGCTGGAATCAGTTTTACAATTTTTCAACCTTGGATTAACTTTACATAGGCTAGTGGTTTTGTCAGAATTTTGGAAACCATTTCCTTGAATGAAAAGTGCACAGCAGACAGGAGGGAATTGGCCACCAGGCTGCGGAGGTATCAGTAGCAAACTTTGATGTTTCTTGATTTGGGGTTCATCTGAGCCTCTTTTCTCATGAAGTTAGCTCCTAAATGATCATTCATGATGATTGGAAGGGGGATCTGAATACCCAGAACAAGGAACATGTTGGACAGCCATTGCATTTGCTTTTCACACATTTTTATTGCCACAAAATTTGCCTCAACTTTCAACTGGGCAATGATGGCTTGTTTTCTTGCGGCCCAGCAGATTTGATTACCAATTAGTGTTATTAATTAATCATTTTTTGACATCCTTCTAACTTCCAAGGTGCCATAGTTGGCATCTGCCCACCCTTGGAGCCCCTTTTCCACATTTTTGGAGCACTTGAAGTGAATCCCCATGGACGTAGTACCCTTAAGATACAGGAGCAAGTGCTTCACAACATTCCAATGAGCTTCAGTTGGGCAGCTGACATAGCTTGAGCAAATTTTATGGGTGAAGAAAATTTCAGTTCTTTTGTTGATGGAGAGATGAATCAGCATCCCCATTACCTTTTGCATTATGTTCACATCAAAAATTGGGGAATCAGTGGAGATGAGATCATTCAGTTTCAGGTTTTCTGGATCTTTGACCAATGTCTCTGAGTCCATTCTCAGTTTGCGCAAGGTTTTTAGGAAAAAGTCAAGCTGATGCAGAGAAAGGGAGGCATAAAACTTCTGGTCAAGGGTGTACCCAAGATGCTTCACCGGACGTTCTTGAACACAGATAGGGTAGCTTTCCTTGATTCAATCAAGGAATTTAAGTTTATGATTGCAATTGAAGCCCACCAGCAGTCTTTCTTCAATATGAATATGAAAAATCAAATTCCTGTTGGTGGTAAAAAAGAGAGAATTTTCAGCCTGGAATGGGGAGATTTTTAGCTTTGACAGGGTGGCTGAGAAGTTTCACTTGCAGCATCTTGATGCCTTTTTTGTCCCATAGAGGGATTTTTTCAGACTCCAGACCCACGTCTCCCTATATGGTACCTCAAAACCTGTCACTTGAGAAAAATAAATTTTTGAATCAATATCACCATACATAAAGGCCATTTCCAAATCAAATTGGAATATGTCCATGCAACTTTGAGCAGCAATGGACAAGCAATATTTGAGGTATTCCATCCAACAAATGGAGGAACAGTTTCCAAGATAGTGGAACGGAAACTTTTTATGTTTGCTGAAACATACCCACCAAGACTTGCAATGGACAACCTCTCAAAATTTGTTCTTCTTCCAAACCAGTTGACACATTCTGCCAATGAAAATGACATTGTCAGGGGGGGGAAGAGTTCCTGTGTTGCAACTGATCAGGGAGGATTTCTTACAGTCAAGGGAATATAAAAACATGGGATGCTTGGCAGCATCAGAAAACACCTCCTTGAACAAAATTACCTCCAACAGAAGGGCTTCATTTTACTTTTTGCTATTTTCAAATTCAACAAGATAAATGGAGGAATTTGCAGATTTTACAGTGGAAAAAATTCAAATGGATAGGATTGCAGAGGGATACAGGGAGCTGCTAATCTCTCAAGGAGCTTTGGAAGAATAGGGAACATATGAAAAATGCTTGGTAGGAGGGGCTTCTGGAGGTGGTGACAAAGGAAGCTGCATCAAGGGTATGTCTGATGCGGCAGACTGTTGAGGATCAGTGGGAACCAATGGGATAGTGGGATCAACCAAGACAGATGAAGAAGGCTGTACATAAACATGAGGAGCAGAAGACTTGCAAGTTGGGCTCTGCAAGGGGAGAGAGACTTCACCCAGGAGTTTGCAGGGGGACATGACCTGGAAATCAGGAAGAGACACAGGTGGCTTCTTCAAGGAGAGAAGATTAACATACTCAAACATGGCCTGTGGATGAGTGAAGTCCCAACTAATAGTGAAAATATTCTTCAGAGGGTTGAGAAAGTAACCAGAATTGGAATCTGTCTTGTAGCTAAGAAACAAGAGGGGATACAAGTTAGGAAGTATTTTTGAAGATGGTGAATGACAGGTATGTACCTTAAGACCAAAGGGAATGATCTTAGCAATCTCTCTGATTGGCTTGATTTTGAAATTGTGTGTGGTGATTATGCTGACTGGGGAAGACCACTTGATAGATTTAGACGTTGGAAGATTAGTGTGCTACCTCATCCTAGTACGAGATGGAAACAGTTGACTGAGAAAGGGGAGATTGGGACAGTGGAATGAGCAAGAAGGCATTAAATCTTTTTGAGAATTGTCTGACAGAATGATTCTGCCAAGATGTTTTTCTTTGGAAAGTGAGCTGGGCCCTGCTCAAGTTCTATTCTGCATGACTGAAGCAACAAAGCTAGCCTTCTGCAGCCAAAATCACCACCACAATTTCAGTGAAGGAATGCAGGCCTGATTTGGAGTTGATTCTTGAATTACTGGATGAAGGACATAATGTGTGATTCAGAATTGGATTTATTCCTCATGACATTAATTTGATTGAAGCATGAGAAGTCATTGGTTATTACAAGGATGTAGCGCATTCCATGCTTGGATGGTGGAGTGATCTGAAGGACATCCAGGTGAATTCAATGGAAGGGAGTTGTAGGAAATGATAGGGGGTTTGTGTGAGGCAATTTCTTAATATTTCAGTTCTTTCAAAGCTTGAAGTTGGCCAAAGAGAATTTAGGATTGTGGTTTGCAATTGAATGAAGAGAAAGGAACCAAAACAAATACTCATCTGAGGGGTGCCCTAGGGCTAGATTCCAGTCAAAATTTTGGTTCAGTACTGTTATATAGTAGGATTCCAAGGATAAAGACAAGTTCAGATGAGCCATTTATAGATTTCTGTAACAAAGAAATTTGAGGATTATCTTCCCCAAAATCTTGAAGAGGATGGTTCAATGCTGGTTAGGGATCTTCATCCTATTATCCTACAGCCAAGTTTCCAACACTAGATTCCCACAACCTTGAGGAGCATAGTATGCAGGGGATGATCCAGGTAGATATTTCCAATGAAATAAAATTGGAAGATTATCTTTGACAAAAGCTTTATGAGGATTGAACAATGCTGGTGTAGAGTCTTCAGCCAATGATTCTCCAGCCAAGTTGCTGACACCAGATTCCTGGGACCTTGAGGATCATGTTATATGGGGTATATTACAATTCCACCAATGTTGAGCTTCCCCACATGAGTGATCTGAACCTTGCCTCTGTAAGTATCTAGAGACTTGGTTGGTGGAGTTGGTTCCAAAATAAGTGAAAAATTGTATATTTTTGAGCAGGAAGCACCAGAGTTTTAAAGTTTGAGGTGAAAGCTACTTTTTGTGCTATAAATTTGCTCATTGTAGGCATCAAAGCTGCAAACTTCAGGGTCAGAGCAGTCATTTCTAAGGGCATCTGTTATTTCTTCACTGCAGGATTTGCCATCCTCTTCAATTCCATTGAGGAAGAGTTGGGAATTTAACTTCATCAGTTCTTCAGAAATTTGGTTGACCTTAGCTTGAATTTCAGAGTCTTTCTTCCCTGGGAGTTTCCTGGTGGGAGCAACAAACCTTGGTAAGCTGGAGTTTTGATGCAGAGTTGGAGGCTTCATTTGTTGAGGATGGCAACAAGGTCTTGATCTTCCCTAATAATTTGAGCCTGGGGGATGGGCAAGATAGGATGTCTCAGAGTTGTTCAAGTTGACTTTCTTCCAGCATAATTTGGTTTCTCACTGTTTCAAGAGTAATTGGCATCAGATTGTAGGAGGACTGAGCCAGGAAGGATAGAGAGTTTCACAAGTGCTGCTTAAATGCAAGCAGGGCTTGTCACAGAGGGGAATCTACTCTCAGTAGAATTGGGGGCAAGGATACTGGAAGAGTCTACAAAGAGCAGAGTAGGATTGAATAAAATTTAGAGTGCTGATGACACTTGCTGGGATGGATTTCTAGTAAGAAGTATTAAACTTATTTCTTGGGGAAAAATCAGGAAGAAGGAAAAGGAGGACAGTTTAAATAGACAAGAGAGGGAACTACAACAGAGGTAAAATTGATTTGGGCTCAGACTATATGTGTGATGTCATTGGAGCGGTCTAGGTAACAGAGAGGGCTGACCAGGTATGCTACTACATTAGGTTAGTCTGCTTCTACATTGGAGCAAGGTTACAGGTCTGGGCTTTCTAAGTTGGAGAGTACAGTTTAAGGATGTACAGTGTACATAGAGGTCATGGCACTATGTGCTACATAGAGAGAGTATGTAATACAATCTGCAAGAGGATTTACATAAGGATTCCCAAAGGATAACCCATTACAGATTATGGCTTACACAGAGTTAGTAAGGTTAGAGTATGTGCAGACCTGGGAAATTAAGTATGTGCAAGCCTATGGAGTCTATATGTATAATGTATGAGGTTAGACTAGATGTAGGTATGTACTGCATGAAAATCCTGAGGTAGTTACTGGAGACATATTGATGTGAGCCTTGAGGTTGAAGTTCCTTGGAAAGTAGTTTAGGCCTGAGGGTTAGATTGGGTTTTCTGAGGTTAGATGCTGAGGTTAGAGTGATTTAGGTGTCAGCATGAAAGTACCCCCTGATGAAAAGGAGGGCATCTCCTGATGACCATAAAAGGAGATATTGAAGAGGCCATCCAAGTCATTTCTCCATCCATGTCTAACTTGAGCTTTCCTTCTCCCTACCAACGACCATCACCACCATCCACTCCATTATCATCCTTATCCTCCTACAACAGCTCATCTACACTAACCTATATCATGGAGAAGACCAACAACTACCATCCAGTCCAAGAGTATGACCCAAGTTGTGATAGTTTTAGCAAGTTGGAAAGAATCTGTACTACCAGTATCAAACACAACTCCTCCAAATTTGAAAGCTGTAGACATTATGGAAGAGTATGTGATATGGATAAGCAAGGCAAGAAGGCCATAGTGCCAACCCTATGGGTCCTGTAGAAGAGCCAACCTTTTGAGGTGAAGGAGGCTCCAGATGACGATTCCATGACTGTGGGCTATTCATCAAGGATGGATGAATCTTCAGGTAAGATTTTTTTCAGATACATTTGTTGTGTATGATTGATTTATTGATTCTTTGGGGCTGGTAGTTTGACTGATGCAGGAGCGGTCCAAGAAAATGCAGGAAGAAAGAGTTGCCTTGCTTTTTATTGAGTTTGGGTTGACTTTCCAAATACCCAAAACCACAAGATTGCTTAACCCGGCTCCGTTTTTGACACAAACTCTGATTGGGAAGAGTCTTTCCAGATTGGGGGGTTGGCTAGACTATATACATGTAGATTTTCTTATAATAATATAATCTATAAATTATGCTTATAATCTATAGTAAGTGTCTGGTTGTGGTTATGTGTTTATACAATTTGTAAAATGTGTGAGTCTGATTCATTACACATTGAAGTGGGTGTTTGGCGCCAGATGGGAAATCAAAGGGGAAAGAGGAGGAGTGCGGGGAAGCTTTTATAAATTGGGGAACCCCCCACATGGATTCAGAAAACAATTTTGTTGAGGTGCCATCAAAAAGAATGAAAAATAGGGACGCTATGGGACCCGTTGAACCTGTCAAAGAAATTGGTTGAGTTTTTATTGGTGGAGGCGTCAAATCAACCAATCTAAGCATTGAATATTACTGTCAAAGCATTTAATCAATCCTTCAAAGTTTCAATGATTGAACTGTCAGAGCCTTGAAGAAACCCATCAAAGAGTTGAATTTTGACCTGTTGAGCCATCAAAGAAGACCATTGAAGCGTCAAGGTTCAAACTGTCAAAGAATTGCTTCAATATTTTGAATCATTGAGGAAGATGAAGACGCCAAGGGGAGTTTGGAGATGGAGTTGAGTGAAATGTGAGATGATCAAGAAATACAAAAGAATGCAGTTAAATTAAAAGAGAAGGAATACATTGTCAAAGAAGGGGGCAGATTGGATGACTCCTGGAAGTTAGAAAATTTAAGGAAAAAAATGAGAGACTTGGAGGTGAAGATAAAAGTGGTAGAGGATAGAAGAAACAAGAAGAATTCAATTGAAAGGAGGAATTCTGCAGAGGTTTGGTTGGAGGAAATAGAAAATGGAGAAAGGTTGTTGGAGATGATGGAGGGAAATAGATCTAGAGAGGATTCAGTTCTGAATGAAGATCAAGTTAACCAATCTTTTGAAGTTTACAGTTGAAATTCTAGGACTTTAGATTCTAATCTGCAGGAGGTTCTTAATAAAGGATGGTGTAGTGAAATAAGGAAAGAAAAATATGAATTTTTGGGGGCTAGAAAGAGAAACTTTTTAGAGATAAAGAAAAGATTAGCTGATTTTTTAGCTTTAGCTCACCATACTTTTGAAGTGGGGAATACTGTTGGAGGACCTAATTCTTATCAAGTTAAAAAATTGAAGCTAGTAAATAAATGGAGTTCTAGATTAAAACAATTAGAATATTTGATGTGGGAAGCTATTTGAAGATTTGATTATAAGACTTTAATTATTATTATTATTATTATTATTATTATTATTATTATTATTATTATTATTATTATTATTATTATTATTATTATTATTATTATTATTATTATTATTATTATTATTATTATTATTATTATTATTATTATTATTATTATTATTATTATTATTATTATTATTATTATTATTATTATTATTATTATTATTATTATTATTATTATTATTATTATTATTATTATTATTATTATTATTATTATTATTATTATTATTATTATTATTATTATTATTATTATTATTATTATTATTATTATTATTATTATTATTATTATTATTATTATTATTATTATTATTATTATTATTATTATTATTATTATTATTATTATTATTATTATTATTATTATTATTATTATTATTATTATTATTATTATTATTATTATTATTATTATTATTATTATTATTATTATTATTATTATTATTATTATTATTATTATTATTATTATTATTATTATTATTATTATTATTATTATTATTATTATTATTATTATTATTATTATTATTATTATTATTATTATTATTATTATTATTATTATTATTATTATTATTATTATTATTGTTATTATTTTATTTTTTTTGAGAGAGGAAATTGATTTTCTTTTTTCTAAGTAGAGAAAACAAGAAAACAGGAAATGGGTTATATGATATGTTTGAAAAATATTCAATTATATTTTTTTTTATATACTTAAAAAAAGTTTTCTTTTGAAGAGTGGATTTGGTTTATTTATTTCAAGGATGTTTTGGGTTTTAAGGGATAGAGTGTATGGAAATCTTGAATTAAGGTAGGCCAGTTGTTAATATTAGAGTGAGGTTCCAAATTGGTGTGTTCCTCATAATGTTGAAAGCCTTTCCATTCAACTAAGTAAATTAATTTCCCTCTCTCTGTCTTGATTTAAGTATCTGAGACACTTCCCATTATTATTCCCCATTGATTTTTACAGGTTCAGTTGGTGTTTGGTGCCTGGAAGACAGTGATTTGTCCTGATATGACTTGAGTAAGGAGGAGTGGAACACAGGGTGAATAGTGGACCATTGTTGAGGAATTTAAAGCTTAAATGAATTTTCCCCAATCCGTTCCATAATCAAAAAGGGACCTAACCATTTCTCTGAAAGCTTTTGAGTTGGATGATTAGTTTTTATATTTTTAGAAGAGAGCAAAACTTTGTTTCCAACAGCAAATGAGACAGTAAAATTACTTCTTTTTAGTTCAGCATATCTCTTATAAGTTTTAATAGCCTTTTCCAATTCAACTTCTAACTTTTTCTGATTCTGGTCAATCTGAGTTATTTAGTGGCTGGAAGGTTGATTTTCTGCTACATGGAGACTTTAAAATTAGGATTTTCAACCATAAATGGTCAAAAAGGAGATTGCTTAGTGGAATTATGGGTGGAGTTGTTGTAGGCAAATTCGCAAGAGGGATCCAGGTATCCCAGTTTTCTTGTTGATAACTGACATACATCCTAATAAATTGTTCTAGGATCTGATTTACCTGTTCCATTTGTCCATCTGTCTCAGGATGATAATCTATGGAGAGGTTTCTTTTTATCTTTAATTTTTCAAATACATTTTTACAAAAAGAAGAGACAAATAAAGATCCTCTGTCACTGACAATGTCAGTTGGCAGCCCATTTTTATTCAATACATGAGATATTAGCAGGGTAGCTAACTACCCAGAGGAGATATCAGTTCTGGTTTTAATAAAGAGAGAAATTTTTTAAAAATGATCAACTACCACCAGAATTGAGTCAAATCCATTGGATAGTGCCAGCTGTGGTACAAAGTCCATAGGGAGCAAAGTCCAGGGGGAGTCTGGAATTGGTAGGGTTTGAAGGAGTCCAAATTTCTTGTGGTGACTGGGTTTGATTCTTCTGCAAAGGTAACAAGAAGAAACATAATCTTTCATAAAGGAAGTCATATTTTCACAATGGAAGTCTCTTTTGACTAGATCTTTTTTTTTCTTCTCCAGGGCGGCCAGAGAGAGGAGAATTTTGTTTTTGTTTAATTATTTCAAGTTTGAGCTGTTCATCTTCTTTGGGGATTGATATTTTATTTTGGAAAATAAGCAGTGCAGTATCTGGATCTATAAGGTAACTCTTTACTTGTTCCTTTTTATGTAACTTCTGAATAATCTGTTGGGTTGATTTGTTGGAGATCTGGGATTTAATTCAGTTGTCCAAGTGTCCATCAACCTGTTTTTGTGAAAAAAGAAAAGTCTAGAAGGTTCAAATTCAGTCATTTTCAAGAGTTTTTTGACATTTTCTGTATTTTTTGTCCAGCATAGGGCATACCCCCCTTGGCATAAATTTGTCTCAAAGTGACAAGACATCAGGAAGTATAGAATACTTTCCAGGTCTGTAGAGTATATTAAAGTAAAATTTGGATAAAAACTCAGCCCAATGGGCTTGGCAACAATTCAAGACTTTAGGGTTCATAAAATATTTCAGAGAAAAATGATCAGTGAGAACTTCAAAAGGAGATTGAAGAATGTGAAATTAAGCTCTCTAGATCTTGATGGACCACACAATAGCCAAGAGCTCTTTATAGTCAATTTCATAGTTCAGTTCAGCATTAACCAAATTTCTGCTATCAAAAGCAATTGGGTTCTTGGATCCATTAGGATAGACATGGTTGAGGACACCACCTAGGACATAGTCACTATCATCAGTCTTCAAAAAGGTTTCTAAAGAAAGATCAACATTTCTGAGAATAGGTGCCTTGGTAAAGGCCGGTTTGAGGTCCTCAAACTGCTGAAAAGCCCCTGGAGAAAAAGGAAAGGTGGGTTCTGAACCAGTTAGAGCAGTGAGGAGGTAGACCTTTCTGGAATAGTTGATGATAAACCTGCAATAAAAATTCAAAAAACCCAGAAACTTCTGCAAGGCCTTTTTTTTTGTTAGTTCTGGCCAATCCCCAGATCTTTTGAACCTTGGATTTTTCCATTTCAACACCATCCCAGGAGATAAATTAGCCTAGGTAGTCCACTTAGGAGGCATGAAATTCACACTTAGAAGCTTTTGCATACAATTTGTTCTTCTGAAGTCTGCCTAAGACTTCACACACATGAGCTGTATGGTCTTTTAAGTTATTGGAAAAAATTAGGATTTAATCAAGGTATCCCACCACAAAGATAGTAAGAAGGTCTTCAAAAATTTCATTAACAAGACATTGAAAAGAGGCAGGTGCATTGGTTAGTCCAAATGGCATGACCAGATATTCAAAACTTCCATACTTCTTCCTGAATGCTGTAAGATTTTCATCCCCTTCTTTGATTTGAAGGAGATTGTAAGCAACCCTGAGTTCAATTTCAGAGAAAATGGTAGAACTAGAGAAGCCTTTTGATAAGTGAGTCATGGGAGGAATAGGATACAAATTTGTTTGAGTAACATTTTTAAGCTTGCAATATTCAACACACAATTCCAAACTGCCATTGTTCATTTCCACAAAGAGGACCGCTGCTGTCAGCCTCCTGGATGCCAAGATCCTTGCTATCCTTTAGCTACCAGAGGTGATAGAATAAATAATAAATATATTATTCAATAAATGCAGCAAAAATCTATAAAATATTTGGATAATGCTTATTGCAAGGTTGATTGGTTTGGATATGGTTTAATGTTGTAAATTAATATTAATAAATTGATTATTGAATAAATTAACAGAGGGGCCACAATTATATTTGGTATATTTAACACCTCTCTTCAGGGAATTCAGTTTGAAAACACGTAGCCCTGGTTACTTTGGAACCTTTAATTTATATTCTTAAAGCAGATATTTCCCAAAGATAATATGTATATAAAATACACAGTGGAGTGGCAGGGCTTTGTAACCAAGCTACCACAACAGAGAAAGAATAATAAGACTGACCGGTATATTATTTAAAATCCTTTGGGAACCTGTTTGGGACATTTACTGATGGGTTAAACCTGTTCACTGGGGTCAAAAGGTTGTTCAGCAGTTTTAAATTGATAAAAAGGGTTGGGGTAGGATATTATTAATCAGAGTAAAGCCATAAATCATTTAATTATCTCTTATAAGTATTTCATTACCTTGGCACAGTGTATGGATTTAAATTTAACTGGGTCTCTGGCTATCAATATCCTCAAAAGGCTCTTTATTTATAGCTTTTTGAGTCCCAATATTGTCCTTCTGTGGGATACAGGGGCTCAAAGAGAAGGACACTGAGGCTAGCAGGGTAACCAGTGGTAGCCTTTCACATTTCCTTGGTGCTGTAGCACGGGTAACATCTAATTCCACATTGTATGGTAATTATTCTAATTTATAGTTTATTTTTGGACCTGTGAATAACACTAATCTGTCAATTTTATTTATTATTTAATTAATTATCCTTAGTAAATGTTCCCAGTAAGTTAATAATTATTTCAATAGAAATTCCTACAGATAGTCTGATTTCAGGTGGTTTCTCATTATGTATTAACTGATTGGAGTAAAATTGTGATATTGATTTTACTCCAGAAGATCAGGGTCAGTTGAAGGGCCCTGAGAGGTGGAAGGAAGGTTAGTAGCTGGAGAAGGTGATGGGATTGCTGTTGCATTAGAATTTGGACCAGGATTACTCTCTGGGGAGGGTGAATCCAAGCCACTCAAGATTCTGGAATCAAATCCTGAGTCCTCATCTTCATCAACTTATTCCTCTTCTCCTAGAATTGGGACCATGCTGGCATCAGAGGCAGGAGATTCCAAACCATGGTAGCCCATGATTTGAAACTCACTTGTAACTCTATGGAGGCTAGCATTGTCAGAAGAAGGGATAGTAGAAAGGGGTACTTGTGGGATATTCTCCAATAAGCCAGTATCCATAGGAGTAGTAGTGGTAGCCACTGGTGCTGGAAGGTTAGAAAAGGTCCTACCTGTTCCACAAGCTCTGGGGGTAGAAGGGTCAGTAGTTTCAGTTTTACCTCTTCCCCTTGAGCTACAGGTGACATCTGGGCTAGTGATGTGATCAAAAAGAGCACGTTTTGGAGGCATTTGTATTGCTAAGAATAAATAGTGACTCAAAAGGGTTCTTCACCTACAAAAAGACAACAAGTCATTGAAAATTTTATACCCAATTACCTTAATTATTGGTTGAATTAGACCTCAAAGGTATTTTTCAAAGTATCAAAGGAAGGTGTCAAAGCATCAAAGTAAAGCATCAAAGCGTCAATTTTTTGGGATGCTGAAGTGTCAAAGCAAACATTGAAGATGTCAAAGCAAATTTTGAAGCATCAAAGAGGGGTTCAGAAAATGGAATTTGGGGGTTTTTAAAAGAGGTTTTATGGCAAGATAAGGCATAAAATGAAATGGCCACAATTCAATAGCCAGTTCAACTTTGGGAAAGGTGATAAAGCAAACACAAAATTGCTACAACTAAATAGCAAGATTTTGATGCTATAAGTAGGATAAGTATTGTTGGTGGTGAAGAGGTTATTATTGGGGAAGAAATCAGCTTAATGCCACAAGGGCTGCTGAAATGCAAGCAGGGCTTGGCACATAGGCAACTCTACTCTCAGTATGCTTGGGGGCAAGGATACTGGAAGAAGCTACAAGGAGCAGAGTAGGATTTAATAGAAGTTAGAGTTCTGATGATACTTGCTGGTATGGATTCCTAGTAAGAAGTAGTAAACTGATTTCTTGGGTAAAAATCAGGAAGAAGGAATAGGAGGCCATTTTAAATTTAAAAGAGGTTGGAACTACAACAGAGGTACAAGTGACTGGGGCTCAGGCTACATATATGATGTCATGGGAACAGATTAGGTAACAGTGAGGGCTGATAAGGTATGCTACTACATTGGGTTAAGCTGCTTCTACATTTGGGAAAAGTTACAGGTCTTGGCTGTCTAAGCTGGGATAGTACAGTTGAAGGATGTACAGTGTGCATGGAGGTCATGACACTATGTGCTAAATAGAGAGAGTATGTAATAAAATCTGAACAAGGATGTACATAAGGATTCCCAAAGGATAACCCATGACAGATTATGGCTTAGAAAGAGTTAATAAGGTTAGAGTATGTGCAGACCTGGGAGATTAAGTAAGTGCAAGCCTATGGAGTATATCTGTATGATGTATGAGGTTAGACTACATGTAGATATGTACTGCATGAAGATCCTGAGGTTTATAGTTACTGGAGACATATTGATGTGAGCCTTGAGGTTGAAGTTCCTTGGAAATTAGATTAGGCCTGAGGGTTAGATTGGGTTTGCTGAGGTTAGATTCTGAGTTTAGACTGAGTTAGGTGACAGTATTACATAAAGGAATTGTGGTAAAGGCTCTTTAGAAACAGTATTTCTGCCTTGGGATACTTCCAGGAATTGCAGCTTGGGAGGATGTCCATCTATAGTCTCAACAAGATTGACATACTGATTCTTAAAGCAAGCCAGGTGGTCCTGTAGCAAATTTCCTGGTTTGTAGGCTAGATGGATCAGTTGGAACAACATGTTGCCAGCCAAAATTATTTACTTCTTGCCACAGGATCAAGCTATGGACTTATCATGAGCTGAGGAAAAATTCTTTCAGGACAACTTTATCTTGGATTGAAGATCACATTTGACCCCTTTGTACAGTAGGCTGATTGAATATAAGTTTTTCTTTTGATATTTTTTGGTTCCTTTGTGACCCTCTATCCACTTCCTGTCTAGGATTTCTTCATGACCCTTGCCAATCAGCAGGTGCTTGAACCGTGACTTCCAGTTGTGCCAGTTGTGACAATTGAGCTTGACCAACTTGACTTTGGTTGAGTAGTTGTCATCAGACTGGTCACTGGATGAATCCTCAATCTGAATACCACAGCCTTTATCCCTGGAGCTTGCCATTGTTTGCACTTTTGACCTAGATTTCTTTTTCTTAAGATTTACTTATGACCAAGAATGGTTTCTTGCTACCGTGTAAGAGTTATATCCAATTCTTCATTGCAGTCAAGTAGTGAAAAATTAACTCTTATAGAAATAAGACGATCTTTATACAATAAAAGGATGGAGTGAACGTGATGAGTAAAGATTGAGAGAAAGACTGAGAGAAATGAACCAAGAGAAGAAAAACTAAGACTACCCTCTGGTACAGCTCTGCTAGCTGGGTCTTACCGCTTGAGACGTATACGACAAATTGCAGTGAGCTGCTTCTGGCTCCTCCCAGATTCGCGTTTCTGGGTGAGACCTTTGTTCGTAGAGCGTTAGGCGATGCGATTGGTGATTCGGCTTCAGCGAAGTCTTGTTCTTCTTCGGTCTTCGATCCTTCCGAGGTCGCTCCTCCTCCTACTCCTCCTTCCTCTCCGCCTCTCCTTCCACTCAAGTATGCTCCGACAGGTCCTTGGTGCCTTGACGCGCGACTGCGTCTGTGCGCTGCTGCGGTTGTCGGACTTACAGCCGGGGCATCAGCTAACAGAAATTCCATAACAATAGGGTGATATTGGAGCAAGGAAAAATTCAAGTGCCATATGAAGTGGCAGTGCCCACAAAACTGACCGAGAAGTAAAATGGTTGCAAGTGCAACAGAAATTGCAGATCACTTTCTCTAGAACAGGCAGTGAGAAGAGAAACTGATTCCAGCTCCACCCATCGTGTTTCTGCCCAGGCCTAATTGGACATAGGAGTCAAGCCATGAGGGAGCTCAAGATGTGTGATCATTGTATTCAAACTTCACCTAAAAGCCAGGAGACAAACCATTAAACCAACCCCAGTAGTCTGTTCCTTCCACTTCCTTTTTTTTTTTGATGATATTTGATGGTAACATGGTCCTCCATCGCTGGTTCTTCACCAGTCTATTCACCCACCATGGCTCACAGTCTGAGTCAATCAGCCTTTCCATTGTATGTTTTCGAATTAGCTTAATTCATTAAAATTGAATTAGCAATAAAAATAAAATTGACATGGCAAGTGCTAAGACTAGTGGAGGTTTGGCTGCTTTTGCTGTGGCTTGCGGCTTGCGACTGGCAGATCGGTGCATTTTACACTGGGCGACACGGTTCCCCCTGTGACGGCGGCGTGCTCGTCGGCACGTTCATCAGAATATTGAACACGCGTTCTCCCTAAATGTTCCAAAGCTACTCGCAGCTAGAATTTTTTAAATGGCAAAATCCGCAGAGAGATTAAACTAATGGAATGTTCTGCGTATGTACGATTTTTGGCCTTTGAGTTTGATTAATGCACGTAGGTGCCCTTGCAGGTTTTGTTGAACTAAGTAATGAAACCGGCTGAATCCACAATGCTAACTCATGGGCTTCTAGATATTCATTTTTCTACATTTCACATGAGTTGGTTGCAAAGGCACGGGAAATTTGATTTTCTTTCAAGCAGGGATGTTGGCAGCCCAATGAGCTTCAAACGTACCTTTCCACGAACCACGCAAACCGCCGAGTCAATCGCTATTCCACTGAAGAGGGAAACAGAACTACCGCTTTGTACGAAGAGAACAGCGAATGGAATTCGTGAGATTCGAAAAGTTATAATAGGCGATCTTTTTTTCTTACTTCGAGAAACTCCCTAATTTCCCAGGGACGTGAGACCGAAGAGTATCGCTACTAACGGCTCATATCTAATCATCGGGAGAAAAAATGTTTCTGGGCCTCTTTGCCTTATTTATAGCGATATATTTCCGCTTTTTCAATTTTTTATCTGGATCTGAAGTTGAGAACCCAGCCGGTAATTCGAACGAACATCCGAATGCTCGGACGTTGGACGAATGGGTGGATCTTCAAGTTAATAGATCTTGGTCTATTTTATTGTCCAATGTTTCACCGCAAGGAGCTTTACCCGGCCTTATAGTGGCCTCTTTGACGTAAGCGTATACATGATCCCACGTGGATTCAGAATTTCGATGAATGTATGGCACTGAACACGCGAATATCTACCTCCAGAACCGGACATCCTGATTATTTCTACAGTTGGACACGGGATACGGCTGTGTAAGTAATGGCTTATTTTTCCTTCTTTTTGGGGTTTTGAATCACCCTATAGTAAAACTCCATCATCTTTCGGTTTACCGTCATTGGAATGCAGAGTCTTGAAGGAGATTATCACCCGTTATGAGGAGACGAATGATCCAAGTCTTCTAGCAATTATCAAGCAAACTGTTTCCGCTACTGAAGTCATTCAAAAAGGATCACTGAACAGTGAGGCAAACATGGGTGAACCCAAGTATGAAGTGGATGGTTTGCCGTATACTGGGATGTGGTATAGACCCCAAAATGATGGACCGGCCTTGCGTGCCACAGTTTATATGAAGTTCGCTCGAATACACTTGAAAGTTGGTGGGATAGAAGCGCTAGAATATGTTGAAAGAGTGTTATACAATAGTAACAATGTCACTCATAGCGTGATAAAAGGTCAGATTCCATCGCTGGAACTTTATGGAATGCGACGTCATTTTCAAGATATACTGACTTGAGTTTCAATTTTGCGCTTTCAGCCGATTTGGAATATATTTCTAAAAATTGGAGAGGTATATCGTTCGACTTATGGGAAGAAGTTAAAGGGCATCATTTTTTTACCTTTTCTGTAATCCAACGAGCGTTGAAGGAAGGTGCCCAATTTTGTCAAGAGATTAAAGATGTGAACGCATCCATTTGGTATCAGCAGCAAGCAGATGAAATGAGTGATCAGTTGAAACTTTTTTGGGACGACCAAAAAAACATCGTTCTTGATACTCGTGATCCACTTTGGATTTATTATGGAAAGGTATATTGAACCCCTTGAAATAAATAATTTTCGATTTGCGGAAGTCAAAAAAAAGACCGAAGAAATGCTGACGAAGACAAGTTTTTGCTTCACAAAAGTCTTCTGGATTAGATGTAGGAACTATCCTCGGGAGCTTACACGCTGGGAAATATGCCCCAGATGATTACAAACCGGGTTCATACAAAATGACAAATACGTTCAAAGCTTTGCTACGCTCAATGAGGTTGGTTGGTTGGCTGCTCACTTTCCCCATCCCAAAACAAAGATTCCTTCACATTTATGGCTGAAAAAATTTCCGCCCTAAATAGTTCGTTGTATCCCCTCAATCAGCGTTACGAGCATTTTGCGGCTAAAGCTGTAGGAAGATATCCAGAAGATGTGCGTGACAGAGCGCTTGCCGCAATATTGTGACTGATGACTTGTAAAACTCGATTGACGATTCTTTTTCCATATTTTCCCGTCTTTTTTAATTTTTCTTCCTTCATCAAACCTACAATATCTAGGTTTATGACGGCGAAAACAAAACATATGGAAATCCATGGTTCATCGCAACTTTGGCGATGTCGGAATACTTGTACCGTGTGAACTCTACCGGTGAACAAGCCAAGTCAATCGAAAATGAAACTGGGTTAGAAACTAAGCAATTCGCGGATCAATTCTTAAAGATCGTTAAAGACTGCGTTCAAGTCAATGGCTCAATCCACGAAGGCTTCAGTCGAATCGACGGTCATGGAGTTGGTGCTCGGGATTTGACCTGGTCTCATGTGGCGTTTCTGTCAATGGACAGAGCAAGACGAGGACTGCCAGAATTTTGAGAAAGCCGGTCTGCTGAGGGTTATGTAAGACCCTGGGACGCGTATCCGGATTCGGAAATGTATCTTTCTCTCGAACATCGTTTGATGTTGATTTTGAAAATGTTCAAGTGTTGCAAAGCTCTATATTGATAGCAATTCAGTTGGGCTAATGTTTTAAGCATGAGAAGGTTGCTTGTCCAGTTCACCGTACGAAAGAAAGGGGAATGAAATACTCAGACTCTTTATCATATAGTCGAATCTCATAGGGTTCTACGGTCAGAATATATCCATTGAAGTCAATGAATAATAAAACCTTCTCCAGTTAAACAACTAAGGAAAAAAATCGAAAAACATAAGATGAACGAATACCCGCCGTGAATGTTGAAAGAGGGAAGTGGCATTGCCAGGACTCGAACCCGGGAAGTGCTTATTCCAGGTGCCTGCTTTACCCATCTCTCGCCAACAGGTGACGTTTGCTTCGGAGATTCCTCTGGACGTTGGAAGGGGGCGCGCAGCCCACGCGTCCTTGAAACACTACGTGATGTTCCTGTCGGCGTCCCCATGGGTTACTGCGTCGGAAGCATGCAGATCCGCATTGGGCCTAACTGACTTGATTAGCCTGCTTGATGAGTTTCTTGCATGAGTATTTGCAGGTGATTGATCAATTGGGATGAAGATGTTCTAGAAATACCATGCTGATTAGGGTGATTGAGTTGCCATAACCTCTTACATTCCAGCAATGAGCAACGGAAGTAATTCAAAATCTCCTGGGGTTGGTGTATCTTAATCCCCAGTGCCATTGTGTCAAACATCAGCCTGTTGTTACCATTGCTTGTGCAAACTTCTCTTCCTCATTTTATGTTGCGGTATTTACTGCCATGGATTCTACCAACAACTTCCCAGAAGGCTTGTCAGCCAATGTGTCCAATCCCATCATGAGGTTAGATTCCCAAGCCATCACTGAGCTTCAAGAGAATTTGGCTCACAGGGATGAACTTATTTGCAAGCCCATAGAATGAGTTGAGGCAATGGAGTTACAGAGCACATCAAAGTCAATTCCAACAAAAAAGAAGCAAAGAAAGCCACAAAATATACCACCCCAAGCACCAACTGTCAAACATTTTCCATGCACTACCATTACCTCAAAGCTGTTAGGAATCTTTTTAGTAATTACTCATTCTTGTCTTTGCTTCAATCATTTCTCTCCATTATTAATTGGTTTCTATTTTTAATATTGTTTCTTTTTATTAAATTTTTTAATGAAGATTAAAATTTGCATTGGTCACTATAAATATGCATGAATTTTTAAAAATCAAAATTTGTTTTAAATGGCACTTCTCTAACTAACAGACTGCTAGAACTTCTGGGATAAATTAAGACTTCTTATCTCTTGTCCTCTCATCTATAACTAATTTTTTCCCAATCCCTTTCTTTCTGTATCTCATGACATATCACCATCCAATTTTTCAATCTGTCCCTCTGGCCTGTCAACACATTCTCTTTGAGAAAAAGATTCAGCCCAAGCATAACAGGGCAGTTATAATATCAACAATCACTCAACCCTTGTTTGAAAACTTTCAATTACCTTCAAAAAAATCAATGGTTCAGAAGATCATCTCAAGTTTTATTATTCACTTACGCCTGCAAAAATCATTCAAATCTCACTCTGAAGTCACCAACCCTCAGCTCATCAACTCATCAATCAGGCCCTTGCTTCATCCTCAAGCATTTTTGCTCATTGGGCTTATAACAATGTTTTTTTCTGACTTTTTCAAAGCACTTTGATATCCTTTCTTTCATAGTGTCACTATTTTCTCTTGCATATTGAATAACAAAATTTTTGTGTTTGGAGTTTTTCCTTACAATGATGTTTCTCTGGTTTCATAAAATCTAAATTTTATCATTTTTCAAATTTCTATTAAAGGGCAACAATGGCACCAATATTGCTCCAATGTATAACCCACAAATCTCTACTGGATTCAAATCTATTACCTATGGTGTTAAATTATGAATAAGATTTTCAAAGAAAAGGGAATTTTGAAAGAAGTAAAGATCCAAAGGAAGGAGAAGTACTAGATGAAGAGTCCATTCTTGGTCATAAATCAAACAACTCTTAAGAAAAAGGAATCTAGGATTACGGCGTAGACAATGGAAAGCTCAAGGGACAAGGGCCCCAACATTCAGATTGAAGAATTTTCAAGAGATCAGTTGGACAATGACTGTTCAACCAAGGTTAAACTAGTCAAACTCAACCGCCATAACTGGCATGACTGGAAGTCTTGATTCAAGAATCTCTTGATTGTCAAGTTCCACAAAGAAATCCTCAACAAGAAGTGGATAGAAAGTCACAAGGGGACCAAGACCTATTGCAAGAAAAACTCTTAGTCAATCAGTCTACTATACAAGGTGGTCAAATGTGATCTCCGGTCTGAGATTGAGTTGTCTTGGAACAATTTCTCACTAGCCTATCAATCCTTGGCCCAAGCCTGCGGTGAAAAGTGAATAATAGTGGCTTGCAACATGCTATTTTGTCTAATCCATTTGTCCTATGATCCTGGTACTTTGCTAAGGGATCACATGGCCCAATTCAAGAACCAATATGTTGATCTGGTTGAAACCATTGACCGGCATCCCCCGGCATTGAAATTCCTGGAAGTCTCCCAAGGGATGGCCGCCATCCTGTTCCTCAAGAGTCTTTGCCACAATTAATCTCTCTCCTCTCTAGTACAGTCCTCCTACAACCTCACACCATTCACTCTAGATGCAGTAAGCAATTGAATCATTCTGGAATATAGTAGGCACAAGTCACACGACTCTGAAACTTACTATCTTGCTCTTCTGTCAGACTCCATCTCTTGAGGAAGTTTCAAACCTTTCAAAAGTCCCCAGTCAACACGATCCTCAGCTCTGTGCTCAGGTCCAGCTCCACCAAAACCAGTCGCTCCCACCAGGAAGTCTCCACAGAAGAAAGACTCAGACATTAAAGCAAGGGTGAACCAACTTGCCAAAGAACTGAAGAGGCTAAAAACCCAAATTTCCCTCAACTCAATCAAAGAGGGCTTTGAGGAAACTGATGAGGAAATCACGGATGCACTCAGTGAAGATGAAACAGACCCCAACGTTTGTGGCTTCTACACCCACAACAAAGGGATCTATAGTACCACAAGATCCACTCAATGCCGCCCAGAGCTGGTCTATGACTCAGGTGCCTCCCGCGCAATTTTGTGCAACTGTTTGCTCCTTCTCAAACCAAATACATTGGCTAAGTCCCTGAACACATATGGGGCAAAATTCAAATCACCCATAAGGGTAAACTTAACATTGGCAGGACGCACATCTATCCGGTGTACTTTGCTCCTCAGGGTCCAAGAAATCTTGTTTTGGTGAATCAGCTGGAGGATTGTGGGCTGAAGATCCTACACCAACATTGTACCATTCTAATCAAGCTTTTGGGCAAGATAATCTTTTGTCTCCTTTGCCTTGGAAACCTTTACGTGGCCCACTTGAACGGCTCCTGTCCTCTAGTGTCCTACTCCCTCACTGTACCACATCAAAACGTTGACTTGCACCTCATCCTGGGGCACCCCTTGGATGAGTATCTGCGCAAATTCCTCTCTCTTCATTCCATCACCAATCATAACCCTCAATTCTCCTTGAAAAACTGCAAATTCTGCAAGTTGTGCAAGACAAAGCGTTCACCTCACTCAAATCCCCTACCATCCTCCTTGACTCCATTCCATTGGCTTCATATGGATTTCTTGCAAATTTCCCCCCATCCAAGCATGGAATGCACTACGTCTTGGTAATCATTGATGACTTTTCCTGATTCAATCAAATTTATTTCATGCAAAATAAATCCAACTCTGAATTAAAGATCATGTCTTTTATTCAGGAAATTAAGAATCACCTGGACATCACACCAGAAATTCTTCATTGTGATTGAGGTAGGGAGTTTGGCTCCGCTAAACTGAAGTCCTTCCTTCAGTCCCCGGTGTAAGACTCCAAACGGCGCAAGGCGTTGGCAGTTCTGTGGAGGGGATAGGTGCTTTTTTAGGCTGCCCTCCTGAGTTTTACAAAAATATTTAAATGTAACCAAGATCAAAGTCCAGAACCTGGTAAACAGGGAACCAAAAGTAAGAGGATAAAGATTGTAGTGGTTGGTAGCTGGGAGACAACACTATCTGAGGCAAGATGATGTCGGGGAACACTTGAATAGAAGGAGTCACGAATTGTTCAGAGTTCAACAAGACAAGGCAATTGTGAGTGACAACGCCCATAAGCTAATAGCTCTGGTCCTCAGCAGAAGCTTAGGAAAGATCAACTCAATCCCAAACAACCTCCAGGTTCTCAATGAACCTGCCCAACTCTCTGCAATCAAGCGCTTGAAGGGTACCAGATAACTGTGGGTGGCTGCACAAGACAAAGCTAATTGTTTCAAGAAGCCCTAGGAGCAAAACAATAACTCATTCAAACAAGAATAACCCAACACTTCTCAAGGGACTCAAGAGTAGCGTGGTGGAATTCAACTTCAAAAGAAGGGAAGGGAGGTTTAACACTCCAGGTTTTAAGCTTAATAAAACCTCTTCAGTCAAAAGTGACTGGGACCAGAAAGATAATCAAAGGATGATCAGGACCATTATGGTTGGATAAAGGGATCAGGAGTGGTGTAACACACTCAAGAATTCAATTAGAAAAATTCTTCTTCAACCAGAAAAGCTATTGGTTGGTGATAAGGATCAAGGATCAAGGGTTTGAGTATGGAGGCTCAAGGATCAAGGGTTTGAGTATGGAGGCTCAAGGATCAAGGGTGTGCTGATTTCATGCTGGATGATTCTCTAATGTTTGAAAAGGCAGGGGAGAGCCCCTCCTTATATGGGCAGGAGGCCCCTTTAGAATATGTACAACAGATTCTACAAATAGAGTGGAAAAAGAAAGAAAATCAGGCCATCTCTTGCGTCCGTCTGTGGATGGGCGCGCGCGACAATACCGGAATCACCAACCGCTTTTCCAAAGGCGGAAAGGGGTGGGAAAGGAAAATGAACCCAACCGCCGCGGATTTCCGCGGGCGGTAGTCAACACTCTCCACCCCCACCCAGAGATGGAAAGGGGGTGGGAGATTCCCAGGAAGGACAATGGATGAAGTTTGTGAGAGCGCCAATGGGCAGATAGGAGATTGGCTTGAGGCAATTGAGTAATTCCTGACAGGCTTGAGATTGGCGACTGATAGATTGAGTGAGGTGGGAGATTGAAGGATCCAAGGATTGGAAAAGCGCTTGGAGGTGCGGTCGGGATGGGTTTGGTAAGTCATGGATGAGCGCCGCGCAACAATAACAATGAGCAATGCGGGACGCGCAAGGACAAGGATGAGGACGCGGGACGGGCAATGATGATGAGCAACGCGGGATGAGGACGCGGGACGCGCAAGGACAAGGATGAGGACGCAGGACGCGCAAGGAAATTTTTTTTTTTTTTTTTAAAGGTGTCCCAAATGGTGCACCACACCGGAATAGTCCAAGAGCAAGGTCCGGCTCACTCACCCCAAACCAACGGCCTGGAGGAACGGTTCAACCAGACAATCCTCACCAAGATCAGATGTCTTCTTGCTCAGTCTGCTGTGCCCATCTCCTACTGGGATGAAACGGCGCACTACTCTTCCACCCTCATCAATTTGCTACCCTCCAAGTCCATCAATTGGTTGTCACCAGTTAGCGTCCTTATGGCACATAACTGCACCATTGAGCCCATCAGGGAAATTGCCCAGCTCATCGCCTTTGGACTCAAGGTGCACTTTTGAAAGCCGCAGTCACCAAAGATCCTTCCTTGGTCATCCCCTCTCTTTTTTCTTGGCTATAAACAATACTACAACCCGGGTCAATTTCTCAATCCTCTAAAGAAAAATGTTATGGTCAGCTGCAATTTTTCTCTTCCTTGGGCCACTTTTGGCTACAACAGTCCTCTCTTGCTAAGGAAATTGCCTCTGTCCCTTCCTTATATTCAGGCTATTTCTCCCTCTGAAGTCCCAGGGGTGGTCACAGTTCCTTTTCAAGGTTTGGTTTGCAAATCATTTGGTCCTTGTGTCTCTGTGGCATCCTCTCTGCCTGGCTCAGCGGAAGACAACACTCCAGCACCTCTCACTGATTCTTTGCAGTCCTCTGCGCCAGATGGTCCCAGGACACGTCCATTGCCTTACTCTACTCCGGCACCCCCCCCTTCCAAGTGCTTTGCCTACGTCCCATAATACACCACAGCTCCAAAGGAGATTAGCAGCTCCCTCAACCCATCTGCAATTCTTCCTTCTTGTACTTGCTCTGCTGCCAGGGCTGCTGATCCCTTGGTTGACTTTGTGCCTTTGAGGACAGTGATGAAAATGATGATGCCTTCCTCTTGGAGGTGATCTCAGTTAAGGAAGCATCTGCCAATTTCTACAAGCGCCCCTTATGGGTGGATTCTATGGCCATTGAAAACTCATCCCTTCTTAGTTTCAACACTGGCACGCTAGTACCTCCTCCCAACAACAAAATTGTCATTGGCCGCATGTGGCATCTGGTTCAAAAAAATAACAAGTATGGCCAGGTGGTTTGTTGCAAGTCTTGTTGGGTGCGCTTTGGTAATCACCAGAAATTTCCCAATCACTACCTCAACACCTACTCATCCATTGGTCAAAAGGAGTCCCTCAAGTCTCTCCTGTCCATTGCTGTTCAACGCCGCCTGTGTTTTTTCCAATTCAACATGGAGATGGCCTTTCTATATGGCCACATTGATGCAACAATTCACGTAGCACAAGTTACGGGCTTTGAGGTGCCAGGTAAAGAAAATTGGGTGTGGAAACTGAAAACATCCCTGTATGGGACAAAAAAAGCGCTGCACTTTTGGAAATCCCATCTCTTTGCCACTTTCTCTAAGCTGGGGCTCACTCTGTTTCAGGGAAATGAGTCTCTTTTTGTGAATAATGACAGGACATTAATCCTCCACATCCACTTCAATCATGGTCTGCTAGTGGTTTCTGATTGTGTTCAGCTACTCCACCTGCTTGACCAAATCAAGAGCACCTACTCCATCTGCGTTCAGGAACGTCCAACTCAACATCTTGCATATAGGTTGGACTGGCAGAATGATGGGTCTGTGGTGTTACATCAGCTGGATTTTTGCTTGAAAACCCTGTGCAAGCTGAAAATGGATTCTGCAAACCAGGCTCAGGCTCTGGCCCCTCTCAACCTACACCACCTCATCTCTGCGGAATCACCTCCATTTGATGTGAAGCTCATGCAAAAAACGGTGGGGATGCTGATTCATCTGTCAATCAACACTAGACCCGACATTGCCTTCACGGTTAACATGCTTGCATGCTATGTCAATGCTCCAACCAAAGCTCACTGGAACATTGCAAAGCACCTACTCCGTTATCTCAAGGGAACCCTGTCCATGGGCATCCACTTCAGGCGCTCTTACGACGCAGAAAAACGTCTCAGGGGTTGGGCAGACGCCAATTACGGCACCTTGGCAGTCACCAGAAAGTCATCCACCAGTTATGTTATAACGCTGTTTGGAAATCCAATCTGTTTGGCTTCCAAGAAGCAATCAATTGTTGCTCAATCAACTACGGAGGCGGAATTTGTAGCAATGAACGTATGTGCCAAGGAGATGCAATGTCTGTTCACGCTACTACTCATCCTAGGTGTTCAGATCCCTCATCCAGTCATAATGAATGACAATTGCGGAGCCAACTTTATAAGCAAAGAGGCTCAGCTGAATCCAAGCTCAGGGCATATCAAGGTTTGCTACCAATACCTTTGCAACTTGGTGACCAAATCCCTTCTATCCGTTGAGCACTGCCCTTTGGAAGAGATTGTTGTAGATGTCTTAACCAAACCACTAGGGTATGTAAAGATTATTCAAGCCAGAAGAATGGTGAACATGACTCCAGCCGGAACAAGGAGGAGTGTTAGCTGATGCCCTTGCTGCCAGTCTGACAATCGCAGAAGCGCGCATGCACAGTCATCTGTTGACGCACCAAACTCCTACCAAGGCGCACTTAGAGAAACCGGGAGATGAGAGGAAGGAAGGAAGAGAGGGGGAGGAAAAACAACTCAAGGACAAATGGCACAACCCTGAAGCCAAACTTAAGATTGAATTTCCTAACGCTCAAAAAAACAAAGGGTCTAACACCAACACGCAAATTCAGGAGGAGCCAGAAGCAACTCACTTCCGTTTATTGTATACGTATCAGGTGGCAAGGCCAGGTCAGAAGAGCAGTTCCTAAGGGTATCTTTGGGCTATCACTTCACGTTCACAAGCTCTATCACAATTCCTTCCTGTTTCTTGTTTCCTTAATTATTGTGTCCATCACTTTCAATTAAATTTTTGAAGATGACCTTATTTTCTATAAGATTTGTTCATGTCCAATGTGACTGAAATGAAGAATAGGATCTAAATCTCTCACATTTATGATGCAGTCCAAATTGAGCTTGGAAAAAATATGAGGATTTTGAATCAAATTTCCAAGTGAAATATCAGCTGATCTTGTTTTACTCAAGTTTCCCAACTTACTAAAATCAATTTTCAACTATATTATGCACATAGAAGTTAATCCAAAGATTAAAAATTTGCTAATTACCTGACCCAAAACTAAAAAAAATGAACTTCCAAAAGTCATGAGCTAAACCTATAGAGTGAACAAATTGTATTTGCTACACAACCTCAGTGCAAAAATGGGGTGAAAAATCTGCCATTAATTCTAACCAAAGGAAGTAATTTTGCAGGGAGAAACAAGAATGGAAACCATGGTGGCCTTTTTACCAAAGAAAAGAGGGAAACCATAAGGAGGATGTACATCATTCTTTATTTGGGGTCCGCAGTGGACCTGTTCAAGAAAAAATTACTTGTTGAAGATATATGAAAGACTTTGAAAACAATCTGATCAATCAAATTGGTAGACTGGGAGCATCCCAAAATTTCATAGGAAGGGGAACATATTTTTGAATCTTGGGACTAATATGTTTGAGATAAAAAATTTTTCTCAGGTACCCAAGACAAGTTTGAATATGCTACTATCATTTGGTTCAACCTAAATTAAGGTATTTAATTCAATTCTGGGAAAAAATCCATTCCTCCAGCTTCCAGTATAATTACAGAAAGTACTTAATTTATGGGTTATATTTTACAGAGAATATTTTTATTTTTTGAAAATGAATGCAAGGAAAAGCAAATTTTCATCATCCACAAGTAACATAAATATTCTTCACTGAACACTGAGGCATTCCATAATGGAAAAGCTTGTTGTATTTGTGAAAATTCTGTTCAATCCCAATCTGGAAAGGAGCTTCTTTTGAAAAATATGTGAGTTACAAGATAGACTATCCAAAGAAACCTGAAATAATGTTTCTAAGCCATTCAATACAATTGATGTGGGTTGGATGGGACCAAAAAAACCAAAATAAAATGGTGGGTTACAAGTACCTAATAATAATATTCAATAGGTCCAGGGTAAATTCACGCTTTCAGAACTACTATATTTATACCTTTTTATGAGAAAGGTGTGAATGAAGGAATTCATTCATTTTGCTACTATTGCAGAGCAATGTGAAAAAAGTGTCCCAAAGATTGAAATAATCAGAAGCTACAAAAGGAGTAATCATTCAAAAAATATTATGATAAAAATGAAAACCCCACCCATAATTAGGTAGGGTAACCCACTGGGCCCAGCTCTAAAATCCATCTCCTTCACTTTTTAATTTAATTTTGAAAATTAACACACCATAAAGATAATGCTTTTTTGGAAATTTAAATATTTCACATGGCATTTCAAATATCTGTTAACCAATTGAGATTGATTCAGAAACCAAAATTTGTGTATAGTTTAGGGGGTATGAGCAAAAAGAGTTTTGTAAAAATTCCTGCATGCAGCCACAGAGCTACCCTCCTGCACTTCCTCACACAGCCTGCAGACATCTGAGCCACCCTGAAAAAATAATGGATCAGCCCAAAATTCAAATTAAACCTCCTGGATTGCATGCAGCAGGATTGATCAAAGCACATCCCAGATATGCTCCACAAAAAGAGAAGAAAGGTACCCCACTTAACTGCTACAACCTACTTGAATCAACCATGCATATTGAATGAACCAAAGCATGCATAGTGGATGATCCAAAAACATTTAAACTAAAATAAAACTGCATAAAGACCCAATTTTTAGCAGCTTAAACTTAATATGAAATAATTAATTCTATGACAAAAGTAAACAATTCCAATCCTTGATGATAACAAAACATATAAAAGAATCAATTACCCAAAAAATATGTAACACTTGAATGATCCAAAGAATATAGAAAATAATTGAGCACTAAATATAGATAACTTAACAAAAATATAACCATTTGAATAAAAATATTATGTACAGAAACATTGAATAACCAAATAATCACAAAGGCAGATCTAGAGTGACATAAGATGCATTGATACTCAAGATCTGATGTCAACAATGCTACAGAACCAATAATATATGCTCATCCAACCCTTGTAACCCCTATAGCCATAGCACATTGGCTCTTCCCTCTCTATATCCCCTCAGAAGGCACTTTCAACCCTAAAAAAATATATATACAATTCACTTTTGGTCCCTTTTCCACCCAGAAATTATTTGATATCATCCAAGAAACAGTGCCAATATTAATTTTATTAATTAAAAATTATGATTAATTGACTTAAATACATATTATTATATTATATTTAAATCAAACTCAATCTTTTTACATACTTAAACTGAAATAAGTCTCCAAGAACCCCTCTTAGACCTAAAATTATTAAAGTGTGGATTACTGCACATAAACAGAAATTAAATACTTAAAAATTAAGTTATTTTATCTCTTCTCTGTCTTTATTTCTACCATAGACTTTAAATAATATGTCATTCCTGGATAATTCTTGATTATTATAAATTTTAGGGTGATGTTAAATTGACAGCTCCAACCATGTGGTAGTCATGTAGGGCCCTACAAGGCTCAAATGAGCCGTGGGGGGCCATAGACAACTACAAAGGGCTGTTTCAAACAGGAGCAACCCCCAGGGGGTGGTGTAGGAGAGGTTTACCCCCCAAACACCACAAATTGGACCCATGTATTCCCGTACAAGGCTCAAAACTGCTGTGTTTGGGGTGCACAACCCCCCAGAAGTTGTGCCAGAATTTTGAGAACCCCCTGGACCGCACTTGGGTTCCATCAACCCAAATTTGGGATCAACACATAATTTGTGGGACTGTTGTTCAACACCTAGCAATTCAAAAGTGGCTTTAAAGTAAAACCAAAGTGATATTAAAGTGAAAATTGAAATCATATAAAAATCTGTGAACAATTCTTTCTCAACTCAAAAGTGAGCAAACTTTATTTTCTCAATTGAAAGTTGGATTGAATACTGAATTATACCATTGCATCTTTTTGCATGGGAACAGTGGCAAGCCCTCCTTCTTCTGACATGGCTGCGTGGAAGGTCTACATTGATAGTGCCATCAACAAAGCTTTGGAAAAAGAAAAAAAGGATTTGGGTGATGAAATATTGGAAGCCCCAATTTAATCCTCATCAAGGGTTACAATTGAGGAACAAAATGTTTCACAGTGGGATTTGACCTCTGGTCATGAGTAACATTTTATGTTACTGAGGCCTTTGCTGGATTTAATTTGATTGAAAAGAATGGGTGCATGTAACTATTAAACTAAAAAATCTAACAATTGAATTGGTGCCAGATCCACTTGATCCACCTCCTGTGAGATCTTTTCCTACTAGGGAAGAGGCAAAAAACTATTTTTAAACATGGGCAATGAAGCATGGTTACGCTTTAACAGTTCTCAATTTAAAACGTGACCAATATGCAGATTTAGCCTGTGATAGACATGGTTCCTATTCAGGAAAACTTCTTACCAAATGGTCCAGGAAAACTCACACAAGGAAGGTTGGGTTCAAGTTGCACAAATGCAGATCCCTTGTGGCTAATCTCCCATAAAGAAACCCAACATAACCATAAACCATCAAAAAATCCCTCTGTGCATCCTCAACTGAGGAAAATCTCTGGGCAAGCCTTGGATATACTTAAGGAAGGCATGAAAGATGGGCTCAATAGGTTACAAACTAAGAAAAAATTGAGCAAGAGTGATGGGCTGGCTTATTTTGATGACCAAAAAATCTATAACACTAAGCAGAAGGTCACACTTGCAGAACTAAAGGGAAAAAGTGTTATGGAGGTACTATATGAACAGTTTGAAGAAACAAGTTGGATTCACCGGTCAAAGTTTAGTTGAGAGGTTCACTTGGAGGGCCTGTACTTAGCACATCCTGAGGCAGTAAAGCTTTCAAAACAATTCCATCATATTTCTATCTTGGACTGTACTTATAAGACAAATAAGTACAAAACCCCACTATTGCAGGTTGTAGGAATGACAGCTGTTTGGACAAATTTCACAAAAGCTCTTTTTTTTATAACAAAAAAAACTTTTGAGTTCTAAATTTGGTCTTTAAATGCATTGAAGGATTTGGATTATGATGCTGAGAGACTTTCAAAAGTCTTTGTGACGGACTGTGAAAAAGGTCTGATTTGAGCTATTGAATCTAGTTTCCCTGAGTCATCAAGACAATGTTGCACTTGGCACTTTTCTAAAAACATAAAAGCAAACTTTAAAGTGTACTTTTTTAATGATTCTGAAGGATGGAAAAGCTTTATGAATCTGTGGGAAAAGTATGGGGCCTCAAATACCAAGGAGAAGGCGGAGTTCAATGATGTGGAACTGAGCGTAGGTCCAAATCACTGCTTCTTATTCTTCCTAGTTTTGGGTTCTGACCTTTTGAATTGTAGAGCGTTTCTTGAAAGACTATGAGGATGTACTTGAGTATATGGAAAATAAAATTGTCCCTATCAAAGAGAGGTTTGTAACTGCGTGGACTTGTATAAACCCAGATTCTGGAAACAAAACAACATCTTGGGTTGAAGGGCCCCATACAACTCTCAAAAAATTCCTTGCAAACTCTTTGGGAAACCTGTTGGATGTTTTGAAAAGACTTGAAAGAAAAGTTTTGAATAGAATTAAATTGGTTCATGTGTCACTTTATAACTCTCAAATTGAGTTAGGGACAGTTCTTCCACCTGAACTGTTACCATTGGGTTACAAATTTTCTTTAGAGGCAATTCATCTTATTAGGGAACAATTTGAGAAATTCAAACGTGATCATGATGGCAAATGGTGCACAAAGTCATCTTCCAAGACTATGTTTTTGCTCTGTTCCAACCAAATAGGTGACCATCTAGCACTCAGAGGATCCGTGGTACCCAAAGATGTTCATCCTCAGTGGAGGTTGGACTATGACCCTTGCAGTTCTAGTTCTGAAAGTTGGCTTAATTTTTATTTTTCAAATCACTATGTGATTAATGCTTTTTGATGAATTCTTTTTTATTAATGATTCCTAATTCACTAATGGTTGATCCTTTTGAATTTTTCAAGTGAAATTTTGATGAAATGCTAAGCATTCCTCAGTTACGTTAAAAAGTGAATGCAATGATCTTGGAATCTACAGATCATGAGCAAATCAGCCTATTGAAGTAAATCATTCAGAAGATTAAGAAATATCAATCAAAGTCAAGACTTAAACCCAAAGTCTTGCAATAAAGTAGGGGCAGGCCAAAATTGACAGATACGCAGCAAGAACCATCTTGGTTTGATCATGTTGAAAAACAACTCAAGGGGGAAAAAAGGACTAGAAGGGCTCCAAAAAAGAAAATGCAAAAGATTGTAAGTCTTTTCTTTTGCAATATGTTCATCTTTTTGGTTTCATGAACTTAGTTACTAACTAATGATTAATTTTTAGTCAAAGTTGGCAGAATCTGAATCTGAATTTCATAATTCAGAGGAAGAGACTGAAAGTGAATGGGTATCACTTAATTTTGAACAATAATTCTCTTCAGAGCAAGAGAACGTGTAGCAGAGCTCAACCAGAAGCTCATCTTTGGTGAGTATTCATTTAATGGATCTGATTAAAGAAATGAATACTAAGTTAGTTTTTATGATAGGAACCAAGTGTGAAAAACCTCAATCAAAGAACCAAAAAATTTGAAAGGTTCTAGGGTGAGGTTTAAGATCCAATTGGAGATGGGAATTGCATATTTAGAGTCATTTCTAAATTTATTGGTTATGACAAAAATTGTTGGTTTAAATTTAGGAATTAAATGATTCAAACATTAGAGAAAAATAAAGCATGCTACATTAAGATGCTTGTGGTGCAAAGGAGGTTGAAAAGATTAAACAAAGACTTGATTTTGAATACATCAATGAAAAGATTTCCTCCTCATAATGGCTGGCTAAATTAGATATGGTTCAAATCATAGCAGACACATATTCCAGAATTTTTTTTAATTTAATTGGATTCATGTCATACTTACACTCCAAATAAAAAAGGTTTTACTGAGCAATCAGATCCAATGTTCATTTCCTTTGTAAACAATAACCACCAGGTTCTATTAGCACTTGAGGGATAAATGATTCCAATCCCGCCCATTGCAGAAAAACCACGTTACTTGATTTCTAAAAAAGCCTCAGGTTGGGTTGATAATCTCAAAAATCAACTGCAAATGTATTCTAGATTTCAATAGACTTTGACTTCATTTCATCCTTGGGTTTCATATAAATTGTAATTCTAATGCAGCTAATGAGTTCTATTAATATGAGGGTTATCACATTTTGAAAATCATTATGTTGAGTGTTTTGAGTTAACATCATTATATTGAGTGTTTTAAATGACAGTTTAATGGTAATTCAGTTCAACTTGTGTTGGGCTGATTTCATCACAAGCTTAACTTATGTTAAACTTGGGATGGGATCAGCTTAACACAAGTTGAACTTGTTTTTTTTGGAACTTTTACTTTAGGACTGGTCAAAATACTTCTTTAATTTTTGGGCCCTTTTAATTTAGGGCTAGTCAAGTTGAACTTACTTTAGGGCTTGTCAATTTACTTGTATTTTTTTTGGTGTTTTTACTTCAGGGCTTGTCAAGTTACTTGTCTTTTTTTGGTTTTTTTACTTTAGGGCTTATCAAGTTACTTGTTTTTTTTTGGTGTTTTTAGTTTAGGGCTTGTCCAGTCACTTGTGTTTTTTTTGGATATTTATACTTGAGGGCTATTCCTTTGGATAGTCCCATTTTTTTGTTTTTTATTTATTTATTTATTTTTTTCTTTTTTTTAATCAAAAAATCAACATTTTTTGATTTCTTTCATTTTTTGGTTGATTCCTATTCTGTTTTTTGAGAGGTTTATTTGATTCATGGGTTATGTTAGTGCCTTTTCAATCCATTTTTTTTTTTGGCTCACTGCGGTCCGGTGGCGTGTTAATGCCACACAACTACATTTGAGCTGTGTACAACTCCACACGGCTTGAATGTAGTTGTGTGGAATCCAACACGCCGGAAGACCATTCTGGGTTGCCCGTGCAACTCTTTGAGCCATGGGGGGTTGTACAAGGCTCAATGAGCCATCAATTTAACATTTACCTAAATTATAATGTTGAAAAATCCCAGGGAGAAAGATTATAAATTAATCTCCTGCAGGAGATGTGTTAAATATCCACAGTATTGAGTATGGCCTTCATTTGTATTCAGTTAATAATCTATTTATTGATTAACCCACCATAAAAAAATACAAAAACACCTACTTGTATTTCCTTTTTCCATATATTTAGCAATCATTGTGAAGAGATAATGGAACTTTAATTGATAGCTGAATTGAGAGCTAGAAACCAAAGAGACAAGACAGATGAGAAAAACACAAAGAGCAGACATAGACTGAGAGTGAAGGAAACAGACAGGAAATCAAGACTGCAAGATTGATTATTTGAGGTGAGGTTGATTGTGAGTTTGGTGAATGAGGCAGGTCTTGAGTTGCTAGGTATTGAGTTTGAAGTGTAGGAGGATGATGACAAGCTAGAACCGTTGAAGAAGTGAGCCATTGGGAGATGAGTAGGAAGAGGGATGAAACAGTTGACAAATCTCACCAGGCATGATTTGAGTCAGAGAATGGTCAGACAGGGTGAGTCAAATAAGACAGGGGTAAGGATTATGAAAATAGAGACAGGAGACATGAGAAAGAAAGAAGTCAAGAAGCAAGTTAAGGAGATCTTGGTTGAGGATGAGGATTGCGATGAAGCGGTGTGCAAGGTGTTTTGATGAGTTGAGTGATCTTTTTGATTGAGCTTGTCAGGTGGAGAAGTGAAGTTTGAAGGATCAGGCAAGAGATCCTCATCAGACCGTCTCCGTCTTTGACACCCCGGGGGTCTGAGAGCGCAGGATTGAGTGCTGGAAAATGGAACCCCAGGCTGATGAGACTCCTCTGACATCAAATCTCAACACGCCCTGTGCCTGGAGAGATAAGGAGTGGTGATCACCCCCAGTGAGTAAGACGGAGAAGAAAGAACAATGACAACAAAGGAAAAAAACAATAAAAGAGAAGAAGAAAAAATATCATGAGGATTCCGGAATGGAGAAGGACAACTGGAGCCAATTTAAGCTTGCCAAGTTGGCGCTCTTGGTGAGAGCGTCTGCGGGCATTTGTTCTGACTTGACCAGACGGGCATGATGTTACCCAACTGCAGCTCTTATCTCATTCCTTTGGTTTTCAAGTTGAGATGCCAAGTTTTTGAATTTGAGCCAAATCTTTTGATTTTATCTATTAGTCAACTGTTATCCGTGTGAATCGCTATGGGGGAGATCCCAGCTGAGAAGATCTCACAAGTGAGCGACCAAATCCAAGTGGCCTCATGAAAAGCATCAACAAAGGCATTGATCTCAGCATTGGTAGAACTGTAGGTGATATTCTTTTGCTTGCATCTGTTCCACGACACAACACACCCGTAAACCGCACAGAGATACCCAGTTTGAGACCTTTGGGTGTCTGGGTCGTCTGCCCATGACACGTCGGAGTAAGCTGAGATCAGAGCGTCAGCATCATTAATTTTCAGGCGCAGCTTGAGATGAGAGGTTTCTTTTAAGTATTTCCAAGTCTTTTTCAGTTCATTCCAGTGGATTATACCTGGCTTGACATTGAATCGGGACAGGATGGATACAGCAAAACTCAAGTCCGGCCGCGAGTAGCAAGCTATAAGATTGAGTAGACCAATGGCCAACCTGTAGTTGATATTGAGTGTTCTGAACTTTTCATGCTTGTTTTCTGTTGCGGGCTTGAGTTGGAGATTTGGAGTAAGTGGGGATTTGCTCGATTTCTAGTCCTGCAATCCAAGCTCCTTGAGGCCACGCTTGATGTGTTTGGGCTGACTGAGAAGAACTTCATTGCCTTTCACTTCTATTTGCATTCCCAGGATGGTGTCCGGATCTTTCGCGGTGGAGCCGGCAAAGCAATTCAGGAATTTTCTTTCAAAATCTTCGCCATTGCCAACGAGAACCAGGTCATCCACATGGAAAAATATTTGGGATTTGCCGTCGTTGGACAGATAGAGGCATGGATTGCATGCGGACTCCTTGAAGCCTACCTCGCCAAACCAGCCTGTCAATGTTTCATACCAATTCTTGGGCGCCTGTTTCAATCCATAAAGAGATTTTCAAAGCCTGAGGAACCTGCACTTTCTTTTTGACCCCTTTGGATTCTGGATAATTACTTCCTTGTTGATTGGCGAGTGAAGAAACGCACTTTTGACGTTTAATTGGCAGATCTTCTGTTTTTATTTGATGGCGTAGAGGAGCAAGAGACGCAAGGTTGATGGTTTTCTGGTCGGTGCAAACGTTTCTGAGTAATCCAGGCCCTGAATCTGGTTGAAGCCCTGCACACAGAGTCTTGCCTTGTATTGGACAGGATCTCCGTGGCAGTCCAGCTTGATCTTGTAAATCCATGTTGTCTTCAGCGCATTTTTCGGGTCCGGACCCTTGTATTCTTCCCACACGCAAAGATCCTCTATGGAGTCCAGTTCGAAGTCCATTGCTTCCATCCAATCTAGATGTTTGTCGCAACAGAGAGCATCTTCATAGGTCTTGGGTTTGTAAAAGTGAAAGAATCTGTACCGTTGTGGAGGCTTGATCCTTGACCGGTCTTGTAGTATCCGCACAGCGGGTCCGGCCGGGGGCTGAGCTTCTTGATGAGTCTCCGGCGACGTTGTCCAATTTGACTGCCCAGCGGCCGGAGGAGATGGCAAGTCCGCTTCTTTGGAGGATTGACTGATTGACTTGTCTTCATCTGCTGAGCTGACTGAGTCGTTGGATCTATCTTGATAATTTGTCCATAGTACATGGCGGTCTGGTGGATCTTTAGGAGCTGGCGTTGGATGAGCATTGTCTATTTCAGATTCCACGTCAAAGTTGAGTCCACTCATTTGCGGTGCGGGCATTCGCAGGAATCTGAAATGCTTAGATGAGACAACAGAACCATGCTTAGTTAATATCCAATAGGAGTGAAGAACGTGATTGAAGCCTACTAGTGTGCCTTCTTCACCCTTTGAGTCAACCTTTAGTCCTTGCTCTCTTTTTTTGATGAGATAGATACACGGGTTGCTGATGGGTTTCAGAAAGGATGAGGGAAGGCATCAACCATGTATCTTCTCCCAGGGCATCTCCGTTTTGCCTTTGAGTGGCATATGATTCAGCATCAAACAACACCCCTTTACCACCTTGTGCCACATTGTAGAGGGGAGAGGGCCATCCTTAATGGTTGCTTGCGCAGATTCAATGATTGTGCAATTAGCACGCTTGGCTTGCCTGTTGTGCTCCGGGTGATACGGTTCTGAAATGGTATGGGAGATGTGATTGTCTTTGAGGAAGGAGGAGATTTTCTTGTTGACAAATTCGTTTCCTCCATCAGTGCAGACTTCAGTCGGATAGACGCCTTGGCGATTTTGTTCCTTCTCAAGCAGACTGATGATGATATCAGCTGTCTTGTCCTTTGAAGCCATTGGAAAGGCAGCAAGATAGCCAGTAGCATTGTCAATCAGAGACAAGATGAATCGGTGGCCTGATTTGGAGGACGGTTGGATAGGCCCCATGAGGTCAAGATGTATTTTGTCAAACGCCTTGGATGACCTTGTGGATGAGTGTTTGAACGACAACTTTGTGATCTTGCTTTTGACACATTCAACGCATTGAAAATTTTGTTTGACTTTTCTGGGAATGTGTTGAGTGAGAGAAGCAGGTCTTGAGAGAGAGGCGTGTCCATATCTTTTGTGGATCTCAAGTAGAGTGTCCTCCGGTGAAGAGATGGTGGATGAGAAGAGATTTTTCAAAGGAGGGGCGGCATCATAATAGGGTGTGAGGAGGGTGTAAAGGTTGTCCTTGATCCGTCCAGTCAGTACAGCCTTTCTGGCGTGAGAAACTGTGAAATTGCTGCAGGTTGAGTTGATTGAGCAACCCTTGCCGTTCAGAGCCCCTGCACTGATTAGGTTAATGGTTACATTGGGTACATAGAAGGCGTCACTGAGTCTGAGTGTAAGATTTTCCCAACAAAGTACCGCAGTTCCTCTCCCCTTTATCGGCAAACTGGCTCCTTCCTTTCCTGTCTTAATAGGTTCACCGGAGTAGGGATCCATCTCGCTGAAGAGCCGGCTGTTGTTGATCATGTGGACTGACACGCTGCTGTCAAGTAGAAACTGTTGATTTGGATTGCTGTTTTTGATACACTGATTGAGTAAAGCTAGGTAGTGGGCCAAATGTGATTCGGCCTTGGCTTTTGATCCACCCTTCTTTGCTTTCCACTTTTCTTGATTGTCCCTCCACCATTCAGGAGCAATCTTGGGGTGAAGGTGCCAACATTCTCCAGCTGAGTGATTATTGTCTTGGCCAGGGTGATGGAAGCCTTCAACGCATTGCTTTGAGTTGGATCCCTTGGTTGATATAGAGTGCGTCCCGGTTTTGTCACCAAAAAGAGCTACATCACCCTTTTTCCTGGAGTTTGGAATAGACGACTGTGCCATGGATTTGTTGTTGAGTTGAGTCAGATGTTTGAGTAAAAATTCCACCGAGAGTTCCTTTTCCGAGTGCATTATTTGCCTCTTGAAATCATCCATGGAGGTTGGGAACTTGAAGAGGATAAGGTACGCCAAAATGTCATCAGGCAGCTTGATGCCAACCTTGCCCATCTTTTTGAGGCAGACCTTCACCGTTGTGATGAAATCAACAATGTCGTTGGGATTGAAGGAGAGATAGAGAAGGCTGTTGAAAACTCTAGCCCGACTCAAAGCTTGAGATCACGCACTTGTGGATGATGGCCTTCCATAGTAGTTTGGCCAAATTCCTGTTCTTGGCCGTGACTATGTTCTCATGCGCTGTAGAGTCAAGTTTGGAAATAATGAGTAGCTTGAGTTCGTCGTTGACAGGAGTTTCCAACACAGAGATCTTTTCATTCATGGCCGAGGAACATCCTCTGACATCAAGCACTGCATCCATTTTGTCCCTCCAGATTCCGTAGTTGTCCTCTCCAAGCAAAGGAATTTTTTGAGTGCAGTCTTGAGCATGGTTTGTTTGAAGGAGTCCATGGCGCCCGGTTATGATACTCTCTCAGTTGATTGTTCAGCGGTTGAGCGGGGTCTTGATAGGTCCCTTTGGCTTTTAATGGTGAAGAGATAGTGGAACTTGAATTGATAGCTCAATTGAGAGCTAGAAACCAAAGAGACACAACAGATGAGAACAACACAAAGAGCAGACATAGACTGAGAGTGAAGGAAACAGACAGGAAATCAAGACTGCAAGAGTGATTATTTGAGGTGAGGTTGATCGTGAGTTGGGTGAATGAGGCAGGTCTTGAGTTGGTAGGTATTGAGTTTGAAGTGTAGGAGGATGATGACAAGCTAGAACCGTTGAAGAAGTGAGCCATTGGGAGATGAGTAGGAAGAGGGATGAAACAGTTGACAAATCTCACCAGGCATGATTTGAGTCAGAGAATGGTCAGACAGGGTGAGTTGAATAAGACAGGTGTAAAGATTATGAAAATAGAGACAGGAGACATGAGACAGAAAGAAGTCAAGAAGGAAGTTAAGGAGATCTTGGTTTAGGATGAGGATTGCAATGAAGTGGTGTGCGAGGTGTTTTTATGAGTTGAGTGATCTTTTTGATTGAGCTTGTCAGGTGGAGAAGTGAAGTTTGAAGGATCAGGCAAGAGATCCTCATCAGACCGTCTCCGTCTTTGACACCCCAGGGGTCTGAGAGCGCGGGAGTGAGTGCTGGCAAATGGAACCCCGGGCTGATGAGACTCCTCTGACATCAAATCTCAACACATTGCTGCACTACCTTGAATAATTTATTTATTCCAACTCTATCACCTCTATTACATAAATTATTGAAAGGTCCCTGGAATATAGTAGGCTGTAAAAACCCCTCACTAAATTTGCACCTTTTGGAATATTTTCCTACCCCTGAAGGGCATGTAAATATTGAGGTTTAAAGGACTTTCTGGGGTGAGAAAATATTATTTTTGAGGATTTGTGCATGCCTTTTTGCCTTTGAAGGAATTTATGGGGCATTAAAACATGCCTCTTGGGGATGTTTTGGGCTAATGGATGCCTTCATATGTCAATTCAGGCCCCTTTGGGGGTGAAATAAGACCTCCAGACCCCCTTTAGGGTTTTTATGGGGTAGAAAAGTTTGGAGAGTCAAATTGTGACATCAATTGATTTAATTTAAAATGGAGAAATACAATGAATATCTTTTGTTTTGCAAGGAATTCAAATTTGAAATCAGATTTAAGAAATAATGCATTCAATATAAGAAAAATAGTAATAATCATAAAAATTCAATTTCTTTTAACAAAATGGAATATTCCCAGCAGGATGTAAATATAACTTTAGCAAATATGAAAGAATTTCAAAAAATAGTACCAATACTACATTCCTGTTTGGGACCACACAAGGTGTCATTAAGCATCATTCAAATCCTGGATTTTCATGAAATTACATGATGTTACACAACAGTTGTGTAGCATCAAGTGCTTGTTGTTTGGCATCAACCAACCAGAAAATCCCCAAATGACGCTTGTTGAAATTTTCTAAGGTTTCAGGTCTCTCATGGGCAAAAATTGGACATGACACTAAATTTTGGTGCAGACCAAAATGTAGCATTGTTTTCACATCCTCTCCAGCCTCTCTCCAGTAAATATTGAACTCTCCCCCATTTTTTTCCCTCTACATCTCTCTTCAAAATCAGATTTTTCTTGTGGAAACCAAACACTTGAGACCCTCAAATAAAGTTCTGTCATGTTCAATTTTTTGCAAAATCAAACATGATGCTAACCTTTTTTATGAAATGATGCTTCATGACCCTTTGTGTGGGTCCAAGCAGGGCCTAATTTTAAGAGGTAATTTCAGATGGCCCAGGCTAAAATCATGCAAAACAAATTATTATAATCACACCATTTGGTCTTTGTTCCAACCCCAGGAAGACATGAAAATAGAAAATGAAGTTTTTTCACAAATTTTTAAGTTTGACAGAAGTGCCTGTGGTGGGAGAACACACTTTTTGATGGCTTTTTGGGTGCTCAAAGGCCTGTAAGTATTAATTGAGGCCCTGGGGGGACAAATTAAGGCCTCCAGGCTGCCTATGAGCTCTTTCTGGCGCAGAAACCTCCGTAGATTCCAAATATGGAAACCAATTGATTGAATTTAATATTTAAAGATCCTATAAATTTTCAGGGAATCCTAATATGAACTCAGCCTTTGCAACAAGCATAAAAAAACACATACCACTATTTCAAAAGGAGAATTAAAATATGTTTGAATATTTCCAGAAAAATTATCATCAAGTTGAAAAATAATAATATGAAAATTGAAAATTTTTCATTTTAAATAAGAATTAAAATTTTGGGTTAGATTTTAATACCTTACAACAAAAATAAAAGGAAATAAAAAATTTCTCCATATACCTAACTTCTAAGGTGATTCAAATCTGTTAAAATGTTCCAAAAAATTATTAATTGAATTACATCATAGGGCATATCAAAGTTAGCAAAATGGCCATTAGAAAACCACCATTTTTTTCCAAACCCACTATTTTTAATGGTGGGTTTCTGAAATACACATACCCCCTAACTGGTGTATTTCAAAATGGTGGGTTTCAAACATCAAACCCGCCATTATCATCCATCCACCATCCATTTCATGCAAAACATCCATACACACCTCCACATCAGCAAATCCATACCAATCCCATATCCATTTCATCACACACATCACATCTCCATTGCTTCACATCTCCATTGCTTCACATATCCGTTGCTTGACATCTCCATTGCTTCACATCTCCATCACATCACACACATCACATCTCCATTGCTTCACATCTCCATTTTTTCACATCTCCGTTGCTTGAAATCTCTATTTGCTTGACATCTCCATTGCTTCACATCTCCATCACATCACACACATCCCATTGCATGCAAAACACCCATCCACACCATCACCTCAGCCAATCCATACCAATCCCATCTCCATTGCATCACATAAATCACATCTCCATTGCTTCAAACAAATCCCAACATCATCTTTCTCAACATTTCCAATCAAACTGCCCTCCAGCAAGTTGAAAATGCAAAAAAGCTGACTGAAATTTTTTTTATTTGACTCTGATTCAGACTCCAATTTGGAATCAACTTGGTTAGCTTTGAATTCTCTTGTGGAAAAGCAATAAATAGTTCCACAAAGAGACACTCTCCAAAACCCTATGTATGAAAGGCAAAAGCTTCATCTGCTCCCTAACTTAAGCTTCCAGCAACTTTTCAGAACTTTACTTCCTTCATTCATGAAACTTCTGGAGATGATTGAAGACCACCACATCTACCAGAAAAATTCTTGAAATTTTCAACGCAATCCAGCTATCCAACTGGATTTTTCTCTTTTTAGATTGGAACCAAATGGAAATGGAGCAGCAACACATTGATTAGAAACTCTATTTTCAGTTGGTTATGGATCCATTGAATTTTACACCAAAAGAGTCATTATTGCTATCCTATCTTTCTTTTGCTCAGTACTTTGTTGGCCAACCAAAGGAGAACGCATGGAGATATCTCAATTCATGGAGACTGAAGGCTTTCCCAGTTGCATTGGTTTTGTTGATGGAACAACTATCCCCTTGAGTAAAAAACCCAAGCTAGATGGAAACCACTATTTTGATTGGAAAAAAATGCAATCAATTCATTCACTTTCCAAATCCTTTGATAATACACTGACTGAATATGTTTTATTGTTTTGTATAGATACTCTGTGTCACTAAAACTTGTTTTTGATAACAACAACAAGTTCATATCCCTCCATACTTGCCTTCCAGGTTCTTTTCACAATCCATATGTTTTCAATTGGATGCAGATTTCCAGACAATCAGATAACTACTTTGAGCAAGATCAATACCTTTTGGTCAATTCAGAATATCCTGGTGGGAAATATGTGGTTCCAGCATACCCCAATGTTTCATCCAATGATCAAGCCAAAACAGATTTCAACTATTATCTTGCCTAATGACAAGTTTGGATTGAGCATGCCATAGGAATCCTGAAAGGAAGATGGGCTAGCTTGTGGGAGATTCTAAACCAGCTCTAATCTTCCAAAGAAATCAAGTTACTCATCAACTGGATTATCACTTGTGTAATCCATCACAGCCTTCTTGCCAACATCAAAGATGAATGGGAAGAAATATTTGAAGAGAATATTCCCAATCCCCCTCAAGTTTTCCCAGTCTCAGATTTTACCTCATCTTCTGCATTGAGAGACCAGATTCTACTTCTCACACTTGCTCACTTTGATGAGTAACATTCAACTGTTAAATAGTTGAAATATCAAATCACCTATTTTTTTAATTTTGGTTGGTCAAATCCTGGGCTGAATTTTTTTTTATTTTGGTGGACTTAGACAAAAAACCAAAACATAACTTTCAAACCACCCAACTCAGTCAATCAAACCACCATTCCAATCCTCCTCCTCCTCCAAAAACCACCTCACCCCACCAAACCACTCGTCCACACCTGCCTCCTCCTCACCAAACCGCCTCACCCACCTCACCATCCACCTCCACCTACCTTCAAGTTTTCCCAGCCGGTCATCCTCATTTTAATCCTTCTTTTCTCAGCACCCCAGGTAAGCCCCACCCTCCTCCTCCTTGATTCATTGGACCTGACCTCCCCCCTCCTCCTCCTCCTTTTAGATACTGTCCTCAGTACCTCAGGTAAGCACCCCCCCCCCCTCCTCCTCCTCCTTTTAGATACTGTCCTCAGTACCTCAGGTAAGCACCCCCCCCCTCCTCCTCCTCCTCCTCCCCTTCACCCCCTCATCCTCTTTTGTCCATTGGAAAGCAATTGCTCAATCCATTGGCAAGCAAACAACCTTTGCTTGCTGGTTGGTCATTTGATTAACTTGCAAGCAATTGATTGTTTGCTTGCTGGTTGATCAATTGGTTGACCAGTGAGCTATCAATATTTTGCTTGCAAGTCAATCAATCAATTGATTTGAAAGCAAAAAACCAATTGCTTTCTGGCCGACCAATTTATTGACATGCAAGAGAATAATCAGCTGCTCTCCGTTTAATCAATTGGTTGGCGGGCAAGCAATTGATTGATTGGTTAACAACCTCCTCCTGATCAATTTTCAAGTGATGAATTGATCAATTGGCCAATCACCCCCTGCCCAACATCCTCCTCATCCAGATTAATCAATCAATTTTCTAAAAGCCCCCTGCCCCTCATCCTCCTCCTCCTCCCTGATCATTAAAAGGTGACTGATTGGGTGACTTTTTTTTTTGTTGTAGGACATTTCAACGGTAATGTTTTTTTATTTTCTACTTTTTTTGATCATCTATGTTGACTCTACCAGACTAATTAATGTTTTTTTTTATTCCATGCAATTCAATCTGTCATTCCACCCCTTTGACCACCATTTCTCAACGGCCCATTCTTCTTTCACAAAACTCAAAATGTTACAACTAATGGATTTCCATTTTGATCCTCACCCAAATCAAAGTATATGGTTGGGAGGGAAAAAGATGGAAGGAGATAGTTTAAAAATCATACAGAGAAGTGGGAAGATGTCAGCTTGCTACTATTTACAGAGCAACCTGTCATAGCAACACAAAACTATAAAAATAAGAATATCTCCATTAACAAAAGAAGGAGTGAGAAATCCATAAATATTATTACAGGAAAGGATTTCTCACCCAAAAATAGGTAGGGTCACTCACTTACCCCACCCTTGAAATCCAAGTCCTTACATCTTTAAAATAATTAAAAAGAAAAGTACTAAAAATTACAACACCAGTATGGCACCTTTTGGCCATTCTAACATTTCACATGTGTTGACACATACAGGGTTTAAACCTAAAATTCCCTCATAATTGGGGTGTTGTGTATATTTTAGGAGTTATGATAAAATGTCTCCCTTTTTATTGTAGAGATTATTGAATTAAAACCAGGAAACCAAGCTGATGGAAAAATGAGAAGATTCAATGGCACTTGAGATAGAAAAGATTTAGGAGGCAACCACTATATGAGCTAAGAGAGATAATGAAACTGAATAAATATGAACACATCAGGAAACTACTAAGTGAAAGAGATTGCAGCGTCATCGCACCAAATTAACCAAAGTCGTCTGCTATGGCCACAGCCTTCTGATTGAACTTGTTCACGTTGCAAATACTGAATCTTGAGGAAGGTTCAAAGAGATAAGAAAGAAGGTCCGGCGGCCAGAAGATCCTTCACCGCGTGATTGCTGAGAGTTGTATAAGACTTGGAGAACCGCATGCCAGTAATGAATATGCATACAAGCTACCGTGCCGCGCACTCTGGAAGATGTGTAGTGACCCGCACTCTGATCTAATAAAATAGAAATAAATAGAAAAAGGAAAATAGAAAGAAAGAAATAAATAGATAAAAGAAAAAGAAGAAACAGATTGAGTATAAAATATTCCAACATATTCCAACAAGTTACACGCAGAAATGTGTTATGTCACAATTTCCGCGCGCAGCACCGCATCATTACATACCCCTACATACTCATAGTAGCAGTTTCCCGCGCACTACAGACCCGCGCGCAGCCAATTCTGCCACGCACGCAGCAGATCCTACCCCGCGCACATCTGAACTGACTGATCCCCGCGTCTGGATCCGTCGTGATTAATCTGACAACCAGGTACTGCTCAAAAGAGCCACAACCTAATTAGGGTTGCCTGGCATATGTAACAAGTTGACATATGCATTATTAATAATCTAAAAGGATCAAAACTTAATTAAAATTAATAAAAATTAAGTTTAGAACATTTTTTAATAATAAATTAAAGATCAAGGATCACCACATAAATCATTGACTCTGATCTTTGAAGACCATGAAACACTACAAGGAGTGTTCATAAAAATTATTACAAATTATCTATGTGGTCAGCAGATGATGAAAAATAAGTAAACTTCCACATCTGTTCACTTTAAAGCGATACTAATAGTACAAACAAAGGATGAGTGCAGAATGATCAAATTTATGCCATAATAGATTAACAGATCCTGTGGCTAAAATAGTACAGAAATCCAGCAGATCTAAGGTCAGCTGATTAACAGCACCAATTGGACATGCTAGTTGTTCTCTTACTGGCTTTCCAGCCTCAGCCCATGAGCAGAACCCTCTCTACGCGCCCTGAGAAGATCAAAATCACCCCAAAAAGGTATTTATACAGACCTCTTTGGGATCCATTATTCCATCATCAGTTTACCAGGAATTATTATTATCAATCAGACACCATGTCATTGTTAGTCCAGTGCTTATGAAGAATCTAAGAAAGTGATTTATGACCAAGTCTGTAGTATTATTATCTATTTCTTAAAACCAATCAACCCTTGAAGTTTAGTCAGGCAATCCGCCCCATCTGCTCTGAAGCCCTTCCTATTATTGCAGGATTTTTGTTGTAAAGTGCTCAGAGTGATTGTTTCCCTTCCTGTCTAGGCCATTTTGCTGTTATGCCCGTCCATTAGTGGAATAAGCCCTTTTTAAGGCACCCATCTTCATTCCAAGGTTCTTAAACTGCCTAAGGAGGCCCCTTGAAGAGAGGTTGCTTTTTCTGCAAAGACCCCCAGTAGTATAATACTATGGCCCCTCTTTTATATACATATTGAAAAAATTTTATTACAAAACCAATCAAACCTTGCAATTGCTCTTATTAAATTATTTATTTGAGCCTCTAAGCGTTTATTTTTGGAATAATTATTATTATCATTATTCCAGTATTTTTATCACTCTCTGTAGCTAAAGGACTGCAAGGTTCCTGGTATCAGAGAGCTGACAGAAAAAAGGGCTCAAATGGGGAATTCTGAAATTGCATTGGAAGTGACTGAGGAAACAATTACTGAAAATTTTGTTTGGTCTTCATGCAAACTACGTCCCTTGAACCTGTGTCTTTCCATTTTCAAGAAAAGTCAAAAACCACCCCTGAAGAGTTGGAACAGGCCAAACAGAAGATCAAACCATCCCATTTCTTCAGCTCTGGAAGAGTATATGTTCAAGATCAATTGGATCATGAGGCTATGGTTGCACTCATCCAATCTGTCACTTTGAATGAACTCTCTGAGCAAGAGAAGAAGTACATCAACTCAGTAACAAAATTCCTACACCAATCCAGAAAATGTTTCAACACTGTTAGTCCCTCAAGATCTTGGGGTGGGAAAATGAGTTCAATTTGATTGCAAAAATTGATGGACCCTTCTGAACTATTTGGTTGATATTTGAAGAAAGATGCTTTCAAATCCTCCCGTAAAGAGTATTATTTTTCAAACCTCAGTTCTAAAAAAGTCTCTAAAATATTGGTCCAAATGTTTCAAAAATTAGCCAAACTTGCATTCAATTCCAACCATGAAGCTATGATGGAAAACAATATTCCTTCCTTCTCCTCATTGGGATTTAGATCTGGCCTTGCTGATTTTGACTGCTCCCCTCACATCACCTTCACCTCAGAATCCTTCTACAACTTTCCCCATATTGAAAAAGGTGATGTCTCCTCCTATTCCTTTTTACTGGTGGTCACAAACACAAAATTGAATGGAAAAATTATCAACAACAAGGATGAATATCAAGTATCCAACAGCCAATTTGTGTTACCAGAGTTGGGGTTTGGGATTGTTTTCAAACAAAAGGGCATTTTTAAAATGGTTTGGGCAGCAAACAAGTACAAGCACTGTACATTTCCTGCAGTGGATACTGCCACCCATACTAGGATGGCCATGTCCATGCAAAATAAAAAAACAACACAAAACACTAGCAAGGACTTGGCCAGTGACAAAATATACCTTAGGAAAAAAATATAAATAAAAATAAAAAAGATTTTTTCATTGGTGGTGTTAAAAATACTCTCAAATTTTGTTGCAATCAAAAATATTTTTTTTGTTTTTATTTTTAAAATTTTTATCAAAGTATATATATATTTACACACCAAGCAATCAAGTTATTTTCTTTATTTAATCCACAGTTCTACTGCTACCAGTACATGCCATGGCTACCAATAACCCATCTTTTTTCAGAGGCTAGCCTTTCCCTCTCCTTTTTGAGTTTTTCTTGCTCTCAATCCTTCTCCTTTTCCTCTTTTTGAAACTTGAGCTTGGCCTGTTTGATTTGCAACTCAGAATCAAAATTTTTTTGATGAGCTAAACTCTCATCTTTCCATTTTTGGCAATCCATAGCCAGTCGATGATCACACTTCTCCTTTTAAAATTGAATTTTTTTGGATTTGATTTGTGATTCCAATTTTTTTTGGAGGGGAATAGGCATGGGCTTAATTTTGAAAGCAAGTACAATCAATCAATGAACTTACTGGAATCTTGGCTCTCCATGATATCCTCAAATCCAGAAAAATTTGAAGTTTTTCTCCGCTTTTGAAGGCTATTAGGGTTGAGGTTTATGGAATTGGATGCTTTTTGCTTTACCTTTGCAAAGGAGGTTTGTGTGGGAATGTTGTCAATCTCATTTTAAGGCAATGTTGGAGGCCCCATTGGCTTGAGTTTTTGGCCAATCAGGAACAGATAAGGCTGTTTTTTTACAATATAAATCAGTTGGGATTAACCAGAAAGAATAGAAAATAACTTGATTAATTACTTTAGCAGATGTTGATGGTAGTGGAAATACAGGAATAACTTTCTCCTCATTGGCCAAGTTGTTAAGTTCTTCCACCCCAGGAAGAGAGCAATCAAAAGAAGTAATTGAGGGTTCCAAGGAAGGGTTTTTCAATGGTGATTTATGAATGATTGGAGTGGGTTTTGTTGGAATATCCTCCTTCACATTGGATTAGGGCCACTCATAGGTTTTGTCTGGATCATCATTTCTAGGCTGAGGATCCAAAGCCAAGTCCTCAGCTTCAACAGATTCAGATTGTTGGGCGTCAAAAGCAGCTAACGGGGTGATATTGGCCTTCTTTCCAAAGATTTCATCCATATGAACATGAAAAGGACAAATGGAGTCCAACTTATCAACAACCAATGTGATTCCTTTTGCTTTATCAGAGTTGGTGATGCCAAAGCCCGTGTAGATTGACATGGAGTGGGCTTTTTTGTACTTGGTTCAATATTTCTTGAATTTCTCCCACATCTGTTTGGATGAAAGATCCAGCCTACCTTTTTTTTTATTCTTCAGCTCATTGGCAATCAGAAGATAACCATTAACCTTGAAGGATGGAGGTCTTCCAACTCATGTTTTATTGTTGGATCCAAAGCAAGCATTGTAGTTTGATGGAATTTTGAGCCAGTTTACCAGGATGATGTCATCAGATTTCTTGAGATGACTTGAAACTTTGGAAGCTGATGGGGGAGGATTGTTTGATTTTGAGTTCCTGGGGGATTTTCACTTTGGTGGAGTGGAGTTGTGGGGGGAGTGTTGCTGAGTGGCCATTTAAAAAGAGTAAGAGGGGTGAATTAATGAAGCAATAAAGTGATGGGAAATAGGATGTGATGAAAGGGGGGATGAAGTGATGAAGAAATGAATCAATGAGAGGATGGATGTGATAAAAGAAATAAAGTGATGAAAGTGATCAAGCAAGGTGAGAGTGATGAAGTGATGAGGGGATGAGAGTGATGAAGTGGAAGAGATGAGAGTGATGAAGTTATGAGAGAAATGAATCAAAGTTCTGGATGAGGTTGGATGTAGAATTTTTTCCAATGATGTCAGAGGTTGAAACCACGGGTGATGATGTGGAATTACACGTGTTTGGGGCATTGAAAGCCTTTAAATACTTTATTTGAAAAAACCCATTTATTTTCAGGTAACTTTGACATGTCTGATGTGAAATAAGTGGTTTTATTTTTATTTTTAATAGTGGGTTTGAAATGGCAGATTTGGGTCGAAACCTGCCATTAAAAACTTGTGGTTTTGCTTAACTTTGATACGCCCTAATAAGAATCATGAAATTAAAAATGTATTTCTTGAATAAAAATTATTACTTTTGATATAATTTAAATCTATTTTAGGCAACACAAAAAAATTCAAGTAAATTCCACCCCAACCCATTTCATGAGAGGAATGAAAACATCATCAAATATTCCAAAAGTAACTCCATCAAGTGCAAGCATAAACAAAAATATACCAAAATTTGTTTTTTTTTTCAATAATCAATTCTTTAAATTTTGTTACTTGATCAAAATTTGATTGGAATATTTCAACATATTTTATTTCTGTTTTTGAAGATATACTTTGTATTTTTCTTTTTTTAAGCTTGGTACAAAGGGAATTAAATTCCATCACAAATCTTGAATTTTCTTCAAAGGAGTATTTTTCTCTTATTTTTTATAATAATTTCTGTAATTGATATTATTTTTGTTGAAATAATTGGAAAAATTTGAACTCAACCCATCAAATGGGTATATGTAGCATTTCTTCATGTTTTTTTATTTTTTTTTAAATATTTATTTATTTTTCACCAGAAATATTCCATTTTTTGTAAACAAATTGAATTTTTATCATTTTTCTATACATTGGGGGTTTTTTTCAAACCAGAGGTCAGATTTGAATTTCCTGAAAAAAATCAATTTTTATATGTTTTTACATATTGAATTTACTCACTTGGTGTATATATCTGGATTCTCCAAACATTTCTACACCAGAAAGACCCCACAGGGGGTCTGGGGCCTTATATTTTTCTCCCCCCCCCCCAAGTCCTCAATTAACTTTTAAAAGCTTTCAAAGTACAACAAGCCATCAAAAGGCATGTTCTCCAACCCCAGGAACTCCTTTCATCCTATGAAATGTGAAAAAAACCTTGATTGTCTATTTTAATGTTTGCATGCCTTCCTGGGATGGGAAAACACACTAGATGGAATGGTTATAGAAGTTATTTTTCTATAATCATGTCAATGACACCTTTTTGCATTATCTTAGGAAAACAATTACTAAAATGATTCCAATGGGATTTTTTTTTTGAATGATGTGATTGATTTTTTTGGTGTGATTTAAGCCTGGTCCTTAATAAGAAAAATAAAAAGCATGTGAACCATAGGAGGAAGAGGGAACAAAATAGGATCTCTGTAGTTTTGCTTGAGTTCAATAGAAATGGCTTCCAAAATGGCAAGCAACTGAACTGGTCCACCCAATCTCTAGACAAACCACCTCTGTATCCTTCTATGCTCAATGAAAATGAGAATTTTCCCTGAAATCCAACCAATGAAGAGCTCCAACAAGCTCAAGATCAGGCCAAGAAACTTTACCACTTCAGCCATTGAAAGTTGGTTGTTCTGGATAAGTCCAACAAGGGACCAACTGCAGCCATCATCAAATTTATCCCTTGGGATCAACTTACTGATAAATAGAAGAGATATATGAAATTTTTCACAAACTAAATCCATCAATCCAAAATTTTTCTCAACCCTGTTGGCCCTTCAAGAATATAGCATGGACACATATGGGAAACAGGATGGAAAAAATCAATGCACTTTTGTGAATTGTTTGGTCAATATGTTAAAAAACCTGCATTCAAATATTCTCTTTGAGAGTTCAAATATATAACAATCTCAAATCAGACCAGGCACCCTGGATATTGGGTGGAATGTTTCACAAATTTTCCAGGATACCCTTTGAATCAAATCAACAAACAATGAAATAAAGTCACAGTTCCTCCTTCTGCTCCTTAGAATTTGGGACAAAAAAACTCTTTCAAATTTTTCACCTCTGATTTTTAGGGCATTAATTTTCTCACAGGGGCAGATACTTGAATCATGGATGTTCTATGTCTGGGCAAAAAAACTTGCACATGGACAAATCCTTTATTTGAGATGTTTCAAGAATTTTTTTTTTTTTTGAGAATTTTATTTCACAGCCCTTTAGATGGGTGTGTCAAACCCTCAAAAAATATTTTTTAATTTTTGAAGCATTAGAAAAACTTGAAAAATCTAATCAAGAAATAAAAAAATAAAAAATAAAAAATAAAAATAAAAATTCACATTGAATTTTTGTTTTTTTTTTCTTTTTATTTTTAATGACTTTTTCTTTTTTTTGGTTATTTAAGCCCTCAGAAAGTTAAAAAAACAATCAAAGTGATTAGCAATATTGGTTTGGTATCTTTTGGATGTCTTCTTGGCCTCCAAAATTTGAATTTCACATAAAAGCACTTCAAAATAGCACACCCATTTCAAAATTTTGCTTTCAAATCTGACATCAAAGTTTCTTTCATTTTTTTAAAAGAAATTTAAAAAAATTCAAATATCACACTAAAACAATTTCTGAATTCTTATCACATGTTTTCTTCATAAAATATTAGGGTGTATTGGATTTAGGCCACCCACCATTAAAAAATGGCAGGTTTCAGGAAAACACCCCCAATTTCTAACATGAAATTGAAAACCAAAAAAACCCACTCATTTTTCATCAGAGTTTTAAGATTTACCTGAAAATAAATGTTTTTTTTCAGTTAAAAAATTTAAAGGTTTTTTAAACCTCAACCACACATCATTCCACATCATAATCCCTTGGTTTCCCACCATCTTCTACCTCCAACCTCATTTGAAATAATCTGATTCATCACTCTCATCAATTTATCACTCTCATCACTTTATCACTCTCATCAATTTATTTCTCTCATCACTTCATCACTCTCATTAATTCATTAATATCCTCATCATCTCATCAGTCTTATCATTTCATTGCTCTTACTCTTAGCCTCATCACTTTATTGCTCTCATCACTTCATCACTCATCACTTCATTGCTCTCATGTCTTGATTTCTATCCTAATCACTTCATCAGTATTATCATTTCATTGCTCTTACTTTTTTCAACTGGCCCCTCAGCAAATCTCCCCTGGAAATTCCACAAAATAATACAATCCACCAAAGCAAACATCCCAAAGAAACTCTACAACAAACAATAATCTGCAATCAGCTTCCAAATTCTCAAGTCAGATCAAGAGATCTGATCATATCATCCTGGTAAACTGGTTTGAAATTTTCTCCTACTTTGGCACTTGCTTTGGATCTGAAAATGAAACACAAGTTGGCCAACTCCATTGTCTAAGGTGCATGGTTATCTCATGATGGCGAATGAGCTGAAGAATAAAACAAAAGGTAGGCTGTATCTTTCATCAATAAAGATGAGAGAGCAATTTCAGAACAATAAATACAAGTATAAAAATGGCCGGCTCAATTTCAATATCACCTGGCTTTTGCATCACCAACTCTAATAAATCCAAGGGAATCAACTTGGTGGTTGATAAGCTGGACTTGATTTGTCCTTTTTCACTTCCAATTTGGGCTTCAAAGATATAATGGAGAATTTTCCAGACCACAAAGCCTTTTTTTCAATCCCTTCTGTTAAATTACAGGAATTTTGATCCTGAATTATGGCTTTGTTAATCTTTCTCTAAAAAACAGCAATTATGAGCTACTTTGGTCTATTTAAAAGCAATGAGACAGATGGAACGCACAAGGATGACACAATTTCAGAATTAGTTTGATGGTACTTGGATCAGATCTTCAGGTCAAGGCACCAAGAATGAAAAAATTGGATTTTTGGTCTGACTGGTTTTGAAAAGGCCTTGATTCAAGTTGAGGGTCTGGTTGCTATCAGCCCTGTGGTGTAAAGTTCAGTGAGCAGTCTTTTTTGTTTAAATTATACCCAAAAGCATCTTTAAATAGTGGTCATGGGTTTTTTGCTGACATTCTATTGGTCTCCTCCCTTATTGGGTTTTAGAGATGGGAATTTGGTGGTGTGGTACTATTTGATTGATTGCACAAGGGGTCCTTGAATCATTTATTTTTGTTAGGGCTGTCTTTATTGGGTCTTGAGGTGTTCTTGAGGTAATTTTTAATAATTTTTTTTTCCCCTCCTTGTATTTTTTGTTGTCTTCAAAGATTGGGATATTTTTTTTTGTGGCAAACTTCAATATTTGCTTTATTTTTTCAAATTTTAATGTTAAATTCACAACTCTTTGAGTCCTTTAGAGTTGTGTACAAAACTCAAAGGGCCGTGTGGCATGCTACACGACTCAAATGGGCCGTGTGGCAGGCTAAATGACTCAAATGGGCTGTGTGGCATGCTACACGACTCAAATAGGCCGTGTGGCATGCTACACGGCTCAAATGGGCTGTGTGGCATGCTACACGACTCAAATGGGCCGTTTGGCATGCTACACGACTCAAATGGGCCGTGTGGCATGCTACACATCTCAAATTGGCCCTGTGGCATGCTACAAGACTCAAATGGGCCGTGTAGCATTCTACACGCCCCATTTGAGTTGTGTGGCATGCTAAAAAACTAGAATCAAGTTGTGTAGCCTCCACTAAATAATAAATAATAAATAATACATTATCAATAATAAATAATAGATAATAAATAATAAATAATGAATAATAAATAATAAATAATAAATAATAAATAATAAATAATGAATAATGAATAATAAATAATAAATAATAAATAATAAATAATAAATAATAAATAATAAATAATAAATAATAAATAATAAATAATAAATAATAAATAATAAATAATAAATAATAAATAATAAATAATAAATAATAAATAATAAATAATAAATAATAAATAATAAATAATGAATAATGAATAATGAATAATGAATAATAAATAATAAATTATAAATTATAAATAATAAATCATAAATAATAAATAATAAATAATTAATAATAAATAATAAATAATAAATAATAAATAATAAATAATAAATAATAAATAATAAATAATAAATAATAAATAATAAATAATAAATAATAAATAATAAATAATAAATAATAAATAATAAATAATAAATAATAAATAATAAATAATAAATAATAAATAATAAATAATAAATAATAAATAATAAATAATAAATAATAAATAATAAATAATAAATAATAAATAATAAATAATAAATAATAAATAATAAATAATAAATAATAAATAATAAATAATAAATAATAAATAATAAATAATAAATAATAAATAATAAATAATAAATAATAAATAATAAATAATAAATAATAAATAATAAATAATAAATAATAAATAATAAATAATAAATAATAAATAATAAATAATAAATTATAAATTATAAATAATAAATAATAAATAATAAATAATAAATAATAAATAATAAATAATAAATAATAAATAATAAATAATAAATAATAAATAATAAATAATAAATAATAAATAATAAATAATAAATAATAAATAATAAATAATAAATAATAAATAATAAATAATAAATAATAAATAATAAATAATAAATAATAAATAATAAATAATAAATAATAAATAATAAATAATAAATAATAAATAATAAATAATAAATAATAAATAATAAATAATAAATAATAAATAATAAATAATAAATAATAAATAATAAATAATAAATAATAAATAATAAATAATAAATAATAAATAATAAATAATAAATAATAAATAATAAATAATAAATAATAAATAATAAATAATAAATAATAAATAATAAATAATAAATAATAAATAATAAATAATAAATAATAAATAATAAATAATAAATAATAAATAATAAATAATAAATAATAAATAATAAATAATAAATAATAAATAATAAATAATAAATAATAAATAATAAATAATAAATAATAAATAATAAATAATAAATAATAAATAATAAATAATAAATAATAAATAATAAATAATAAATAATAAATAATAAATAATAAATAATAAATAATAAATAATAAATAATAAATAATAAATAATAAATAATAAATAATAAATAATAAATAATAAATAATAAATAATAAATAATAAATAATAAATAATAAATAATAAATAATAAATAATAAATAATAAATAATAAATAATAAATAATAAATAATAAATAATAAATAATAAATAATAAATAATAAATAATAAATAATAAATAATAAATAATAAATAATAAATAATAAATAATAAATAATAAATAATAAATAATAAATAATAAATAATAAATAATAAATAATAAATAATAAATAATAAATAATAAATAATAAATAATAAATAATAAATAATAAATAATAAATAATAAATAATAAATAATAAATAATAAATAATAAATAATAAATAATAAATAATAAATAATAAATAATAAATAATAAATAATAAATAATAAATAATAAATAATAAATAATAAATAATAAATAATAAATAATAAATAATAAATAATAAATAATAAATAATAAATAATAAATAATAAATAATAAATAATAAATAATAAATAATAAATAATAAATAATAAATAATAAATAATAAATAATAAATAATAAATAATAAATAATAAATAATAAATAATAAATAATAAATAATAAATAATAAATAATAAATAATAAATAATAAATAATAAATAATAAATAATAAATAATAAATAATAAATAATAAATAATAAATAATAAATAATAAATAATAAATAATAAATAATAAATAATAAATAATAAATAATAAATAATAAATAATAAATAATAAATAATAAATAATAAATAATAAATAATAAATAATAAATAATAAATAATAAATAATAAATAATAAATAATAAATAATAAATAATAAATAATAAATAATAAATAATAAATAATAAATAATAAATAATAAATAATAAATAATAAATAATAAATAATAAATAATAAATAATAAATAATAAATAATAAATAATAAATAATAAATAATAAATAATAAATAATAAATAAAATGGTTGTGTACAGGGGTAGAAAAATTTAAAAATGCCCATTATGGGTGGTATATGCCCCCCCCGGGGGTTGCGCGTGTTTAGAAAAACCCTTTGGAGTAGTGTATGGTCCCCCACGCTTTGAGAGGCCCTAAACAACTCCCACAGGTGTTCTGGGGCCTTAAACAACTCCTACACAACTGGAGTCTTGAATTTATCATCACCCTTTTTCAAATGCGTGAAAATTAATTATATAATATTTTATTTAAGTTTTAAGGTTTTTAGACCATTTTTAATGTATATGTTACATTATTACATATGCTAGATAAACCCTACTAGGTTGTAGCTCCTGTGAGCAGTACCTGCTGTCAGATTTGTCATCAATGATTCTGATGCAGGGATCAATCCATTCAGATGCATGCAGTGTAAGACTCCAAACGGTGCTAAGCCGCAGGCAGTTCTGTGGAGGGGAAAGATGCTGTTTAGGCTGCCCTCCTAATAGTTACAATAATATTTAAATGTAACAAGAATCAAGGTGCAGGAACTTGTAAATAAGGGATCAATGTAAGGGATGAGTTTGAGAATAGTTGGTATCAAAGTAATCCAGACTATCTGAGACAAAATGGTGGAGGGAAAGACTTGAACAAAGTAAGTCAAAGTTCTGTTCAGAGTTCAATGGAACAAGGAAGTGGCAAGTAACAATTCCCACAAGCTAATAACTCTGGTTGTCCGCAGAAGATTAGGAAAGATCAATTTAATTCCAACAAACCTCCAGGTTCTCAATGAACCTGCCCAACCCTCCACAATCAAGCGCTTGAAGGGTACCAGATAAATGTGGGTGGCTGTACAAAACAAAAGCAACTTTTTTGTGAAGTTCTAGAAGCGAAGAAATGACAGATTTGAACCAGAATAACCAAACACTTCTCAAGGAACTCAAGAGTAGCATGGTGGAATTCAACTTTAAAGGATAAAGGGAGTTATAAAACTCCAGTTTTTAAGCTTAATAAGACCTCTTCAATCAATTGTGATTGGCTTCAGAAAGATGATCAGGAAGGATCAAGACCAGTATGGTCGGAAAAAGGGATCAAGGAGTGGTATAACACACTCAAAAATTCCAACAGACAGAATTCTCTTCAACCAGAAAGGCTATGGTTGGTGATAAGGATCAGGGTCACAGATGGACGGATCAAAAATTTGAGTATGGAGGCTGAAAGGATCAAGGGGCAATCAACAGATATACCCAGGATAAAGGTTGAAGATGAAGGGGAAGAGGCCCTTCAGAATGATCAGATTATTATTACTATGTCAGCTGGATCAGATGAGATGGATCCAAAAAAGGCAGGGGAGAGCCCCTCCTTTTATAGACCAGAGGCCTGTAGGCTATTTACAAGAGAGATTTACAAATGAGAGCGGATTTTTTTTTTGATGAAGAAAATTGGCAACCAGAACCACCTGACATGGGAGGGAGAGAAACAAACAACAAAAAAAAGAACAAGGCATGAAAGGAGGAAGCCTGTGCGCGTCAAGGACAATGGTGGCAGTGGATGGCGGGTTTGGCCAGCCGCGGCAGCAGTTGGTTCAAGGGAGGTTTGAGGTAGTATTGTTGGTCACGTGCACAACAGTGATGCTCGCGCGCAAGCATCAAAAAGCAAGTGAGACGTGTTCTGAAGGTTTCAAAAAACAATGACAGTTTGCGACTGTCAGAGATAGATTGGAGGAGCCAATTGGTCCAATTTGTTGGGCCAATTGGTTGAAGGTAGGGTAACAGTGAGGTGGATGAAGGCCGTTGCAAGAAGTGATGGTGTCATTGACTTCAACCTTGCTGTTAGGTTGGTGCAAGGTTGGTCATGGGATTGATTGTTCCCATGACCAATCTTGTGCATGTGATCAGGTGGTGATGGGGCCGGTCATTGGTCAATGGCGGCAAGGATGGGAAGCTTGATGGTGGTTGATGGCCAATTGGGCGCACTTGGCCGAAAATCCAGGGGAAGCGCGTGCAAGGGGGATTTGAACAGAGGAGGAAGGCATTGGATGACCAAGCAAGGCCTCCTAGACTGTTAGGACAAGGAAGAGCTTGGAAACTGGGAAATGAGTGGGTAGCCATAGAAAATTTTTTTTTCTGCAGTTGCATAGATGGATGAGGGGATGTAAAAAAAAATCCAAAATTTCTTTAATTCATGAGGTGTCCTGGATTGATCACCACAGCGGGGTAGGATTCACTGCATGCGTGGCAAAATTGGCTGCGCTCCTGACTTCCGTACGCGTGAATGTGATGCTACAGGTGTGTAGGGGTTATGTAGGGACGCAGGACTGCGCGCGGGAATTGTGAAATAACACATTTACGTGTGTAACTCCTAAAATATACACAACACCTCAATTCTGACTGAATTTTAGGTGTGAAACCTACACCCAAAAATATATGTAAAATATCAAGTTGGCCAAAATTTGCCATATTGGTGCCGTGGCCTTTTGGTCAATTCTTAATTAATTATTTAAAATATGAAGGAGTTATATTTCAAGGGTGGGGTCAGCAAGTGATCCTACCTTGTTTTGGTTAGGGAATCCATTTCTGCAATAATATTCATGTATTTCCCACTCCTTTTTAATATTTTATTTATTTTATTTATTTTTTATTTTTTTACTTTGACAGGTTTCTCTGTACATAGTAGCAAGCTGACACTCTCTGATTTAGTTGTGCAACCACAGGGAGTTATCCCAATGGGGATATCTCCCAGCTGCGGCTAGCTTGAAGGAAATGGTAGATGGCTGTGTTTATTTTTCCCAATGGGGAAAACTCAAAATTGTTGAAATGTAGGTGCTCTCAAATTACTCCATCAAATCAATTCCTTTCTTCTTAAAAAGAAAAATTCTTGGTTCAATGAAATTTTTAAACCCCCCATGCCTTGAGATGGAGAGCCTTCTTTTGAGTCTAGTGAGAGATGTTGAGCTGCAGGCTTTAGTGAAAGAACTGGGAAACATGTTTTTGGAGGGAACCAGTTGAACTTCTAGTTTCTGGTTTTCATATAAATCTCTGATAAACTTAATCTTGATGTCTAGGTTTTTGGTCTTGGAGTTCAAGCCAAAGTTTTTAATTTTTTCATTCAGTCCTTTTTTATCAACATTGAAGATGGGAGTGATTGAATGGGTGGTCAAAAATCCTCAGACTAGTTCTGATATCCATAGGCATTCTTGGTGGCATTTTGCAAGGGAATTGAATTTGGCTTTGGTGGATGAAATTGTGATCTTTTTATGTTTGCAGCTATTCCAGGAGATGGGGAAGATGATCCCAAATCATAAATATCTGCTTCTTGATTTTCTGGAGTCAATATTGTTGGCCAAAGTTGTGTCACTGAAATATTTAAGTCTAGAGGATGAAGAAAAAAAAGGTGGAGCAAGAGAGAGAGATTCTGAAGTGGTTCCAGCCAGGTATTTCAAGCAGTTAATGACTTCCTTCCAGTGATTGATTCCTGGATTGTTGTTGAACTGTGATAGTATGGATACTTCTGGGGATATATCTGGTTGTGTTCTTCAGGAGAGTTAGTGTAGAATTCTAGTATATGTTCTGTAGTTTTTCTTGAGCCTTTTGAAATTTTCCATTTCTTCCTTGGATTCTTCCAGAAGTTGGATTCTTGGGGTAAAAGGAGTGAGGATGGGTTTGAAGTCTGAGAGCCCAAGAATTTTGAGTCCCTTTTTAATTATTTTATTTTGAGAGAGAGTTATGTTGGATTCTGAGATGGTCAGTTCCATCCCCAAAAGAGTGTCTGGACTGTGAGCTGAAGAACTGTGGAAGCATTTGAGGAAGGGGGTTTTGAATTCTTGGGTTCTTCCAGCTACAATAAGGTTTTCTATGTGTAAAAATAGAATGGAATTGGATTATTGGTGAAGATAAAGGCAGGGATTGGATTTGGATGGAACATATCTGATTTATTTGAGCAAATTTGTAGGAGTACTGTACCAGTTTGCTGGAGCTTTCTTCAGACTGTAGAGAGATTTATTTAGTTTGAGAAAGTGGATGTAGATTTTTTCTTCCAGAGGTGCATATTAAAATGTGGCATTCACATCAAACTGTGTGATGGACAGCCTTTTGGAGAGGGAAAGGATGAGAATTTTCAGAAGATTGGTGAAATTCCCTGTTGGAGAGAAGGTCTTGTCATATTCAATGTCTGGAACTGGTTTGAATCCCTGGATGCAGACTCTGGCTTTTTTCTTTTCAGGGGAATATTCTGTGTAATTGTTTGTTTTGAGAACCTTAACTGTTTTCAAGTAGTAATCTGAGAATATGGTTGCATCTTCCCGTACTTTGATTTTCTCAGTAGAGTCAAATTTGGTCTTGATGGCTTTCAAAAATTTGTTGGTAGTGCTGAGGTATGTGTATTTGACTGGTTTGAATCTTGAGGATCTTTCTCTGAGATTTTATCTAGGAGGATTGGGCTGACTTTCTGATTTTGAAGAGTTCTTGGGGATTTCCTGTTCAGGTTCATAGCTTGACAATTTTTCTTCATCATTTTCTGAAACTGATCCTTCACTAATTTTGTCTTCACTGTTGTCTGCTGCTTATTCAATTTTTCTGTCTGAGTCTGAGGAGTTGGTTGGGTCTCTGAGTTTTCAGCTGGAATTATTCTGTTCTGCATTCTCAAAATCAGGGTCTATGTATGATTCAATATTTTTTTGGTAACAAAGGTGAGGAATCTGATGTTTTTGGTCTCAAAAATTCTTCCAGAGTCTGATAAAATGTGCTAGGATCTGAGAATGTTTTTGAAGCCTATAAGGATTCCAGTTTTGCCTTTTGGTTTGATCTTTGTAGAGTTAGTAAGGATACAGGATTCCCAATGGGATTTAATCATTCCTAACGGAAATTTTTATTCTTGAAGAGAGAGTAAGGAAATTGCTTGGATTTGTGACTAGGTATCTGTTTCAGAGTGAGATTGATGGCCTTGAGGACAAAGTTCCATAGAATTTTGTTCAAACATGAGTTTTGAAAGATTTTTCTGAGTGACTCAAGTATTGTTATATTTTGTATTTTTTCCAGAACTTTTTTATGGGAGGTTTATGGATTGGAGTACCTGGTCTTGATTGGGTTCTTTTTTCAGGATTCCTTGAAGCTTTAATTCTTTGATTTGCCACCTCTGTTGGACTTTAGAATGCTGGGTTATTATCTAAATCTTTTGGATTCCACGTCTAGGATTTGAGAGTGTTTCAAAATTTTTGTCTCTTGATTTGAGAGGAATGCCCCACCAGTACCTGAAGTGGCTGTTAACTACAGTGAGGATGTGTCTATGATTTTTTATTGAGGCTGGGTTGATGGGTCCAATGATGCCAAAGTGGAGCTCTTCAAAGTTTCTGGATGCTGATTTTTGCTTTCTTTTGAAGGAGAACTTGGTTATATTTTCAACAGCACAGTACTTGCATATGTTGTCTTGTTTAACTGTTATGTTCAACTTGTTTCTGATTCTATTGTAGCTGACATGTCCCAGGGACTTGTTTAGGATTTCTGAACTGGAGAGGAATGTTTTTTTCTTTTGTTCTGTTTAGAGGTATGACAGGAAGGTTGTTCTTATGGTGGCCTTTGAGTAACCTTCTTCCTTCCTAAAGACAGCTTCATATCAATCTAGGAGTAAACAACAGATGGATAGAAGATTTTCCAACAGGTTGGGAAAATATAGGAAATACTTTAGCCAGAGGTCAGAGCCATCTTAATTATCCAAGCACACAGTTCCAGATCCTTTAATATCCAGGATTAGGTGGGTTCTAGATATGGTTTTCAATTATCCTGGGTTTTCTGCTGAGAGGTTTTCAAATAGACTGGATTCTGAGATAATTCAAGAATTAGAGCTGGAATCAAGGACTAGACAGTCATCTAGGATTGAGTGAAAGTGATTAAGGCAGCTGAAAGTGACATGAGTTTCTCTGGTTGTTTACCTGTTAGTTCTGAGATCAGGAAAAATGTTCCATCATTTGGATACTGAGTGTTGGGCTAAGGTATTTTTTTCCCCATTTTTCATCTGATTTTTCTGGAGCTAGTGGCATGGAGCAATTGTTTTTGAATCTTGACTGAACTCATTGTTTTTCTGTTTTTCAGGAATCTTCTGAGGTGATAAAGAACTAATTCTGGTTTAATAATTCTGTCCAAAGGGGTGATTTGTTGGCTGATTTTGTCTAGGATTGGTGGTAATTTTTCAAAGATGGTATATCTTGGGATTTCTTCACAAATGGAGATCCCCACTTTGAGCAATTGATTGATGGATTTCATAATTTGAGTAATGAACTTCTGAATCCCATTCTTATTGAAGGTAATCCATAGAAATTTCTTGTATATTCTGGTTCTCTTTGATGCTTCTGCGGAAGCAAAAAACTTCAGGATTTATTTCTGGATAGCTTTGGATTTCCCCTTATTCTTGTGATTGATGATTTTTGAATGGATTTCAGGGCCTAATTTTAATATTAGGATAGTTCTGATACTGAGATTATTAAAAACCTTCAGATTCTTTCCTAGTGAATTGTGTAAGTCTCTGAGTCCTTGAAGTTCTAGAAATTTTTCCATCTTGTTTTTCCCAAGAAAGAATTATCCATTATCAGGTGTGAGATACTTTTGATAGAGGTCTTGAGAATGGCCTTAGTTAATTCTTTGGACATTATTTTTTCTTTTTTTTTGGAGTAAGCCTGGTTTTTTTTGATTTATCAAGGATTTTTCCTTACAGAATTTTTTTGGGCTGTCAATGATTATTTGGAAATGGTCTGTATCTTACTGTTAATTTTGTTAAATTACAGGTCTCTTGATCCTGGATTATGTTTTATTACACTTTTTCTAAAAACCAGCAATTCTGAGCTAGCTTGGTCTATTTGCAAATGATGAGACAGATGGAACGCAGAAGGATGACAAGATCACAGGTTTAGTTTGATGGAACTGGGATATGATCTTCAGGTAAAGGCACAAATAAGAAAAAAAATTGAATATTGGGTCTGACTTGTTTTGAACAGGCCTTGATTAATTTTGAGGGTCTGGTTGCTATCAGCCCTGTGTTCTAAACTGCAGTGAGTTTTCTTTGTTTGTCTGAATTCTACCCAAAAGCTAGTTCAATTCTTTTTTATTGGGGTGTTGGCTGATCTTCTATTGGTCTCCTCCCTTTTTTGGTTCTGGAGAGGGGGAGGTGTTGGCGTGGTACTGTTTGATTGATTGCACAAGGGCTCTTTGAAGCCTTGATTGTTTTTTTGGGTGTTCTTTATTGGGTCTGGAGGTGTTTTTTAGTTAATTCAATTGGTTGCTTGAGGATGGCTGGTTCCTCATTCAATTTTTTGGTTGTTCTTGAGGGGATCTTGTCAGTGTGTTTGGATGAGATGAGGTGATTTAGTTTGGGAGAGGGTTGGTTGGTTCAGAGATGAATATCTGATGTAGTTGCATTTTCATTTAGCTTGCACAAATACAGGGAGTTATACCAATCAGGATAACTCCCAGCCATGGCTAGCTTGAAGGAAATGGTAGATGACAGCAGGATTTTTCCTACTTGGAACAACTCACCATGCTTGCAATTTAGTTTTTCTCAAATGACTACACCATATTGACTGCATTTTTTTAAAAAAGAAAATTGTTGGTTTGATGAAATTTCAACACCTTCTTCTGCCACTTTCAAAGATTTTTCATGATCTCTCTTTTGAGCTCTCTTTTCTGCCACTTCCAAAGAGATTTCAGGATCCCTCTTTTGAGACCTCTTTTTCTCACAAGCCCTATTCTTACCATGTCTCTTTAAATTTATCAAATCATCTCCTCTCATGTTTTTCCCTCCCATCAATATACTTTGATTGGGTTGAGGATCAAGAAAGATTCAATTAATTTGATAACATTTTGAGGGTTTTGGCAGAAGAATTGGTATTTCAGAACAAGTATTTGTGTGGAAATAAAAATAGAAAAACTTCAATTAACCCTTCCTGTGCTACTGCAAAATAGTTTTCAGAATCTCTCTTTTGAGCCCTCTGTTGCTTGAAAGCTCTCTTCTTGCCACATCTCTGTATTTTCGTCAAATCATCTCCTCCCACCTTGTTACCTCCCATCCAAATTCTTCACTTGAGATGAGGATCAAGACAAGATCCAATTCATTGTATTAAATTTTGATGTTTGTGTGAGAAGAATCAGAAGTGAAGAAAAAGGGCAGGTGTGGAATAACAAGGGGTCAAAATTTTTTTTGCATTGCATACAATCAGAAAAAGAGCGGAAATAATTTACAGGAAAACTATAATCAAACACAAACAACAAAAAGAGGTAAGAAAGGAAATCAACATTAGTCATCTTATAATCAAGGTGGATGATCAAAAAATGTTGAAAAACAAATTATACCTGTTGATGATCCTAAAAACAAAAAAAAGATGGTCATTCATGTGATGATCATTGTTGAAGCATGATGGAATGAAAAGAAAAAAAACATACCTTTTGTTCATCCTAACAACATTAATTAAAAACAAAACCCAAAAAGAAATTTTCATGGGTCACCCACACATAGATACACACCAAAAAATCAAAAAAAGACAAATTTTAAATTCGCAACCCTGTGTTTGCAAATGGCTGTTTGCAACCCTGTGGTCGCAAATGGCCGTTTGCGACCCATCTGAGCTGAAAACAGTTCTATAATATACATATTTTAACTTTTTTTTTTACTTTTTTCATCTATTATTTATTTCTTTAATTTCAATAAAAAAATAAATTAATCAATTAAAATAAAAATATAGATAAATAAATAAATAAATAAGTAAAAAATAAATTAATTAATCAAATTAAAAATATAAATATAACAAAAATATATTTAAATCAATTTAAAAAAATCAAATATATATATATATATATATATATATAAGGCATATAAAAGATATATTAATTAATCAAATTAAAAATAAAGATATATAAATATATAAATATATGAAATAAATATGGAAAATTATTTTTATCATGCATCCAACCCTTTATTTCAGGCCTTTCAACATTGGCGCGCGGTAGCGCCCCTTTGGTATTTCACGCAAAAATACCTTATCTCACGCAACTTTCAATAATTCATTTTTTTTAATTATGACTGCGCAGCCCAGTAGCAGGGGTCCTTAAAACTTTAACCAAAATCTTTGGTAATTTTGGAGCCATTAGAACCCCTTCAAAAATGCAATCAAAAAATGTAAAAAAGTCCCTAAAAACAAATTTTTGCATGGGTTTTTGGATCATCACTTTGGCTATTTTTTATTTGATTTTTTCTTGGTTATTTCAGCTTCAATAAATTTTAACCCACATTCATAGAGTCTTCAAATATTTTTTTTCTTATTTTTTGGATGTATCCTTTCACCTTAAAAAATTCCTTCAAAAAACACAAAAAATCAAAACAATCAAATTTCTCTTTGGACATTTGAATCCTTTTATTTTCATTTTTATTTCATTCTTTTGGGTAATTTAAGCTATAAAAAAAATTAAAACAACATTTAAAGAGCATTCAAATATACTTTTCATATTTTTTGGATGTATTGTTTTACCTCAAAAAATCCCTTCAAAAAAGCAAAAAATTGAAAAAATTCAATTTCTCATTTGACTTTTTGATCCTTATGTTTGCCATTTTGACTTTTTTTTGTGTTTCAAGCTTTAAGAATTGTAAGGGAAAAATTCAAGAGCTTTCCAAAAAAAACTTCAGGATTTTTTTATTTCATTTTTGACCTTTAAAAATTCCATCAAAAAACCAAAAAATTTTAAAAATTCACTCTTCTTTGAGCCCTTCACATGCATATTTTCAATATGACTGATAATCTTTTCCTGGGACCACCACCCATCTTGGAGCGCCCCAATTAATTTATAAACCACCCCCCTTGACCTGTTCCACCCTCCCATCACCCCCCACCACACCATCCCACTACCATACCATACCACACCACACCACACCACACCACACCATACCACACCATACCATACCACACCATACCACACCACACCACACCAGGCAACACCACATAAAACCACACCACACAACACAACACAACACAACACCACATAAAACCACACCACACAACACAACACAACACAGCACCACACAACACAACACAACACCACATAAAAACACACCACACCACACCACACCACACCACACCACACCACACCACACCACACCACACCACACCACACCACACCACACCACACCACACCACACCACACCACACCACACCACACCACACCACACCACACCACACCTTTTCACAGCACACCACCAACCCCTCATCAAAACAACTTAACACTCCAGATACTTCAAAACAAGAACATCTCTTTTTCCATGGCTCAAGAAAACATCCACCCACTTTTCAGAACTGTTTCAACTGTTTCACCAGGCCCATCCTCCATTATCTCATCTAATCAAACTAGTGATTCAAATCCTCTTGCTCCTTATTCATCTTCTCAAACTCTTGATTCCACTCCTCTGAATTCTCCTCCTGAGCTATCATATAATCAAAAGGAGGAGCTGGTTGAGGCTATTCAATCATGGGAAAATTCCCATGGATATGCCATATCTACCAGATTATCAAATTGCAATAATCAGGCATACACTTACCAATTTGATAAATCTGGGGAATATAAACCCAGCAAAGATACCACCAAATGAAAAAATTCAAGAAAGACCAATTGTCCTTTCAGTTTATCAGGGAATTTTTCAAAAAGATTGGTTGTTTTGGTGGTTAAGGCTAAATTTCCAGAGCACAACCATCCACCTTCCATTTATCCTTACACTCATCCCATCCACAGAAGAATCCAAGGGGAGCAAAGGGAGGTTTTTGAAAATTTACACAAAGCAGGAGTTTCCCCTTTAAAAGTTCTCAACTCTCTTATACAAAACTCATCATCACCTATCCATAAAAATCTCCCTACAATTTAAAAAAAAAGATCCCAAATTAAAAAAAATTCCCTTGATGGAAAAACTCCTGTGGAAGCACTCATACTAGAACTCAGTATTTATTTTTTTAGGACAAAATTAACAATTTGGATGGTCAAATCAATTCATTATTTATTTCACCCCTGATTCCATGAAACTTCTCAACCTTTTCCCTACTCTCATTGTGATGGACTGTACATATAAAAACAAAAAAATTGGAATGCCCCTTCTTCATATTCTTGGGATGAAAAATTCTTCTAGAAGCTTCTCAGTTGCATTCTGTTTATTATCTCCAGAGAAAAAACCAAAATATGATTGGGCCCTGACTCAACTTCAGGAAATATTTGAAGATAAAGAGCCTAGTTTGATTGCAAAAGACAAGGAACAACCACTTATTAGCTCAATTGAATCATTTTTCCCTTCCTCTCATCATTTTCTCTGTGTCTGGCAAATTTTCAAGAATATTCAAACTCATTGCAGGAAGCACTTTAAATCTGAAGATCAATGGAAGCTATTCCAGAAACAATGACATCATCTGGTATATTCATAATCTGAATCAAGCTATCAGAAAAACTTCACAAAATTTCTCTGGTCTGGAATCCTCCCACCTCTGTGTATCTTCTTGAAAACTGGATTCCTCTAAAAATTAAATTTGTCTCATATTTGGAAACCATATACTTTCAATTTTGAAACACAAGTACATCAAGAATAGAAGTTTCCCACTCCTACATTAAAAGAAGAATCAATTCTTCTATTGGCTCTTTCCATAATTTAGTTCAAAATTTACAAAATTTAAAGAATTGGAAAACCTAGACCAGGCTAATTTATTTCAGATCACAATATGAGGTCAGAAACTTTGAACACAAATAGAGTAAAGAAATAAAGAAAGAAACCGTAAGGAATACAAACAGTAACTGATTGTTCTACAGGCTGGATGATGACCTCTAATGAGATTGAGTAGAACAGAGCAATTAATGAGGATTCAATGTAGACTGATCCGACCAAAGAATAATGCTGAGACTGGTGGTAGATAGTTTTGGAGGACTGTTGAGTTGACTCCTTTAGTTCAGTCTTCAGGTCTTGATTGTTTGGTGATTGAAGTTGTGTACCAGGAGTTGGCCATGTGGTTGAGTCTAAGTTGATCTGGCATTGGTCGTGAGATGGTTGCTTGTCTTTTAGGTGAGTTGTGTAGTTGCTGGATAGTCGCCGGTGAGTTATTCTTCAGGTGCGTAAGACAGGTGACAGGACAAGTGACAGTACAGTTGAATGAACTACAACAAGACGTTCAGAGACAAGAAGGACACAGAACACAAGGTGTGAAACAAGTAAATAAAATATGGAAGAAACACAATGAAAGGTCTTACAATGAGGATGAAAGCAGATAAAACATCAACACGCTGGCTCAACTCAACTTCCAAAGAGCTCAGCTCCCTACATACCTTGTGAGTCTAAGTACGGAAGTGGGATTTGCTGGTTTGGTTAGTGAATCTGCCAGAATTTCATGGCAGGAAATGAGCTTAACATTAATTAGTCCATCATTCCAGTCATTCCTGATGCTTTTGAGATTGATATCTATGTACTTTGCATGTGATTTGCATCCAAACTTCTTGATTTTATCAATGAGACCCTTGTTGTAAACGAGGTGCATTGGGGGTCCAAGAGAAGAATTCCTCCAGATTGCTGTTATGAGGTGATGAAGCCAATGGCCTTTGAGGTGGCTAGCTGAGAGGGCATTGCATTTGGATTCAGTTGAGGATAGAGCTATGCTTTGTTGCTTCCTGCTGGTCCAGTAGATAGGACATCCTTTGAAGAGAGAAATGAAACCAGTTTGCAAGAGTCTGGTGACCAGATCATTTCTGCAGGTTGCATCACTGTAAGTGACAAGATGATTCAAAATGGACTTTGATCAAAATTCAATTTTGAAGTCAATTTTTTTGAGTAGGTACCGCCATACATGGATCACCTCTTTCCAATGAGTGATTCCAGGTTTTTTGCAGAATTGAGCAAAATTTGAAACTGCAAAGCTGATTTCAGGTCTTGCCAGGTTCGCAATGAAGTTCAGCCTACCTATTGGGGACCTGTAGTTCTTCCCAAGTTTCTCAAATTCTTCAGCTTCCTCAGATGTTTCTGGATTCAGTTGGAGTCCGTAAGTACATGGATTGTTCAGTGGCTTGGCGTCAAGGAGGTTCATCTCCTCCAGTCCTCTCTTTATATGGTTGGGGAGTGAGAGACTGATTGAATTGAGAGTGAGTTTGACCTTCATTCCTAGCAAGTTGTTGACTTTGTGTTCTGAAGAATCCTTGAATTTTGTGAGGAACCAGCTTTTAAAGTCTTTGGTGTTCCCTAAAACAATAAGATTGTCTACATGGAAGAAGAGGGCTGTAATTTGGTCTTCGTGAAGGTAGAGACATGGATTGCTGTCACTCTCCTTGAAGCCATTTTCCTTGATCCACTCACTCAGGGTTTTATACCAGTTCAGCAGTGCTTGTTTCAGCCCGTACAGAGATTTCTTCGGCTTGAGTTATTTGGCGGTTTGCTTTGATCCAGCTGGAGTTTTGATTTAAACGTCCTCGCTCAGTGGAGCGTGAAGAAAGGCTCCTTTTATGTCAAATTGAAGAATACTAAGCTTTCTATCCACAGAGTACCATAATAAGTCTTGTAAAGAGGCCACCTTACCTGTGGGAGAAAATGTGTCGAAGTAGTCAATACCAAATTGTTGGTTGAATCCCTGAAAAAAGACGCAAGCCTTGAGGGTGGTTTCGCCAGAGTGTAGGTCTTGTTTGCATCGGAAGGCCCAGGTGGTGTCAAGGGGATTGGTAACTTCTGATTCATCGGCATCTTCCCAGACCCCAAGTTCCTCTATTGTGCCAAGTTCTTTGTTGATGGGAGGTACCCAGGTTGGATCTTTGAGTGCTTCATGGATGTTCTTTGGTACATCAGAGTGATAGTACCCGTATTGTTGGGGAGGCCTGAGCTGACTACAGTTGCGTAGGTTTGGTCTGAAGGTTTTGAGAACCTCTGTGTTTGAGCTATCTGATTCAGAGAGGTCAGACTTGGTGGTGGATTTGGTGGAAGGTATGATGTCTTCTTTGAGTTCAACAACAGTTGCATCAGTACTGGCTCCCGTACCCTTGAGACCCTCTTTCTGAGTTAGTTGAGTTGTATCCTTGGCTGCATTCTTCTTTGTAGGAGGCTCAAGGTTGATAGTTGGTTCCTTGTTCATGAATTTGACATGTTTTGTCTCAATGATCCTTCCGCTTCTTGATAGAATTTTGTAAGAGAAGAGTTGAGGGTTGTAACCAAGAAGAATCCCCTCGTCTCCTTTTTCACTTAGTTTTGATGGGATCTTAGTGTCGCTGAGTAGATAGATTACTGAGGAACCTATGGGCTGTAGATAGTTCAAGTGTAAATTGTTCTTTTGAAGCATCTTCCACGGCGTCTCCCCGCCTTTTTCAAAGGGGATTTGATTGAGGGCAAAGCAGCAGCTTTGTATAACCATGTTCCAGTGGTTTTTTGGAATGGAAGTGGAGCTGAACACTGAGCAAACTGACTCCATAATTGCGCGATTGGCTCGTTCCGCCTTCCCATTTTGCTGGGAGTGGTATGGTTTGCTGATGATGTGCTGTATAGCCTTGGATTTGAAGAATTTTTTGAGATCCTCTTTCAAAAATTCTCCTCCTCCGTCAGAGATGACTTTGGAGGGATATCTGAGTAATTTCTTGGCTTTGTTTTCAATGAAGAATTTGATGGCATCAGAAGCAGTGTCCTTTGAGGGAAGTGGAAACAAGGAAAGATATCCTGACTTGTTATTGACAATTGTGAATGCAAATTGTATCCCTCCCTTGCTGGTTGGATTCAAGGGTCCCATCAAATCCAGATGAAGCCGGTCAAAAACCCTTGAGGCAGGAACTTGAGTACTGTCAAAGGGTTGTTTGGATATCTTTGCTTTGCTGCATGCTAGACATTCAAAGTTGCTGGTAAGAGTTCTGTCAATACTGTGACCTAAGTGCTTTTCCATGCGTTTGATGCTTGAATGACCAAGTTTTTTGTGGAGATTGGTTAAATCAGTTTGAGTTAGATAGCACATGAGAGGCTGCAATTGGTTCAAAGCCCCAAACTTGATGAGTAGCAAATTTTTCTCTATAAAACCAGATAGGAGGTACTTGCCCTTGAAGCGGAGTGAAAAAGAGGAAGGTTCCGTCTTGAGATCAACTTGTAGTGTGCATCCTTTATTCAGCAGAGCTCTTAGGGAAATTAGATTGACTGTAGCTTCAGGAACCCAGGCTGCGTTGGCTAGACGTATCCGTTTACCTTGGTCTGAGATTTCTATTGTGCCAAGGCCTTTGATATTCAGGCCTTCTCCTCTTTTTCCAGTTTTGATGGTGTCGTCGCCTGCCTGTTCAGCTAGAGAGGTGAAAAGATCCTTGCTTTGAAACATGTGGATCAAGCATCCGCTATCAAGAATGTATTGGTCTTCAGCGTCTGACTTTGCTTCGCCATCAGCGCAGTAGAAGCTATAGAAATGAGTCTCTTCCTGCCATTTCTTCTTTTGTCCCCGTCTTGCTTTGTTAGGTGGGTTGTCAGGTTTTAGTTCAGGAAACTTGACCCAGCAGGAGGACTGAGAATGAGACTTAACCGCAGGATTGTGTTTCCCGTCCTTGCATCTTGGGTAGTTCAATTCTCTTTGATAGTTGGAGTGATACAGCGCGGAATTTGTGTCTGTAGTCTTGGGGAGTTTGGCCTGGACTTCACTCTTGTGTTGGACCAGATGATCAAGTACCATGGAAACTGAGAGTTGAAGACCTGAATGCATGATTTGGGACCAAATTCCCTTAAGTGACTTGGGTAGCTTGAATAGGATTAGATAGCTAAGGATGTTGGCCGGCAGTTTGATTCCAACTTCATCAAGTTTTCCTAGATGGGATCTTACAGAGGTTACAAAGCTTTTGATGTTTTTTTGGTCAAATCCTAGGTATAGGAAGTTAAAGAATGTTGAAGCCCAATTGGCAGCTTGACTGGAGGCAAAGTGATTTTTTGTGGCCTGCCAGATCAACTTTGTTGAGTCTTCATTTTCAGAGCTTATGATGTTGGTGTGGGTTGCAGGATCCAATTTTGACATGATGTATCCCGCCATCTCATTGTTGTTGGGGATTTCCATATAGGGATTGCTTGAGTTGATGAGGTCAAGGATTCCTTGAATTTTGAATAGGCGTTCCATCTTCTTTTGCCAAATTGAGTAGTTTGTTTTGGTGAGTAGTGGGGTGGATTCCATGAGGGACTTCAGTGCCAGTGCCTTAAAGTTTCCTTCTCCTCCTCCTCCTGGTCCAGGTGTTTTGGTAGTTTGATTCCTGCTGGTTGAGCCGGGATGATCCATCTTCAGCTTTTAAACGTGCAGAAAATTTAGAGAATTGGAATACCTAGACCAGGCTAATTTATTTCAGATCACAATATGAGGTCAGAAACTTTGAACACAAATAGAGTAAAGAAATAAAGAAAGAAACCGTAAGGAAAAAAAACAGTAACTGATTTTTCTACAGGCCGGATGATGACCTCTAATGAGATTGAGTAGAACAGAGCAGTTAATGAGGATTTGACGTAGACTGATCCGACCAAAGAATAATGCTGAGACTGGTGGTAGATAGTTTTGGAGGACTTTTGAGTTGACTTCTTTAGTTCAGTCTTCAGGTCTTGATTTTTTGGTGATCAAAGTTGTGTACAAGGAGTTGGCCATGTGGTTGAGTCTTAGTTGATCTGGCATTGGTTGTGAGATGTTTTCTTGTCTTTTAGGTGAGTTGTGTAGTTGCTGGATAGTCGCCGGTGAGTTATTCTTCAGGTGCGTAAGACAGGTGACAGGACAAGTGACAGTACAGTTGAATGAACTACAACAAGACGTTCAGAGACAAGCAGGACACAGAGCACAAGTTGTGAAACAAGTAAATAAAATATGGAAGAAACACAATGACAGGGCTGACAATGAGGATGAAAGCAGATAAAACATCAACACAAAAAATCTACACTTCCATCACCATCCAAACCCTTGAGAGAGCCATTGAAGCCTCTCAGAAAGAATTCAAGAATCTCATTGGTTTGCCTCACTGTGTGGATCATCTTTCTAAAAAGATCAGCCACTTTTCCCTCAAAATCATTCATTCATCCCATCAAGTTCCTGATTCTTCCACCAATTGCAACAACTGTGATTACTCTTCTTACATGGGTATAACATGTTTTCACAAAGTCAAATTTGCCATCAGAAAGGGTTAAATCTTCCAACTTGATGATTTTCAGCCTCAATGGCACGTCAAAGATCCCATCTCAGTAATTTTTTCTTTTTTTTTTTTGGATTCAAGATCAAATGACTAATGTCCTGATTGATTTTGATTTTCCTTTCTCCAGTTAACTGTGAACCCCAAATCAACTGAAGATTCAGCAAAACTTGAAGTTTAAAACAAAGACAGTAATGAAAACCTATAATTCACTAAAATTTTTGAATCATTCAGCAATTTTCCACCTGGAGAACATGTATGTTATCTGGGTGAAAGCATGAAGCTTGTCAGGCTCCTGGATTCCAAGACCCTTGCTATCCTTTAGCTACCAGAGGTGATATAATAAATAATAAATATATTATTCAATAAATGCAGCAAAAATACATAAAATATTTGGATAAAGCTTATTTCAAGGTTAATTTGTTTGGATATGGTTTATTGTTATAAATCAATATAGATAAATTGATTATTAAATATTTTTATATAGAGGCCACAATTATATTGGGGATCTTGAAAAGCTCTCTTCAGGGAATTCAGTATGAAAACACATAGGCCTGGTTACTTTGGAACCTTTATTTTAAAGTATATTTTTCCCAAAGATAATATGTATATAAAATACATGGTGGAGTGGCAGGGCTTTTTAACCAAGCTGCCATGACATAGAAAGGATAACAAAACTCACTGTTATATTATTAAATCCTTTGGGTACCTGTTTGGGACATGCACTGATGGGTTAAACCTGTATACTGGGGTTATAAGGTTGTTCAGCAGTTTAAATTGATCAAAGATTCTTGAGGACGGATATTATTAATCAGACTAAATCCATAAATAACTTAATTATCTCTTATAAGTATTTTATTACCTTGGCACGGTGTCTGGATGTAAATATAACTGGTTCTATGGGTATCAATATCCTCAAAAGAGCTGTTTATTTATAGCTTTTGGAGTCCCAATATTGTCCTTCTGAGGGGTACAGGGGCTCAAAGGGACGGAAACTGAGGCTAGCAGGGTGAACAGTGGTAGCCTGTCACGTGTTTTTGGTGCTGTAACATGGGTAGCATCTAATTTAACAGGGTATGGGGATTATTCTACTTTATAATCGATGTTTTGACGTGTGAATAACACTAATCTGTCCTTTTTATTTATTATTTAATTAATTATCCTTAGTAAATGTTCCAAGTAAGTTAATAATTATTTTAATAGACATTCCTACGGATATTCTGATTTCAGGTGAGTTCTCATTATGTATTAAATAAATGGAGTAAAGTCATGATATTGATTTTACTCCTTATTTTCGAAATTCAGTTGATTTAATTAAATAATTACTTAAAAATGTAAGTCATGGGTATTCATGTAATATTTTTACATCATAAGGTTTCTTAATATTTCACAAAAAATATTTATGTCTAGAAATTCTCATAAAAGTATATTAAAGTATTTTAATATATTTTTAGAAGTAGTCATTATCTTATTATCAACATTTTTGGTACTTTGAATTATATTTAATAAAAAATACGTATAAAGGTTATTCAAGTATTTTTAAATAATTTTATGTATTTTTAGACTATCTACTATCCACAGGAACATTTATTACATATGTAGAATTTTCCTGTGTAGGTTGTAGCATGTTTACGCGGTACCTAGGTTTCTCAGGCCGCCTGTCACTTTGTCAACCCATAGTCCCGCGGCTGCTTACTTGTCAGAGGCCCAGGGCTGCGTACACAGCTTTGAAAGAGTGACAGAGCTGTAGCTTAGCCAAGCGCGGGTGTATTGGCTGCCGCAGCTGCGTGCGGGAATTGTGACAGAACACATTTCCATCTGTAACTCCTAAAATATACACAAAACCTCAACTCTGACTGAATTTTAGGTGTTAAACCTATACGTGAAAATACATGTGAAATATTGAATTGTCCAAAAATTTCAATAGTGGCTCCGTGGTATTTTGGTCTTTCTTTCCTTGATTATTTAAAAATATAAGGAGTTGGATTGCAAGGGTGGGGTCAGTGAGTGACCCTACCTGAATTTGGGTGGAAAACCCATTTTTGCAATAAAATTTATGGTTTTCCTACTTCTTCTTAGTTCAATTTGATTATTATCATTTTTATTTCATTTCTTTTACTTTTGAAGCTTGCTCTGCAGTAACAAGCTGACAAAGCTTTAAAGTGGAAGATATCAACTTACCCTGATTGAAGAGCCGAATTCCACTCAAAGATCCAAAGTTAGAGGAAGACCCAGAGGAGCAGCCAATAAGTTCAAGAAGATCTCTCAGTCCTTGAGCAAAAGATATCCATCTGGTTTTGAATATTTAGAAGAACCCAAGAGGAGAGGAAGGCCAAAGAAGAAATTCATAGCAAATTTGAAGGTCAGTCACCAATTTTTTGGACAAAAAAATATATCAACATTCATAATTAATTTTTTTTTCTTATGTTATCGGGTTCAAGAAGCTGCAAGGCCATCCAAGGGAAGTGGAAGGGAAAAAGGAAGGAGGAATCAGAGGAAGAGTTAATTTTAGAACTATCCTTATTTTTTCTGCAATGGGTTGTTTTTTTTTTGATGACTACTTCTCATTTTTTTAACATAGAGTGAATTGCTGACTGAAGAGGAATATTCAGAAGATGAAGAGTTTCCAGAATTGGATGAAGGGGAAGATTCAGCAGATGAAGAGCTTCCAGATGTGGATGTAATTAAGATTTTGAGCTTTCATTTCCTTTTATTTTTGGCTAATTTGTTGGATATGATTTTTGATTAATTTATCTATTCAAACCTTTATCAGAGGTCTGGAACCATTATGAAGAAGAAAGTTTCTTCTCCTGAATACAATCCTGGTAAAAGAATCAAGAGACTAAAGTTATCCAGAGAAGATGGTGATTGTCAGCTTGCTACTATGTACAGAGCAAACTGTCAAATAGTAACACAAAAATATGAAAAATAAGAATATCTCATTTATTCAAATAAGGAGTGAGAAATCCATAAATATTATTACAGGAATTGATTCTACGTACTAGTAGTAGCAGATTACCGCGTACTAGAAACCCGCGCGCAGCTGATTCTGCCATGCACGCAGCGGATCCTACCCTGCACGCATCTGTACTAACTGATCCCCGCGTCTGGATCAGTTGTGACTAATCTGACAACCAGGTACCACTCAGAAGAGCTACAATCTAGTTAGGGTTGCCTAGTATATGTAAAAAACTGACATGTGCATTACTAATGATCTAAAAAGATCAAAACTTAAATAAAATTAATGAAAATTAAGTTTCAAACATTTTTTAATAATAAATCAAAGATCAAGGATTATCACGTAAATCACTGATCCTGATCTTTGAAGACCACAAAACACTACAAGGAGTGTTCATAAAAATTATTAAAAATTATATAAATGATAAAAAGATGATGGAAAATTAGGAAACATCCACATCTGCACGCTTTCAAGCAATATCAATAGTACAAATGAAGGATGAGTACGGAATGATCAAATTTACGCCATAACAGATTAACAGATCCTGTGGCTAAAATAGTATAGAAATCCAGCAGATCTAAGGACAGCTGATTGACAGCATCAAGTTGACGTGCTATTCGTTCCCTGACTGGCTTGCCAGCCTCAGCCCACGAGCAGAACCCTCTCTACGTGCCCTGAGAAGATCAAAATCACTCCAAAAAGGTATTTATACAGACCTCTTTGGATCCATTATTCCATCCTCAGTTACCAGGAATTATTTATCATCAATCAGACACCGTGTCATTTTTGATCAAGTTCTTATATGAAGATAAGCAAGTGATTTATGACTTATTCTGTAGTAGTATTATATACCCTTATTAACCAATCAACCATTGAAGTTTAGTCAAGCAATCTACCCCATCTTCTCTGAAACCCTTCCAATTATTTCAGGATTTTCGTGGTAAAGTGCTCAGAGTGAGTGCTACCCTTCCTTTCTTGGCCATTTGTGCTGTTAAGCCCGGCCATTAGTGGAATAAGTCCTTTCTAAGGCACCCATCTTTATTCCAAGGTTCTTAAACTGCCCAAGGAGGCTCTTTGAAGAGAGGTTGCTAGCCTTTTAAGATCCCCAGTAGTATAATACTGTGGCCCCTTTTTTATATTATATTGAAACCATTTATTACCAAACCAATTAAACCTTGCAACTGCTCTTATTATATCATTTATTTGAGCTTCTAAGTGTTTATTATTGTAATAATAATTATTATTATCATTCCAGCATTTTTATCACTCTCTGTAGCTAAAGGACTGCAAGGTTCCTGGTATCAGAGAGCTGACAGTGATGCTCCTTACCATCCTCCTGGGGGGAAGGTATTATCACCCTCAATAATCAGTGAGAAAGTGAGTACATTTGGTAATTTCTCATTTTTTAATTTTGTCTGATTTCTCTTGGGTTTTTCCTCTAGTTTTCCTGCACGTTATCTTATTCTTCTTCTGGAATATTTGACCAAGTATCAATTGAACAAGTCATTATTATCTTTAGTCCATATTTTCTGTTATAAAAAATCCTGATTTTTGGTCTTAGTTCCAATACAAAGATTCCATTTCCCCAAAAACAGCCATTCCACATATCTCCCATGTTCAAGATTTCATGAGGGATGGGATCTGTGGCTTTATAGAAGCAGAAATTTGCTTGGGGAGGATCTCAGAAGACTGGATTGAAGTCAGGAAAGAAATTTTGAAAGAGCTTGATTCAAACCCAATCTTCAATGACACAAGATTACTGCGTGATATCTGCGGTGAAACTTTCCAAGCAAGAAGGCAAATGAACAACCTTTATGGACCAGCTCCCATAAATATGTGGATGAAATATACATTCCATGGTTTCCTTCTGGCTGAAACAGATAAGTGTCCAGTGGTTCTGTTTTCTTCTTTAATTCCTTGCACTTATCTTCCTCTGAATTCCCCTCAGACTCCAAATTCCAAAACTTCTCCTATTTCCTTTATTCTTTTAGAAGAATCCAAACATATAATCTTACTCAATTTCAAGTCTGATCATTGGCCAGCTCCCAGGGTAGATCCACTTTGGAAAAGCTTTGTGACAAAGGATTCCAAATCTTGGAAAACCATTTTTCAGAGAGATTTGGATTTTGGTAATGAGGTTTTGTTCCCTCCACAAAAATCAAGTAGAAAAATCAAACCAATCATAGTTGAATAAATTTTAATATTTGTATCCATATTTGTTCTTTATTTTTAATTTTTTGAATGAAGCTTGTAAGGTTTATGCAAGAATGCAGATGATCTTCAAAAATTATTAATGTAATTTTTTTTCTTAATATTCAAAATTCTGAAAGCTTGAATCACCCCAAAAAAATTATATAGGCCAAAAAAAGGATTCAAAAATCCAATGAGAAAGTAAATTTTTCAAATTCTTTGGTTTTTTGATGGAATTTTTACAGGTCAAAAATGACACCCAAAAATCCTGAAAAAATGATTGAAAAGCTCTTCAATAGTTTATGAAAATTCTCAAAGCTTGAAACACCAAAAAAATGAGCTAAAATGGCAAACATAAGGATCCAAATTTAAATGAGAAAATTGAATTTTTTGAATTTTTGCTTTTTTGAACGAATTTTTCAAGGTAAAAAAATACATCCAAAAAATCTGGAAAAAATATTTTAATTCTCTTTGAATGTTTTTTTAAGTTTTTTATAGCTTGAATTACCCAAAAGAATGAAATAAAAAGGAAAATAAAAGGATTCAAGTGTCCAAAGAGAAATTTGATTTTTTTTATTTTTGTGTTTTTTGAAGGAATTTTTTAGGGTGAAAGGATACATCCAAAAAATATGAAAAAAATTTTAGAATAATATTTGAATTTTTTTCAAAATTTATGGCAGCTGAAATAACAAACAAAAAAACAATAAAAATAGCCAAAATGATGATCCAAAAACCCATGGAAAAATTTGTTTTTACAGAATTTTTTCATTTTTGATTGCATTTTTGAAGGGATTCTAATGGCTCCAAAATTACCAAAGATTTTTTTGAGTTTTAAGAACCCCTGCTACTGTTCTGTGCCTTCAGAATTCCAAAAATACTGAATTCTTTAAAGTTTCCTGAAATAAAGTATTTTTGTGTGAAACATCAAAGCGGCGCAACCCCGCGCCAACATCAGAATGCATTAAATAAAGGGTTGGATGCATGAGAAAAATAATGACCTAAGTATATACTACTAATTTTTATTTTTATTTTTGCCATTCACAACCCAAAATGGGCTGTTTTGCACGGTTTGCAACCCAAAATGGGTTGAAAACTGCCATTAAACCCTTTGTAGGTTGTGAAGAGAGGTTGCAAGGTTGCAACTTTAACATTTTCCCAAAAAAAATTACTTGCAAATCACTTGAGTATTGGTGGTATAACAACAACAAACAAAAATAAAAACCTAAATAAATAAATGAAATAACAAAGAAACCAAGATCAGTGGCCTGCATCCATTAGCCATTGATAGCTTGATCAATTGAAAATTGATTGATCAATCAATGGCCAATTTATCAAGCAATTGATTGCAATTCAATTGGTTGATTGATTTCAAATCAATTTCTCAACAAATTTCAAATTGAGTGGTTGATTCATTCCCAATCTATTGGTTGATTGATTGCAAATTGATTGGTTTATTGATTTGCAATCAATTTACCAATCGATTTGCAATTGATTGGTCAATCAATTTTAAATTGATCAAGCGATTTCTTGCAAGTGGAAGGGGGAGGAGGGGGGGCTTACCTGAGGTACCAGAGAGGGGATGTGGAGGCTGGTGGTTGAGGGTGGGTGAGGATGGGTGGGTGGGTGGGCGGGGTTGGTGAGTTGGAGGTGGATGGTGAGTTGGAGGTGGATGGTGAGTTGGAGGTGGACAGCAAGTGGGTGAGGTTGGTAATTTGGAGGTGGTGAGTGAGTGGGTGAGGTTTGGAAGGCATTGGTAATGATTGAGGTGGAGGAAGGAGTGGACAGTGAATTCTGGTTTTCTTGTTCTTTTTTCCAAGTCCACCACAGAAATAAAATAAAAAATAATAATAAAACCCTGAGTCATCCTACGATTCTTGTTTGGAAAAAAAATAACTTTGATTTTTCAAATCTAACCAATTTGATTTCAAATTTTATTCTGAACCAGAGTCAAATAATAATAAAAATTCCATCAGCTTTTTGTGTTTTCAACTTGCTGCTGGGAATTTTGATTAGAAATTTTGAGAAATACAGTGATTTGATTTGGGGCAATGAGATGATGATTGGATTTGTGTGAGGAAATGGAGATGTGAAGCGATGGATATTCAAAGCAATGGAGATGTGAAGAAATGGAGATGAGACATGTGTGAAGTGATGGAGATGGGATTGGTATGAAGTTGCTGATGTGGAGGTGTGCATGGTTTTTTTGCATGCAATTGATGGTGGATGGATGATGATTCATAAATGGTGGATTTGATTTTTGAAATCTTCCATTTCCATGAAACATGCCATTTTGAAATATACCAGTTAGGGGGTGTGTGTATTTCAGAAACCTTCCATTTAAATGAAATTTTTAGTCAAAAATGAATGGGGGGTTTTCTAACTGTGATATGCCCTATTATTCACAGTGAAAGAAATGGAAATAAAAGGGCTGTTCTGCATTTTTCATTCTACTTTTTGTCATATTTTCATCCATACAAAGAAAAAAATATTGTTAAAAACATTCAATATTATTCAACTATCATTATTTCAATTTTTATGCTGGATTTTCTTGGAGGTAAAAAAACCTCCTTAACAAGCTCTAAATTTTTCTGAACAATCCACCAAAAAATAAATCAGGTCATTTGCTAGCAAGTGCCTTCAAGGAGCTCAGACCCAATCTAAAAAAAAGCTCAGTTCATGCTTGAGACAAGCTCAGGTCCAGATTTATTCAATCTAAAATCAAGATTCACTGTTCAACAAGAACTTGGTTGGAGTAGGAGCTGTCACACTGACACCTAACTCAGTCTATCCTCAGCAAACTCAGTCTAACCCTCAGTCTAATCTACTTTCCAAGGAACTTCAATCTAAGGGCCTAAGGGAAATCACCTCAGAATATTATCAGTAACTACAGATCCTCAGGAGCTACATGCACTAGATATATACATATTGTCTAACCTCACATAATATACAGATAGACTAAATAGGCTGGCACTTACTTAATCTCCCAGGCTTGCATATCCTCTGACCTCACCTAGTATTTCTATCCCATATTCCATCATGCTTTATCCTTTGGGAATCCTTATTTAAATCCTCCTTCATATTGTATCACATTCTTTATCTATCTTAGTACATATTTTCATGACTCCCATGTACACTGTAAATCCTTCAACTGTACAATCCCAACCTAGACATCTCAGGCCTTTGGACTTGTCCCAATGTAGCAAATGGCCTATCCCAATGTAGTAGCATTACCTGACTAGCCCCCCTCTGTTACCTTGACTGATCTGGTCATTAGATATATATTCTGAGCCCCTCATTCTTTTTTCCCTCTAACTAGTCCCAATCCTTTGTATATAGAAAATGGCCTCCTCTTCTTCCTTCCTGTTTTCCCTAAAGAAATCAGTTTAACACTTCTAACTAGTAAATCCATTAAATCAATTTTCATCCCAGCACTATTATGTCAGGTCCCCCCTGCCCTGACCAACGGCACTGTTGCGGTTGGTTGCTGGCTGGTTCAACCCAGCCAGATCGCCCCCATCCCCCTTGCAACGGCGAGTGAGGGGAGGGGGAGCAAGCCGGGGCCGCAAGCCCCGGCTCTGTGGAGCTGGTTGCCGAGCGCCACCAGCCAGGCCCGCGCGACAGCCCTGCGCGGGCCGTCGGGCCCCGCGTGGGCCGTACCAAGGAACACAGGCGGCCCCAAATGGGCCGCGACGCGGGCAGCGGCCCCGCACGGGCCGCAATGCAGGCAGTGGCCCTGCACAGGCCGCGACGCAGGCAGCCGCCCTGCACCGGCCGCGATGCAGGCAGCGGCCCCGCACGGGCTGCGACACAAGCGGCGGCCCCAATGGGCCGCCCCAAGCCCAAATTGTGAGAATTACATACTTTGGCGGGCCAGCCTGTCTGGCCAAGTATTTCCATAATAAAGCTTGGGCCCTTTTATGCCCAAATAAGCCCATCCGGCTTGGGTGGCCCATCCACCTTGGCGGGCCCATGAGGGCCCGTGTCCCAAAAGACCATAAAAACGTGTTTTGGCGCCCAAATGCCCAAAACCAATAACACCCACATAGGCCCACGTGGCCCATGTGATGTCCAATGGGCCGTGGAGGCCCTTTTTTGCATCCCATTTGGATTACACACTCCTATGCACATTACCTGAGTGCATCCGCATTTTAACAGGAAAGAAAGATGGTTCAGTTGCCTTCTTGCTCCATGTAAGGTTTCACACCAGATTTCATGCATTAATCTTGTGTCCTTTAAAATTGGCTTTGAATCCAGATTGTTCACAATTTATTTCCTTAATTCAATCTAGTCTTCTTATTTCCTCTCCAAAAAAATTTTCTTCTCTAAATCCACAGTTCCCCCCCTATGACATCTTGAACATGTGATGTATGTGGAATTGCTGTTTTGGGGGAAATAAAGTCTTTGTATGGGAACTAAAAGCAAAAATAAAAATTTCTTATAAAATAACTCATTGGTTTAGTTGAAAGGTGGTCAAAAATTCCCAAAGAAGAATAAGATGATGTACAGGAAACCTAGAGGGAAAATCCAAAAAATACTCTGAAAAACATAAAAAATGAGAAATTATCAAATGTTCTCACTTTCTAACTTATTTTTTTCTGCTTTTTTCCTTCAAGGAGAATGGTAAGGAAAATCATCATCTACATTTTCTTGCTTTTGTCTCTGGGTTCTTGGACCAGGATTTTATTCAGGATAATTAACCAGCTTATGCACAATTTTTCTAGACATCTTTGAAAAGATTAAAAACAAACATTAAGGAAAAAATATTCAGAAAAAAATCAAAGAAAAGAAGTCACACCATCTTCATAAAATCAAAATCTTAGAGCTCTTCATCTTCTGAAAATTCTTCTTCAGCCAGAAAATCATTCTATTTTTAAAAAATGAAAAGTATTTTTAAAGAAAATCATTCCATATTTAGAAAGAATGATTATAAATATGAATTAACCTCTTCCAATGATTACTTCTTATTCTTTAAATTCCCCTTTTCTTTGTTGGAATTCCACTTTCTTTAAACCTTATTAAATGCATAAAAAAATATTAATTATGAAATTTTATATTGTTTTTCTTTCAAAAAATGGTTACTGAACATTCAATTTTCTTTAAATTTATTCTTTGGCCTTCCTCTCCTCTCAGATTTTTCTAAATATTCAAAACCTGATGGATCTATTTTTCATGAGGACCAAGAGAATTTCCTAATCTTATTAGCTGCCTTTTTTTTCTTCCTCTTGCTTTAGATATCTGATTAGAATTTGGCTCTTGAATCAGAACAAGTTGATATTTCTCACTGTAAAGCTTCTTTGTTTCACCCAGAAAATGCTGTTGTTCTCCAGGTGGTAACATATGGAATTGTTCCAATAATTCAGTATGAAATGGATTTTCATTAGTGTTTTTTTATGGAACTTCAAGTGTTGGTGATTCTTCAGATGAATGAGGTTCAAGAGTTAAATGGAGAATGCAAAATAGGAATCAATCAGAAAACTATTCATTTGGGCTTGAATACAAATAAAAATAGAAAAATTAATTAGGAGGAGTGTTTTACATTCCAAATCCTCAATTTGGAGGATTTCACCCTTTTTGAAATCTAATTTGACTTTTTGGTTACATGGTATACCCATAAAAGAAAATTGATCACAGTTGATTCAAGAGGTGGAAGATTCAGGAACTTAATCAAATCAATGAATGATTTTGAGGTCAAAGTGGCTTATTTTTCCAGATAGATGATCCACACATTGGGGAAAACCAATGAGATGCTTGAAATATATCTGAGATTCTTCAATAGATCTCTCATGTATTTGGATGGAGATTGAATTGTAAATCTTATGAACTACATTAGAAAAAGAAAAAGTAGATGAACTGATGAAACTTTTTATGTATGAATTTAGGCCCTTTTTTGAATTATTTTTATTTCCAAAGTGAGAGTTTTGGTTTGCCAATTAGGATAGAAATCTTTTTTTGGTTTGGGAGCAAGTTCTCAAGCAGATAGTCAGATGTAATTGGATTCCCCACCAGAGAAATTTTGATAAATTTTTCATGATAGATTGATTCAGATTTTGATTTTCCAAACTGATGCTGTTGTTTTTGGAAAATCTTACATTCATCTTCAGATTTTAAGTTCTTCCTGAAATGAATTTGAATGTTTTAAAAATGTGCCAGAAATAGAAGATGGTGAAAAGATGGGAAACCTGTTTCAATAGGTATTATCAGAGTTAGAAAACCTGCCATTAGAACCTCCCCTTTTTGTTTGACAAAACCTGCCATATTAATGACTGGTTTATGAAATAAAAATATCCTCTGACTTGTGTATTTCAAAATGAAGAAACCAGGGATTCAATTCCTGTATTTTTTGTTTTATTTCTCCATCTTAAACCATCAAAAATGATATGGGGACAGTTTTAATCAGTATACAATAAGAAGAAAAAGGTTGAAGAATGAGCCATTGGGTTTGTAATAATTAAGATGAAGGATTATATTGAGGTCAAGGCACAGAATGAGAAATGACTTTTGATCAGAAGAGGTCTTCTGGTTCTTTGCTTGCAGTCAGGTTCTGCCTTTCAAAATCCCTGTAGTCTAAGGAACAATTATTGTTCTTTTTTTGTTGATCTTCTAACAAATGGGTGTTCAGCTCCTAGTCTTGAGGTGTTGGCTGATTTCTATATTTCTTCCTAGAGCTGATGATGATTTTTTTTTGTTTTTTTGATTGATTGTATTTTTCTTGATGCTTTGTTTGTTTGTTTGAATTTTCTTGATCCTTTGTTGGTTTGATTGTATTTTTCTGAGGAATGTTTGGAGCAAAGCCTAATGCTGCAAGTTTTCCCAATTGGGATAAATCAGGTTTTGTGTTTTGGAATAAACTAACCTGTGTCACTACTGCCAGTTATCCCAATTGGGATAACTTGAAGCTGCAGTTTGTTGCATGGAAGCAACTACACAATTTTTTCAAATTTGGATAACTTGGAGGTGGTGTTGCAATGTAGTTGTGGTAAAAAAACTACTTTAAGTTTTTTTTTGAGAATTTCAACACAAAATGGTGTGTTTAATGAAAATTGAAGATAAAGATCAAATCCACCATTTATGCATCCTCACCCATGAAAATTCAAAATACCCAGAAACTCCTCAACATTCCAACCTCTCTCCATCTGACCCGCATTGGCAGTAAACATCATCCACCCAAGGGGAGCCAGAAGGCAAGAGTGGTTCAAAAGCCCCCAAGCCTGCTGGAGGTTCCTTCACCACTGTTTCAGAAGAAAATACACAACTTGATCATTCAGAAAAACAGATGCAACTTGATCTACCCAAATTGACCACAAACAAACTGTCACACACTTTTCTGGGGGTCCCTGCTACCCTGAAATCTGCTGAAAAAATGGGAAATTGGTAAAAACCTTTCAGACCCTACCCTTTCACAATAACCAACAGATAAAAATATTTTTGATGATTCCAGTTTTAGTTCTCCCAATCGGCTACCTTTTTGTTTAGCAAAGTCACATATAAAAACTTTATTTTGTTTTTTTTCTTGGTGTTTTTTGCAGTAAATTATGAGGCAAACCAGCTTCTTACCCTCTTGAAGCATAAATAAAAAATCATCCAATGAGTAGGATGAGTTTCTCAATCAGCTTTTGTTCCAAGTTTGGAGGTGAAAATGGATTGGAGAGCACTAACAAAACACATGCAACAGAACCCAGTTTTGATTCCAGAGCTGCTTCAGTCTAGAAAATTAGGAGCCTGGGGTAAAAATACCATTTATTCTTTAATCAACCAGCCCATCCATAGATTATTCAAACTGGGATTAGTTGAACTTTCTGATAAGATTGGTCTTGGGTTTCTGTAAAGCTGTAGCTTGATCTTGACCATGATAATTTCTCAAGCAAGCTCCCAGGCTGGATTTTGTGTGAGATTATCCATCACAAGAGAAAACTGCATCTGGACATCTATGGATTATTTTACCCATTTTTTTAGGATCTTGAACTTTTAGTATTTCTTCATAAAGAGGCTTCTGGATGGCAGAAGGTTTCTGAAAACAAATTTATGGAGGGGCCTTTATCCAAGGATTGACAAATTCATGAGGATTTTGATAAGGAGGTCCTATTTGAAATCAATCAAATATTAGATATGAAGATTATCTGTTCCAAGAAAAGTAAGAAAAACATGAGTTTTAAGAAATGTAAGCTACAATCAATGCACTGCCATTGATTGGATTTTTTTTCTAGTTCTCATGATTAAGAATCTGGTTTGAATATTTTTGATGGACAGGTCAATGGTAGAGTTTAGACTTGGACTGGTTGTACATATGATGATGGTGTTACCAATAGTTAAACTGACAATTGGATTGGACCATGGATTGGAGGGCTGATTGTTCAAATTAGGATGATGATCCTGTAGATTGACAGAGATATTCTTGGAAAGATTATGGATCCAAGCGGTTGAACTGAATCAATGAAAGATTGAATGAGGTTAAGTCTTGGATTTTATTTGGTACCATTGTTGGCTCTTGGTTCAATATAATTTTTTGAATCCCAAATTGTTTTTGTTTTTGGATCAAAAAGGCAAATGAATTGGAAAATTTTGAACATATTGCATAAATTTAAAATGAACAAATGACTGTGTTGGAAATGAGAAGCCAATTCCAGATGATTCTTGCCATTCAAGAAAGAATCTAGCATTATTCAATCTCATCTGGAATGAACAGGCATGAGCCAGAATGAACTTTTGTTTTTTCATGAGTTCTTTGAATTCTATTGATGATCAAATTTGGAAATGAAAAATAAAATAAAACAAGATTTGTTTCATCCTTTATGGTTCTTAGATCCCTTATTTCTGGTAATTTTCTAGTGGGACATAAAAAATGGGGGAGGGAAGACTAACAGGCATAATTAAACTTGTCTGCACCCATTTGGTAAACCAAGTTTTGGATTTAAGGGCAAAATTTTGAGTATCTTGGTGATCAACTCCTGGGTTGGTCAAGCCAATCTTGTCAACATGAATAGTTTTGGAATATAAATCCCCACACAAACAAACAAAAAAAGCAAAATAAAAGGAAGGAGAGAGTAAGAAATTAATGGAATGGTCTTCTGGACTACATGAGGTAATCAGTCAAAGCCAAAAGAAAAATAAAACCCTAATCAAATTGATATTTTCTTGGATTATTTATCTTCCTAAATTTTCTCAATCCTCTTTTCTTTGGATTTGAAGTTTTGCTAATTCCAAAAAATTCCCTTCACAAAGCACATATCCCAAAATTAGTTGAAATTTGGCAACTAGAAGGATCAGAAGAGACTTTATCAGGATGAGAATCTTGCACATTCTTTCGAGATTGTAGAGAGATGGATCAAATTAC
>CM062630.1:17306188-17671188 GCA_025617555.3 Puccinia polysora
TATTTTGTGGGAACAGGGCAAATCCATAGTCTTGAATTATGACTTTGTGCACACTTCCGCATCATGGTTCCACTTTGACCTCTCAAATTGTTTCACAACAAGTTGAATTTCCTCTAAAGAAAACTTTTATCCCAATGGTAACAGTTCAATAGGAACAACTATTCCCATCTAAATTCAAGATTTGTAAAGGGCAGCCTGAACCAATTTAATCTTATTTGAAACTGTTCCCTCTAGGTTTTGCCAAACATCCAAAATGTTTCCCAAAGAAATTTCAAGGAATTGTTGGAGGGTACCATGGGCCCCTTCAACCCAAGATATTTTTTTATTTTCAAAGCCAGCGTTTTTAGAAGTCCAAGCCATTACAAAATTATCTTTGATACAGAAGATATCATGATCCATATACTCAAGCACATACTCATGGTCTTCCAAGAAGCACTTTATGCAAGTCATAATGTAAGCAACCAAAAAATTGGAAGATTGAAAGAACAAGCAGTGATTTGGCACTTACTCTAATTTCTGCATCATTGACCTCTGCCTTCTCCTTGGTTTTTGAGGCCCCATACTTGACCCACAGATACATAAAGCTTTTGCACCCTTCAACATCATTATCAAAGCGCACTGTACAGTTTGCCTGTATATTTTTAGACAAGTGCCACTAGAAACACTGTCTTGTTGACTCTATGAAACTTTGTTCTAAAGCACAAATCAGAGCTTTTTTCACGGTCCATCACAAATACTTTGGTAAGTCCCCCAGGATCATAAGCCAACTCCTTTAGCGCATTTCCTGTTTCTCTTTTTATAAAAACAAGAGCTTTTGTGAAGGTTTTTTTGGTTTTCTGTAATTCCTACAAAATGAAATATTAGGATGTTGTACTTGTTTGTTTTATAAGTACAATCCAACATAGCAATATGATGGAATTGTTTGAAAAGCTTTAATGACTTGGGGTGGGCCAAGAATGGGGCCTCCAATTGACCCTATCCACATAATTTTTCTTGATTAACCCTACCTGAATCACCAAGTTCTTCAAAGAGGACCTCCATAACACTTTTTCCATTAAGTTCTGGAAGTGCTACCTTATGCTTAGTGTTATAGATTGTTTGGTCATCATCATATTTTCCGCCATCAATATTGCTCAATTTTTTTTCAGTTGAATAGTATTGAGCCCATCATTCATGCCTTCTTTTAAATACACTAAGTCCACCCCAAAGATTCTTCTCAGGTGAGGATGCACTGAGAGGTGTGGAGATAGTTGATGGTTATTTTTATAATTTCTGTAGGAGATTTTCCACAAGGGCTCTGCCTTTGTGTGACTTGCACAGATTCAAAACTTGCACCCAACCTTCCTTGCGTGAGTTTTCCTTGATGTTTGGTGAGCAATTTCCCAGAGTAAAAACCATGTCCATCACAGGCTAAATTCACATATTTATCATGCTTCAAGTTGAAAACTGTTAAAGTGTAACCATGCTTCATGGTGCATGTTTTACAATAGCTTTGTTCCTCTTCCCAAGTAGGAAATGCTCTCACAGGAGGTGATTCAAGTGGATCTTTCATAATTACATAGTCATAGTTCAGTTTCCATCAAATTAAATCAGCCAAAGGCCCAAGTAACACAATGTTACTCACCACCAGAGTTAAAATCCATTTGTGAAAATTTTTTTCCCCCAATTGTAACCCTAGATGAGGATGCAATTGGGGCTTCCAATGTTTCATTGCCCAAATCCTTTTTTTCCACAGATTTGTTTGTGGCACTATCAATGTAGTCCTTCAATGCAGCCATGTTACAAAAAGGAGGGCTTGCCACTGTTTCCATAATTCAAAAAAAATTCAATGGTATTTCAGTATTCAATCCACCTTTCAATTGAACAACTACCAAGTTTTCTCACTTTTTATTTGAAAAATATTAAGTTTTGTGGGATGTTTTTTTGCAGTTTCACTTTAGTTTCACTTTAGCTTCAATGATTTGGTTTGCAGTTTCACTTTATTTCACTTTAGATTCACTTTAGTGTCACTTTGGTATTTCTAGATGTGGTACAACAGTCCCACATAGTATGCGTTGATCCCAAATTTGGGTTGATGCAACCCAAATGTGGTCCATGGGGTCCCTAAAATTTTGGCACAGCCCCCAGGGAGTTGCCCCTGTTTTAAAAAACCCTTTGGACGTGTGTAGACGCGTGTATGGGCCCCCACGCGCACTTTGGATGTGTTTATGGGCCCCCACGTGTCCTTTGGGCTGTGTAGGGCCTTACACATCTCCCAAACAACTGGGATTCATGAATTCAACATCTCCCAAGGGTAATAGCTAACCTCCTCCAGTTTGTGCAACCCCTGGCAAAGGGTAGGTTCTGCCCTTCTCCAGGTTTTGCAACCCCCAGAAACTCTCCTATTAGCAGAGGAATTTCCATCAAGTTTTCTAGGAGTTGTGAAACCCCCAACAACTCCCCCCCTTTCAATGGAGGAGTTTCTGTGAAACCTGCATGATTTAAAAACAACTCCCTGCATTTAGTAAACATGTTGCTGCAACCACCAAGGCAGGAGAGACCAGGAAACTGTCTCTCCCACCACAAACTGACCAGGGGTATGCCCATTACCCCCTAGAAGTCACTCCCACTCTACCTGAGGGGGAGCCACCACAGCCAATTGCTTTGGAGGGGTCTGAAACCCTCATAAATGAACTTGAAACTTGAAAATCCTCCACTTGAAACCTGAATAAAGCAGATACCAATAATTGGCCCATAGACATGTCCCAGCAGTGTTTCAACACAACTTGGGTTTTTTTTTCTTTGTGGTAAATTAACCTCTTCCCCATTTATCCCCTTCCAAGTGGCTTGTAAGGCCATAATGAGGTCATAACTAGATCAAAAAGGTGTCTTATACCAAGTTACTGAAATTTAACATTGTTCAAATCATTGATCCAAGTGCCTGAGATGATTTAAAGGCCTACCCAAGATCTTTATGTTTGTAAGAAAGTCTACATTGAGTTTGTGTAAGTCCCATACCCTAGAAGTATAGGTGAAAAAGGAGAAGTTTCAGCCCAAGAATGACTTCTACAAATGACATAATAATTGATATACAGGAAAGCACCCTGGCAGGAAATGATTCAATGAGGCTTTTCCAAGGTTACATTACCAGGAATGGCTTCTGAAGCCTTAATAGTGATCCCCTGTGCAGTAGGCTAGGCTATTTTCACCCTCTCTTTGGATGGTCAAGGACTTGTACCATGAGGAGGCCCAAAAGTTATAAATAATTTTCCTTCCCCTACCATTTCTAGCTCATTCATTCCAGTCATAAATTTGTTGTAGTATCAGATATTTTTGTCCCCAACCATCAAACTCTTATAAGAAAATACATGTGTGATCTTGGACCACTTTCCCATCAAATGTTAGACCAAAACTCTTGAATCTTTTTTTCTTGGCCAAATTTTCAACAAAACCCTCAGTCTGCCTCAGTACCAACTTCCATCACCCTAAATCCTTGAATATTTTCCTATTCCCCAATAATAAGTTGGTATCTTTGCCTAGTAATTGATCCTGCTGACTTAAGCCTTTTTTTTCAGGCTTTAAAATAACCCAACCACAAAGGAAATTATGCACACCCTTCTTGAGAAGTTTTTTTGATTCATTTTGAATATTAATGAATGAGATCTTGTTCAGAAAACCAATATTTTATATGGAAGAACAAGCACCATGAACAAATAATCATCACTTGATTTCAAGTACCATGCCTCAGGAAACGGGGGCCCTTGTTTCCGTGGTATGTCACTTGCAATAAATTTATCATTGTGTTTCCTTGGTCAAAACCCTTTTTTAAGATTTAATCCAGTGTTAATTATATCTAAACAAGATTAAATTCAGATTAGAATAAGTTCAATTGCAATAAACTTATTTCAATTGAACTTACAAGATATTGTTAGAACTCCAATTGAAAATTCCACAATTTTTACATTCCAATTCAATCATATGGGGAGTATTAATAAATTAAAACATACAGTTTTTAGAATTCCAAAGAATAAAGATAAAATAAATGGCATTTTTCAAAGAAAGAAAAAATTGATAGGTGCAATATGGTCTCTCAAACAGTTTCAGAACTCATTTAGTGTTGAATTTTTCTTTGGGTATCATGGGGGGTGAATTTTATTTTAAGATAGTCAGGAGATCAATGAATGAGGTGTGCTCAAAAATCAAAAATTCTGGTTAAAATTAGAAATAAAACAGGCTCGCACTAATCATGTTTGGTTTTTTTCATCTGGAAATACAAAAAATGATAAGAAATAAAAATCATTTGGCATATCAAATTGTAAACTGTCATATGGGATGAATTTTCTATCAAAATGATTTCATTTTTCTAAATTTTTTTCTCTCTTGAGAAAATTTTTATCCTGGGCTTGTTTTTAGTTTGAATATTTCATATCTGTTATTGTTTCATGAGCTTCTTGCCCACTTATTTTATGCCTTTATACTTGTATCAAAGAAGCCTTCTGTTAGCTTGCCACTATTTCAGAGCCAGCTGAAAAAGTAACAAAAATAAAAATAAATAAAACACTACTGATGAGTTGGAAACTACAAAAGATTATTGAAGATTTGGATCTCCCACCCAATTTATGGTAGGGTCACTCAGAAACTCCACCTTTGAATTCCCACTCATTAACCACCTTTATTGATCTATTAATAATGGAACAAAAGTCACAGAATCACCATGGCACTTTTTTTCCAATTCAATATTTCCCACAAATTTTCATCTATAGGTTTCACACATAAAATTCAGTCAGAAATGATGAATTATGTGTATTCTAGAATTTATGGTCATTTTTTTTTCAAAATTTATGCATGCAGCTGCAGCTGCTACATAACCAAATGTGGCTTCTGTAAGTGCAAAAACCCACATATAACATTGAAAGCCAGTTTACATACTGGCAAGAAGGTATGAAGTCCCAGTGTGGAAAAAGGTTGTGTTCTACTGCTAATACCCGCAACAACACCATCCTGGTATTGGAAACTTTTCTATTCCTTGAGTTACAATACCTGCTCAAACCTGATTATCTCAGAAAATACGCCTCCACAGAGAGGATAACCACAAACCGCAAAAAATGGAAAAAACTCCAGAGTTCCTTCTCCATTGTTTGTGAAATGATCTCTGCCCCCTTTGGAAACTTCTTCCAACTAAAATTCAATGAAATAATTTTAATAAACAATAAGGACTCTGAAAAAAGCTCCACACTGAGCTATCCCTCCACTAATCACTCCAAGTTACTCAAATAAACACAAAAACAATTCCAAGAAATGTAACACACTATGTAATGATATGAAAAGTTGAAGGAAGGCTATAATGCCATAAAGGGATGAACAGGAGATGATAAGACTACAAAGAGCCAAAGGGGAATAGATAATTAATTTTAAAGTCAAGTGGAACTGATCCAATGAGGAGGAAGGGACACTCTGGTTTTGATAACTGGTAGTCAGATTATTTTCATTCATGGTCCAAGGAAAGGACCAGTATTTATAGAAAAATAGAGAAACCAAAAAGGGGCCTAAGGCAGCAGGTTAGAGACAACTAGAGAGCCTCATAGGGGGCCTAAGACATGGTTAATGAGATAATGAAAACAGTAAGACAGAAATAAGGTAAATAAATTTGTTAGTTACAGAATATGAACATCAAAAAGACAACAGATATATAGATAGTATTGAACAAAAGAGGAAGCGATTCCAACATGATAATCCAATGATAAAATAATAAAAATTCCAATAAGATAAGACTCTAGGAAATTCTATGGTAATTTTTAAATACAATGCCTCCCAATCCCGCACAAGATACTCAAACATTTTATATAAAACAAAACACAGCTCCTAAGAAAGAAGAAAAACAACTAATTACTCCCTCTGAACCAGCTTCCCCATGTGTTCTGCAATGAACCAGATCACCATTAGCCATGATCTTCTTAGCTGACTGGTCTACATACATCAGTTACAGTGATACTTCTGCAATCTACAATGAACCTACCAATTTATTTGCCCTGATGCAATTGCTAATGGCAGATGCCCGTTGATCTCCTTTAGCAGTTCCCTTTTGACCCTGCATACAGCATAAGGAAATATCCTGTCAATCTTCCTTAAGGATCTCTGATGAACCACATTCTGCCTCTTTGACTTTAGTTTTTAATTTTACCAAAAATTATGTACCCTTCCGTAATCCCATTGCAAACCCCATAGTTATCTTTGTGGATGCATACCCTATTGTTCCAATCACTTGCTTCTACATTCCTTGCTCCAAAATCCATTATTGTGGAAGGTTTGGTTGTTGGAAAAAGGCAAAACCCTGGCTCAGCTTCACTATTGTGCCATGGATCCTGCACCTACTCACTGCTGAGCCCTCAACCCTCTCTGCCAGAGTAGGCAACTAGCCAGACTTAGCTTTTCAATCCTATTGTGTTGCAGATTCCGCACCCGCCCACTGCTGATACTTCTGGTCAGATTTTGCTGCTGAGCCTACTTGCATTGGTGCCTAGAAATAAACACCACACCAGGAAGGTGATACATACACCTACACAACAGATAGCCACAACAGCTGCTGTTTAATGACAAAGTACCTGATTGTCATGCTACAGCCTTCATGGAGACATGCAGCATATGTAATCAATGTCTCTGTGGGTAGAGTATGTTCAAAAACATAGTTGAAGGGCTCAATTGCCCACTTCATGTGACATTTCTGGGAACTTCAGGACATAAGATTTTCTGTATGAATCCTCTGAATATGAATATCTAGCCAGATTATCAAAATGACCAAAATAATTATATTGAATAAATTATTCAAATAGAATACCCCAAATTGTAAAAATAATAATTAAAAAATTTGGATGCCCCAAACTCCCACTAAGAGTAAAATAAACAGGAGTTTTATGACATCATTTCTTTTGCAGAATTTTCAAAAATCTGAATATGTAATCAGATGTGTGAGTTTCTCATGTAATCCAAGACTGAAAGTGGATCATGTGAGCAATTGGAAGCTTTTTCCAATCAAATTGACAAGTTACTATTGAAAATACCTTCAATTCCGGACTGATTAAGCTCCTACCAGTGCTACAGTACCTGGAGCACATTCTGGGCTACCACTGGTTGCACTTCTAGCCTCATCACCCGCCCCACTTGGCCTCTATAAACCTCAGAAGGACATACTGTGACCCAAAAGGTATATATAAAGGCCACTTTTGATGATTTTTAGGCCCCAGATCCAGTTACATATACATTCAGAAACTGTGAAATCAAATGATCAAGTAATTATGAGAGATAATCAAGTGATTTATGGCCTTATTATGATAATTTTTCCTCATCCCAAACCATCATGAATCAATCTGTGCCATTTTAAGCAATTAAATACCCCAGGAAGACTTGAGACCAACTGGTGTAAGTTATTGGAGGTACCTAAGATATTAATGCTCAACAAGTAAGTTACATATTTCCTCTCTGCTGTGGCAGTATTGTTACAAGGCTCTAAAAATCCACCATGTAATTCTATGTATTATCTTTGGGAAATACTCCCTTTGGTATTATTATTGAAGGTTCCATAAGAGGCCAGGAATACAGGTCAAAAAGTTAATCTCCTGAAGAAGAGGTGTTATTGATCCCCAGTACACTACTGTGAACCCTATTCTTGTTCATTTATTAATTTATTTATTGATAATAATCACCAAAAAGCAAATCAATTCTCCTTGTGTTTGCTTTATCCATGTAAATATGGATCATTGCTGCACCACTTTGAATAATTTATTTATTCTAACTCCATCAACTCTGGTAGTTTAAAGGCAGCAAGGACATTAGCATCTAGAAGGCTGACACAGTCTGTCACAGGTAGTTCTAGCTCAAAGTGAAAAAAAACACATGACTTGTTTTTTTTTCTTGATTAAAGAATTAGTAGTACCATTCCAAACCTTTTGGCATATGATGTAAATGGCTTTGTCCCTTTGAGACTGGTTAATCTTTCAATATCATCAGTCAAAAGGGTGTTGATTTGTCTATGTTTCTTTAGTTTTTTTTGGATGAGGCTTAATTTTATCAGCTATTGTGACACTAAAATTTGAATTCAAATCTGTCTTGATACTTATATGGTGCTTTTTCAGGGTTTTTATTGTTGTTTATCATAGCAATGAGTGTTGATTGGATGGCTTTGAGTCTGGGAGGCTGGTATTTCAATTCAGATAGGTGGGATGATTGTGGAATGGGGGGATGAGATAGATTGTGAGAGGATTTGAAGGCTGGTAACCAAGGATATCATTCCACAAAAAAGAGAGAGAGACTGTGAAAGGAGCATAGGTTTATAAAAGGGCATAGGGCATAGTGGAGATTATGAACATGCCAATGGACTGGTGGTTGTGGGGGTGGTTGTGGAGGGGGGGTGTAGAGAGGGGAAAATGGATAGGAAGATCTGATGGTCATGAGGGATAGAGAGAGCATGAACAGTTGCACATTGTCTTTGGATGGACAAGGATGGGATGCAAGCATCAGGTAGTTACCTAATACCCCTTGGTAATCTGTTGGGTCATCAATAATCAATCCCCAATGCAAGCCCCAATTCACTGTCATCTCATGCACATACACCCTATGCAATCTATCATATCCAAGGTAAGTGTAAGCAGGAATGGACCAGGTCATATTTTGGGTCTGGATGGCCTTGTGGTAACCATCACCCACAGAAGCTTGGTACCTCCCCTGCAATGGGTATTATGCATTTCAAGAAATCTGTCCAGAGTTTTTGTCATGCATTTCCAGCATGCTAAAATTCCAAAAAAAAACACACTGGACAGTTAGGGCAAGAACCAGATGCACAAGGGAAAATTTGGTTCCTGAACGTTTTGAATGACAGGTTAATGCCTGTATCAGGTTTCCTGTCTGTGTTTTTCTCAAATTGGACAGGAAACTGCACCCTTACCCTCCATTTTTTTTTTTTAAAAAAAAATGACTGTTTTTGTGCTTAATCAATTGTGCACTAATAAAATGCCAGTTGGCCAAAAATTAAAACATGGAAAGAAAACTTGAAAAAATAGGACCAAAAAAATACATGGGAGGACAGGATATTTTGAATCACCAGACAAGATTTTTAACTTGAGGACATAAAAAATCAAATATAGGACAGAAAAATAAAAACATAGGACAAAAACGCTGGATAAAATCACAAAATTCATGAAAAAATTAGACAGTATTCCTGAAATGCATAGGGTTTACACCTGAGGATGTATGAGTCCAGTGTTCAAACGTTGGCAGATCCAACCCCCTGGCCGGCTACCCCTTCTCCCTTGGCTGGCTACGCACACCCCTTTCACACCTTTGACACTCATTATTAGCCGGCCCTTTGGCATGTAGAAGGAGTTTTCAATTTTCAACACCCGTTACCTTTATTGGAGTGGACCTGCAAAATACAGTCCACATGAAAACCTCATGTTGAAGTGGACCTGAAATATGGTCCAAATGACGACTTCCCCCCCATTTTCTCAATAACCTTGTCCGGCATCTTGGCTTCCCCAATTCGGACCTCTGAAATGTTTGTAAACCCGCAACCATGGGTTATGGCTTCGAAGAGACCTTCCCCCTAAAACCAAGGGGTCTTGTAGACAGTTACTCAGATTCATAGTGTGCAATGCTACGGCGAAATTACACTAAGAAAACAAAAAAAAGAAAAAGTTGGAACGGTACCCCCGCCGCGCCCCGCCCCCGGGTTTGCAGCAGACCAGTCGAATGCATCAACCGAATCGGGCTGATGCATTCCAGTCAGATCCTCTCTGTGGAGCGACAACGGATCAAGTGAGAATTCTATGGATGAACTGCAACATCTACTACTACTACCGCTACTGATCATCAAGATCATACCGTCGGACGAACCAACCAGGAGGAGGAAGACCATCGAACACCATCGACCATCGAAGGAAGGAAGGGAGCCCACACATGGACCATTTTACAGCTTGACAAGAACAGCCCCCCCCACCGTATCGTTTGTGATCCGAGCTTCCAAGGCCTCTTGAAAAACTTTGCAGAGCCAGCAACATAGGTCCCAACCCTAGTCAGACGAAGGACCCACGAAGGGACCGAGAGGAGATGGCGACGATCAAACCAGAAGATGAGGACGACCAGTCAGATGATCACCGTCATCCTCAAGAGTACCACCAACCATTTCACCCTCCGCCGGCCAATCGGGAGACGTTCAAGGACCTCCTGATCTTCGAAGAACGACTCAAGCAGAATGCCGAACGACTACAACGACAACGGATGAAGTACGAAGGTCAGTGCCCAACTCCGCCCGTCCCCGCCCAAGCCAAAGAGAACAAGAAGGAGATAAGCCAAGTCTGGTCATCAGTTAGTCAGCCAGCTAGCTGACTGATCTCCTACGCCATCTGTTGACCCACTCGACGTCGGGGAACCCGTTGATGGAGAGTGACTCTTAGCGTTCCTGGTGACCATCATCTCGGCCAGTCTCATCCTGGCTTATAAATCCTTCATCGCCATCTCACCCGTAAGTGGTCATTCGGGCACGCTTCGATAAGCCTGTCATATCCAGATTACTAAGCCTTCCGACGAGCCTCAGCTGACGATCGTGTTGGTGCTCCCTTACTCATCCCCTCGGCATGCTTACCTCATACCCACCGCTAGTACAAGCTGATCCATTATCTCTACGTCGGACTGCTGCTCGTCTCCATCACCACCATCATCCTGTTCTTTGCCACGGGAATGTATACCGACCAGATTGCCTACGCTTACAAGTTGAGTGACCCCCAGACAGCATCACCACGACAGCCTGTTGACGTGGTAGGTATGTATTTATCTCGCTCAAGACTCGACTGATGCTCCCACCCCTCCTCGCCATTCGATCTCAGGTTCATACCCCAAACCAATCGGGCACTCCGGCCCTTCAACATGTTTCTCATCACCCCAGCCACACTCAGAGAGACCAGCGGGAACAGGCGGAAACCGATCGTAGGGACGATGATCAACAAACTCTTCGCAGCACCCGCGGGCTCGGCATCCACCGCGCTCTCACCCCACCAGGGCCCGCATCATCCCATGCTGCGACCCATCAGCCATTCGAAGCCATCTTCTTCCCTGCCGGCCATCAGCCACCCATCCTCCTCTCAGCCGGAAACCCCCAGCGATGAGCCGAGACCCGCGCGGGGCAGGATCCGACCCGAAGCCGAGCTTCTCACCCCTCCATCGGGCCCCCATCCCGAGGCCCATCCCCAAAACCCCGACGAGATCGTCCATCACATTAATCCTCGGGGCCAACTGATCTTCTCCTCACTCGTCGACCCGAACTTCTCCGACTCTTACCAGGTCTACCGAAGCCAGTGGGAACTCCGTCAGAAGAAGTTCTGAGTCACTCCTCTCCTCCATCGAACCGAACCGAAAATGATCTCGATCTCTCCATCCTTCCCTCTCGTTTGTAGTTGTTCCATCGAGTCACGTTATTTATGATCGCTCATCACGGGTCCTCTTCATTTTGTAGTAGTAGCAGTCAATTAGCCCCAAAAAACCGACTCGAAGACTATCTGGTTGCTCGAGTCGAATCCCCCATTGACATATGTAATCCCCCCTAATCTCATCCTTGATTCCTTCTACTTACTTTGTTTCCCTTGTGTTTGGTGTCCATCTTGAATGCGGTCACTTTTTTTTTTAATCTTGTTGAATCGTTGGTCATCATCGTCATCGTTGGAACATTCTACCCCAATCTCGCCCTCACCATCTTCGTTCTCTCTACCGATTCGATCATCTTGCCGCTCCTTTCGTCGTCATCATCACCCCCTGAGTTGCATAGAGATTCCACCCGCCCCTCTCATGACATACCCTCGAGCTATCTTGCCCCTCGTCTTTTTTGTCCCATAACCCCTTATTTATTCATTTCATTCTAATGGAACATATCTCCCCCTCATCTCATTACCTCCAAAGAAAAAACACGATGGGCCTCTTTGCCTTCGACCTCCTCCTTCGCTCAGAGTTGTCCCCCACTTTGCCTCCCCAGCTGCCTCTCACCTACACACCCACCGGGGACCCGCGGCGCCTCGCCGAAGCGTGAGGTGCTTGCCCCTCATAGACGCCGCCGGCCGGGTGCTGGAGCTGGAGACCTGCAGGGGCCCCGCAGTGCGGAGCCTGGATTAAGGCTGGCGGCGCAACAATTTTGGCGCGCCAGCAATGTCTCAAAACCCCCATGGCGCGCCAAATTTCGTATGTACCTAAGTATGGGGTGTTGTTTCAAGGAGGAATAGGCCGGGAGGTTGATTGAGAATCTTGTAGAAACCAGTGAGGGGGAAGCCTAGTGGGGGTGTGTACCGAATTAGACTGGAGAAGTATAGGGTTGTCGGTCTTGAATCACCCTGGTGTGAATCTGATGCCCAGGTGGGTAAGCAACCCCGACCGTTGCAAGGGGTTGGAGTTGGAGTTGGAGTTGGACAGGGGAAGTTACAATGGGACTGGGAGTGACAAGGCCACTGGACACCAGCTTCGCCAAGTGACCCCCAGCTTCAACAGTGAACACTTGCCCACCAGCTTCAACATATCATGCCAGCTGATCGCACCTCTCAGGCAAGCATCACAAAATGGTTCAAGCCCTCCAAGGGACATGGGGCTCGCTGGTCCTCCTTTCTCATGCCTGAACCTCGAGCGGATGAATCAAGACGACAAGATGCTAAACGTCAGCACTGCTTGGTTGTTTTACCTCAAGCCAGGCCACACCTTCTTCAAGCTCATGTCCAAGAGGCCTGCAAGAAAACTACAACCGCAGATAATGCTGAGATCAGGACCATTCGATGGACCGTAATGCGATAGAGAGAGAGAGAGAGAGAGAGAGAGAGAGAGAGAGCGAGAAAGAAAAAAAAAATCACTTTTTTTTTTAAAAAAAAAAAAAAAAAAAAAATGGCAACCCAGGGAGGAAGGATGGTGGCGCCATTTGGCGTGCCATTTTCCCAATCTTGTCGCCGCCAACCTTAGCCCGGATCCGTCTATTGTTCCGCGAGCTGTATGTACATACATATGTCAAGGGAATCTATGACGGAAAGTTTCAAGTCAGGAGATATGTACGAGAGGAGAATCCAATTAGATGAAGCAGTCAGGAAACGGTATCAACATAATAAACGCTTAGAAGCTCAAATAAATGATTTAATAAGAGCAGTTGCAAGGTTTAATTGGTTTGGTAGTAAATGGTTTTCAATATAATATAAAAGAGGGGCCACAGTATTATACTACTGGGGATCTTTACAGACTAGCAACCTCTCTTCAAGGGGCCTCCTTAGGCAGTTTAAGAACCTTGGATGAAACTCACCAAACAAAAAAAAAAAAAAAAAAAAAAAAAAAAAAAAAAAAAAACAAGAAGAAAAAAACAAGATTGGTGAATTGAGGTTCTTTTTTTTTTTTTTTTTTTTTTTAAAAAAAAAAAAGGGAGGTGGAGTCAAGAATGAGCGACCTGAGAGAGATTTAGAGTTTGGATTTGAAAGCTTGGGACGCTGGATTTGTTGATTTTGATTATGTTTTTTTTTTTTCTCTCTCACTTGCTTTTATGTGTTGTTGGACGAAGAGGAGGGACGGGGACGCTTGATGAAGATCAGCCTGACAGCGGGCTGCTTGCAATATCTTTTGGCCCGCCGAGTCCCTCTGGACCGTAGCGCGCCGGATGGGAGACCAAGCGCCCGAGGGCCAATGATGATGATGAAGAACAGTCCGAGGGGAGCGGAGGTGCTCGAGGCATTCGAATCGGGAAATGAGACGAGGATTGAAAGAAACTTGGTGTGTGAAATATTTACTCTCGCTCTTTCTCCTGATCTCAGGGCTTGATTATTGGCGCTATCCACCGGATTGGTCGAGTCAAAGCTGGATGACCGATCATCGTTGGATCTTGCTCCTCTTAACCTCTCCCTCCTACAATTCGAGCCGGCTTGATCGATGAGCGTCTGGATTTATAAGAGTCAGATTATAAGTCTCTTTCCTTTTTTTTTTTTTTTTAAAAAAAAAGGGGGGATTTTTTTTTGTTTTCTTTTTCTTTTTTCTTTTTTTGGATCGGAAGTTTGTTATGGTCGGTCTTACGATATTTGGCTGCCCGGTGTATCTGTAGCTGTGACTCCCCCCGGCCCGCCAAAATGAAGTTACAGGTTGTTACAGTTACAGTAACACATTTTGAGCGTTTGGCAAGCACTGTGACCCCTCAAGTGTGACTTACTCCCATGCTGCCCTCCGCAAAAAGAGCTTATGACAAGGTTTTGAGCTTGTAACTGGCTGTCAACATCTCCTTCCCCCCCCTCACTATCGAAGGCCACAGTTACAAATCCATGGGATGTTTGGCTACAAGGCCCCGGGGGCTCATCCATAGTTCCGGTTACAAATCCGCCCATGAGCTTCAAGTTACAGTTACAAGGACTCAAGGTTGCCAATCACAACCTAATGAGGCTGCATCTGGCTGCCTCAAGCCCCTGTAACCATAACTATTAGGTTACAGATCTACCAATGGGTAGGTTTATAGCTGTAGTTATAGGCTACAGTTTGGGGCCCCACAGTCAAACATCCCTTGGGATTGGGGCCTGTTACCTCACATTTTGGCTGTGTTACAGCTAGTGAGAAGCCAAAATGCTGGTAGCTTGCTGTAATTGATTTTTTGCAGAGAGAAGCATGGGAGTGTAACTTCCTTTGAAGTTACACTTGAGGGGTTACAGTGCTTTCCAAACACCCAAAATACATAACTGTAACTGTAACCCCCATGTAACTTTGTTTTGGCAGGCTGGGGGGAGTTACAGTTACAGCTAAACCTGGAAGCCCCAAATGCAACCTAACTGACTGTGAACATCTTCCACCTCAAATATCAAAGGTTACAATCACAAATCTGTGGGATGTTTGGCTGCAGGGCCCCAGGGTGTAGTTGGTAGCTACAGTTACAAATCCACCCATGGGCCAATTTGTAACTTGAACTACTGACAAACCCCTGGGATCCCACAGCCAAACATCCCATTGATTTGTTGCTGTAAACTCACAATCAAGTTTACTACGGGGGATGTTTGGTAACCACTACTTCCCAGATGTGTTGCTGCAGAGGCAGAGTTTGCATGATGGCCAACAACCCCACCCAGAACCAACAATGAGTTTTGTAATTGGGGCCACCATCACAGTGTGATGGAGCCCAGGCTCTCAAAACAAAAACAGGCCGGGTCCTTTGCCCTTCCTCCAATTCAATCCTTCCCCCCTGCCCAACCAATCAAACCAACATTTACCAAAATTTGTTGAATTAAAAATTTTGAAGAAATTACTTCAAAATTATTTAGTTTTCAAATCATTAAAAATGGGCATGGCTATTTCAACACCAATAAGTTACTTTTGGTATACCATGTTTTTTTAGGGTGCAAAGGTCAACATGCCAAAAAAAAGAGTAAGATGTTATATGCCAATTTTGGTGTGTGGACTTGTGCATGCCAAAATTATTGGCATGTATGGTGAGCAGACCAAAAAAAAATAGTCTCTAACTCAGAAGAAATCAATCAAACCCTTCCTTTTTTTTCTGATTGAAACTTTCAAAACATCATAAGAAAAAACAACTTAAAATCATGTTGAAATTGAACTTGAATATGGCAAATAAATCTCTTGATGATATCAGGAGGATTGTAATAACAGAAATATCAGGAAGTGGAAGGGAATTTAATTTAGGTTTTGATTTTCCCCTCAATGCTTGTAAAAAATCAATGTTTTCTTCTAAGAAATTGGAAAAATTCATGAAAGATTGAAAAAAATAAAATAATAATAATAATAACAAAAAGGCTAATAGATTATTATTCTTTCAAGATCTTATTTTCTATTTCTTTTTTAGTTATAAATGCTTGAAGCTCAAATGATTTGACAAAGTAAAATTTCAAAATCAAATCCATTAGCATGACAGGTTCAATAGGGTCCCTTTCTATAGATTTCAAAATTTCTGCCCAAATAGATTTCCTTGGGGAAATTTGATTCATGAGGTATATTTTAGCCTGAATGAATTTATTAAAATTTTTTTTTGATTCTTTTATATATTTTTTCAATTTATTGGGAGAAAACACTGAGCTTTTTGTAGTATTGAGGAAAAAATTATAGAACAAATTCCCTTCCTTTTATCAAATTTCTGGTATTACAGTATTTCAGATGTCAGTGAGAGGTTCATTTTGCATATTGAATTCTGAGTTTAGAATGATTTTAATTATTTTCTACAGTTTTTTTGAAAATTTTCAATCAGAAAGAAAGGAAGTGTTTGATTTATTTTTTATTTAGACACTATTTTCTTGGTGTGCATGCCTTACATGCCAAAAATGTTGTTTAAAAATTAGGTTATTGGCATCATCCCAATAACATCCCCCATCTTTGAAGTTTTGTTGAATTTTCCAAAGGGAAAATAAAATACTAGTGGGTAGAGGGATGGCCAAAACCTCTCCAAATGTGTTTTCAGTTTTTTTTTTGTCTATTTCAAGGCCTTCTAAATTTGGTTAAAAAATTTGAAAGAAAAAATTCATGTCACAAATCTTTTCCCTCTTTTTAACAATTTTTTCCCAATTATTTTTAAAAATCTCAAGCAACCAGAATTTTTCAAATATAATTAACACAGAAGTCAAAGATCATTTTTCCAGATTTTTAGTACTTCATTTTCCCACCAAAAAATGGGATTAACATAAAAAAAAGAATGTTCTTTTCATCTTTCTTTTTCATACCTTCCCAATTCATTTTCCAATTCTTTATCTTGCAGTCTTTTAGTGAGCATTGAAAAGAGCACAAAAAAAATGATTTGGGTATTTTTAGGATCAGTTATCATCCAGAATCCACACCACACCACACCAATCATCAACAATCATCACAGCTCAACACCAATCAACCAATCACACATCACTACTTGCCACAACTCAAACAATCCAATTCAAAAATCCACCTAACCCCACTAAATAAAATCCACTGAATCCAAATATTCAATCAAACATAAAGAGAAATTCACTCCTCAACCACATTTTCTCATTTTTTTTTTTTTTGATTTTTTTTTCTAATCATTAACAAATCAATCCAAATTCAAAAACTAACAAAAAAAAAGAAATCTCTCAAATCTAAAGTCTCTGAGCTCTTCTTTTCTCTCAAATACTTAATATTTCTGCTTTATATACTCTATTTTAAACCACAGACTTTTCATAAAAAAAATCCCAAAATTGAAATCAAAAAATGTCTCAACAACATATCAACCCACTTATACAATATGTGGCTGCTTCTTCTTCTTCTGCTCCTTCTACTTATTTAGATAGCCCCCATGATTCTACCTCTTTGGCTCCTCCACCTTAGTTATCATATCATTCAAAGGTGGAACTTGTGGATTCTGTTCAAGGGTGGGCTAAGCCCCATGGGTATGCCATTTCCACAAAATTCTGAAATGCTAAGGAGCAAAGATATACTTACAAATGTGACAAATCTGGGGAATGTAAACCCAATTTGGATAAAAAAAAGACTTTTGAAAACTATAAAAAAAAACTTTTCTTTTGAATTCTCTGGAATATCTTAGAAGAAGACTGGTGTTTGAAAAATGAAAATTTGGTTCCCTGATCACAATCATCCTCCATCAACTGATCCATTCACCCATCCAGTTCATAGAAGGATTCAGGGGTCTCAAGAGGATGTGTTCCACTCTTTAACCAAAGCTGGGGTTCCTCCCCTCATAATCCTCAATTACTTAATGAAATCCTCTTCTTCTATCATTCACACAAACCTTAGCACCATCTATAAACCAAAATCAAAACTACAAAAGAAAAACTGGAAGGAAAATAAACCATAGAAGCTTTGATAATGGAATTAAGAAAATCTGCTTTTAAATATGAAATTAATAATCAAAATGGCCATATTAGGGTGTATCAAAGTTAACCAAACCTGAAATTTTTTAATGGCGTGTTTCAACCCAAACCCGCCATTTCAAACCCGCCATTAAAAATCAGAAAAACCACTTATTTCACATCAGACGTGTCAAAGTTAACAGGATTTATTATTTATTATTTATTATTTATTATTTATTATTTATTATTTATTATTTATTATTTATTATTTATTATTTATTATTTATTATTTATTATTTATTATTTATTATTTATTATTTATTATTTATTATTTATTATTTATTATTTATTATTTATTATTTATTATTTATTATTTATTATTTATTATTTATTATTTATTATTTATTATTTATTATTTATTATTTATCATTTATTATTTATTATTTATTATTTATTATTTATTATTTATTATTTATTATTTATTATTTATTATTTATTATTTATTATTTATTATTTATTATTTATTATTTATTATTTATTATTTATTATTTATTATTTATTATTTATTATTTATTATTTATTATTTATTATTTATTATTTATTATTTATTATTTATTATTTATTATTTATTATTTATTATTTATTATTTATTATTTATTATTTATTATTTATTATTTATTATTTATTATTTATTATTTATTATTTATTATTTATTATTTATTATTTATTATTTATTATTTATTATTTATTCTTTATTATTTATTCTTTATTATTTATTATGAAATAAGTGGGTTTTCTCAAATAAAGTATTGAAAGGATTCCGCCACCTTTCCACGTCATCCACCTCTGGATTCCAACCTCCTTCTACCTCTGACCTCATTGCAAATTTTTTTACCTCCAGCCTCATCATCAAAAGATTCACCACTCTCATCACTTTATCACTCTCATCATCACTCTCATCAATTTATCACCCTCATCACTTGATCACTCACCACTTTATTGCTCTCATTGCTTCATTGATTCATTGCTCTCATTGCTTCATTGCTTTCATTGCTTCATCTCTCTCATTGCTTCATTGCTCTTATCACTCTACCTCCAACAAGAACTTGTACCTCCAACCTCATCCAAAGAATCCAATCATTGTTTTATTGCTCTTTTCACTTTATTGCTCTCATCACTTCATATCTCTCATCACTTTATCTCACTTGTCACTTTATCCCTCTCATCACCTTATTGGCCTTACTCTTTCCAAATGGCCCCTCAGCAAACCTCCCCCCGCAAGTCCACACAAAAGTCCAACACACCAAAGCAAACATTGCCAAGGAAATCCACAACAAACAATCCTCCACCATCAGCTTCCAAGGGCTGAAGTCATCTCAAGAGAGCTGATCACATCATCCTGGTCAACTGGCTCAAAATTCCCTCCAAACATGATGCCTGCTTTGGATAAGACAATGAAACATGTGTTTGCCAACATCCATCCTCTGAGGTCAATGGTTATCTCCTGATGGCCAATGAACTCAAGAAAAAAACAAAAGGTAGGCTGGATCTGTCATACAAACAGATGAGGGAGCAATTCAAGAATTATTGAGCCAAGTACAAAAAGGCCCACTCCATGTCAATCTCCACTGGCTTTGGTATCACCAACTCTGACAAAGCCAAGGGAATCAACTCAGTGGTTGATAAGTTGGACTCCATTTGTCTTTTTTATATTCAAATGGATGAAATCTTTGGAAAGAAGGCCAACATCACCCCTTTAGCTGCTTTTGATGCCCAAAAATCCAATTCAGTCAACACTGATGACTTTTCTGGGGATGCTCAGCCTAGCAATGGTGATCCTGAAGAAACCTTTGGCTTGGAGTGGCCCCCATCCAATGCTGAGGAGGATATTCAAACGCCATCAGCTCCAATCACATCTACTTCCGCGTCAATTGATGTGTCAAACCATACCTTGGACCCCTCCCCTCCTTCTTTGGATTGCTCTCTTCCTGGGTTAGCAGATCTCATCAAACTTGCTGATGCAGAACAAGATACTCCTCAGTCTCCATTACCCTCAAAATTGGTTCAAGTAAGGAACCAAGCTCTTTTCTCTTCTGTCTGGTTAATCCTGACTGATTTATATTGCAAAAAACCAGGCTCATCCATTCCTGAATGGCCAAAAACTCAAGCCAATGGGGCCTCCCACATTGCCTTCCAACACTAGTGACAACTTTCAGACTCAAACCTCCTCTGCCAAGGGTAAGCAAAAGGCCTCCAATTCCATCAATATCAACCACAAAAGTCATCAGAAGAGGAGAAACACTTCTGGTTTTTCCGGCTTTGAATAAATCATGGAGAAGCAAGATTCATGTAGGTCCATTGGTTGAATATCCTTGCTTTCAAATCATGCTCATTGCTTTCCCCTGCAAAAAAAAAGTCAAATCACAAATTGAATCCAAAAAACTTGAGTTTGAAAAGCAAAAGTGGGATTTTCAACTGGCCATGGATGTTCAAAAGCACAAAGCCAAGAGTTTGGCTCATCAAAAAAAATGGGATGCTGAGTGGAAGTTGAAACAGGCTGAGTTAGAATTTCAAAAAGATGAAAAGGAGAAGGATTGACCGCAAGCACAACTGGAAAAGGAGAGGGAACAACTTGCAACCAAAAAAAAGAATAAGGTATCAGTAGCCTTGGCTTGCATTGGTAGCAGTAGAAAATTAGATTAAATACAGCAGATAACTCAAATTCTGGGCTTGTAAATATATTTGCATGGGTGAAAGAAAAACAAAAAAATAATTTTTGATTACAACATTTGAGAGTATTCTTAACCCCACCAACATAAAGATCTTTTTTGTTTTTATTTATATTTTTTTTCTAGAGTAAATTTGGCCATTATTCAAGCCCCTAAAAGTGTTTCTAGTTGTTTTATTAATTTGAAGTGACATGGCCATTCAGGTATGGGTTGCTGTGTCCACAGCAGGAAAGGTACATTGCTTGTACTTATTAGCCACCCAAACCATTTTGACTATACCTTTTTGCTTGAAATCAATTCCAAATATAAGGTCAGGAAAAACAAATTGGCCATCCAATACTTGATATTTGTCCATATTTTCAATAAGTCAACCATTTGATTTCTTGGTTGGAACCACAAGTAAAAATGAGTAGCCAGAGATGTTGCCTTTGTCAATATGAGGAGAGTTGCAAAAATAATCCAAGGTGAAAATGATATGTGGGGAGCAATCAAAAGGTGAAGGCTTGGAACCAAATTAAAAAAAAGAGAAAGAGGGGATGTTGTTGTCCTTCATGGCATCACGGTTAGATTCAAAGGAAAGTTTGGCCAAATTGCAAAACATTTGTCCTAGCATTTGGGATACTTTGTTGGCCTTAAGGTTGAGTAAAGCATACTATTGAGGAGAAGATCTAATAGATTATTTCTTCACATAAAATCCAAATAACTCCAAAGGGTGCATCAATTTTTGCCATCCAACTGCCCACATTTTTCCACCCCAAGATCTTGAAGGACCAACTGGGTTGAAAATTTTTTTTGAACCATGAAGGAAAGTGGTGACAAAGTTGATGTCCTTCTTATCTTTTTCTGAGATTTTATCCAAGGGCACAAATTCAATGATTGCCACCAGGGCTTGGTGATCAGATTGATCAATGACAATTACTTTTGCACTGTGGAAGAAATGGAGCTGTTTAATTGTTTGTTTTGCTTTCTCAAACTCTTCCTGGGTGGGTTTTTTACTATTCTTTTTCTTTTTGGCAACAATTGAAGGGTACAGATCCAAAGGACATGGTTTCCGACCATACCAGACCAAATCTTCATTAATACCTTCCTCAGCAACCTCCAAATATATTTCAGAATCTCTCATTTGAATCCTCTTTTGGTGATGGGCCCTATCTTCCCACCTTTCATTATTTTGGTCAATCCATCTCCTTCCACCTTGATCCCTCCCATCCATATACTCTTATTGGGGTGAGAAACAAGATGGGATTTGATTGTTTGTGAAACATTTTGAGGCAGGTGGGAGAAGAATTGGACATTCACCAATAGCGGTTGAAGGATTGAAAAAAAAAAAAAAAAAAAAAAAATGAGTCAGTCAAATGGACATCATCAGTGAAACAAGATTGTATCAAAAAAAATGAAACCAAACCTGGACTTGATCCCATGTTTACCAGAAACGTGATCACCAAAAAAAAAAAAAAAAACAAAAACAAAACATCACATCAGCACCCAAAGAAAAAAAAAACTTACCGGGGTGTGAGGGAATTGGGCTGGGCCTTTGGATCAGGTTGGGGTCAAGCCTGGGGCCAGGTAGGAAGGGCCTGGGAAACAGGTAAGGGGGGTTTTGGCAGTTGGCGGCCAAGCAAGCAAGGGGGGGATGGCTTTGGTTGGCCAAGCAAGCCAGGTGGGGGGGGGGGTGGCATCAGTTTGCCAAGCAAGCAAGGTGGGGGGGGCTGGAATTGGTTGGCAAAGAAAGAAAGGTGGGGGGGGCCGGCATCAGTTGGCCGAGCAAGCAAGGCGGGGGGCGGTGATGGTTGGCCAAGTGAGCAAGGCAGTGGGGGCCGGCAATGGTTGGCCAAGGGAGCAAGGTGGGGGGGGCCAGCGTTGGTTGGCCAAGCAAGCAAGGTGGGGAGAGGGCCGGCGGGGTTGGCCAAGCAAGCAAAGGAGGGGGGGCAGCAGGGTTGGCCAAGTGAGCAAGGGGGGGTGGGGCTGGCAAGCCAAGTGAGATGGGAGGGAGACCAAGGGAGGGGGGAGAGGGGGGGTGTTGGTGAGTGAGTGAGAGGGAGTGTGAGGGGGTGAGAGGGAGTGAAAAGGGGATTGAGGAGGAGGGAGGGGGGAGCCTACCTGGGGAATCAACCAAGGGGGTGGGGGGCCTGAAGGGGGATGGAGGTGGATGAATCAAAGGATGAGCATTGGATGATGGGGAGGATGAGGAGGAGGGGGGGAAGCTTACCAGGGGGGCCAAACAAATGAGGAGGGGAGGTGGTGGGTGAGCTGGAGGTGATGGGTGAGGAGGAGGTGGTTAGTGAGGAGGAGAAAGGAGTGGACCAATCAGTGGTTTTGTGGGGTGAGGTGGGTGGTTTGACCAGTGGTTTGGTGGGGTGAGGTGGGTGGTTTGACCAGTGGTTTGGTGGGGTGAGGTGGGGGGTTTGGAAGTTTTGAGTCTGTTTTGGCTAAGTCCACCCCACCAAATGAGAAAAAAAAATGGACTCAGCCTAGGAATCTTGGGGGAACAACCAAAACCAAAAAAATTTGGTGAAGGGATTTTTTACCTAACTTGAAATCAAACATTACTCATCAAAGCTAGCAAGGGTGAGAGGAAGAATCCATTCTCTCATAGAAGAAGATAAGGGAAAAGATGATACAGGGATGACTTGAGGTGGATAAGGAATATCATCTTCAAATACTTTGTCCCATTCATCTTTGATGTTGGCCAAAAGATTGTGAAGGATCACACATGTGATAATCCAGTTGATGAGGAACTTCATGTCTTTGGGGTTTTGAAGCTGGTTTTGCATTTCCCTTAAGCTGGCCCATCTTCCTTTCAGGACTCCTATGGCATTCTCAATCCAAACTTGTGATTGGGCAAGATGATAGTTGAAATTGGTTTTTCCTTGATTGTTGGACAAAACATTCTGGTATTCTGGAACCACATATTTCCCACTAGCATAAGCTGAATTTTCCAGAAGATATTGATTGTGGTCAAAGTAGTTCTCTGTTTGTTGGGCAATATGCATCCAATTGAACACGTATGAATCATGAAAAGAACCTGGAAGGCCAACATGGAGGGATATGAACTTCTTGTTGTTATCACAAACAAGTTGTAGGGCCACGGAGTATCTAAAAAAAAAATGAAACATATTTGGTCAGTGGTGTGATCAAAGGTGTTATCAAATTCATTGGAAAAGAAATGAATCAGTTGCCTTTTTTTGCAATCAAAATGGTGGTTGCAATCTAGCTTTGGTTTTTGACTCAAGGGGATGGTGGTTCCATCAACAAACCCAATGAAACCAGGAAATCCTTTGGTCTCCATTACTTGAGACATCTCCTTGAGTTCTTCTTTGTTTGGCGAAGAAAGGAATGATCAATGGAAAGATAGGTTGGCAATCATGACTCTTTTGGTGTATAAGTAAATGCTTCCATAACTGATTGAGAATATATTTTCCAATTGATGAATTTCTGCTCCATTTCCATTTGATCCCAATCTACAAAGAGCAACAGCAAGTTGAATGGCCGGATTGCGTTGAGGATTCCAAGAATTGTTCTGGAAGATGTGGTGGTCTTCAATCATCTTCAAAAGTTTCATGAATGAAGGCAACAAAGTTTGGAATAGTTTCTCACAGCTTAAGTTGGGAATGAGATGAAGCTTTTGCCATTCATACATAGGGTTTTGGAGGGTGTGTATTCTTGGAACCATGTATTGCTTTTCCAACAGCAAATTCAAAGCTAACCAAGTTGATTCCAAATTGGAGTCTGAATTAGAGTCTGAATGGGAGTCAAGCAGTAGCAAAATTTCAGTCAGCTTTTTTGCGTTTTCAACTTGCTGGCCAGAAGTCTGATTGGAAATGTTCAGAAAGATGGTGATGTGATGTGGGGTGATGAGATGATGATGGGATTTGTGTGAAGATCAAGATTTGAAAATTGATGGAGATGTGAAGCAATGGAGATGAGATGTGTGTGATGCAATGGAGATGGATGTGATTTGGGGTGATGAGATGATGATGGGATTTGTGTGAAGATAGAGATGTGAAGCAATGGAGATGAGATGTGTGTGATGCAATGGAGATGCAACCGGTATGGATTTGCTGATGTGGATGGGTTTTTTAGATGTGATGGATGGTGGATAGATGATGATGTGTAAATGGCGGGTTTAATGGCGGTTTTGATGTTTGGAATCCGCAATTTTCATGAAACCTGCCATTTTGAAATACACCAGTTAGAGGGTATGTGTATTTCAGAAACCTACCATTAAAAATGGCAGGTTTGGTCAAAAAAAATGGCGGTTTTCTAATGGTGGGTTTGCTAACTTTGATACACCCTATTAGTTCTCTATTAATTTCTCACACAGATTTCATAAAATTAATCAAACTCTTTCAATCAGTATTAATGTTGGATTTTACCTATAAAAACAACAAATTTTACATGCCTCTTCTTCACATTTTTGGAGTCAAAAATTGTCCTAGAACCTTCTCTTTTTGTTTTTTGTTTCCTCTACAATGAAAAAAAGTATGAATATTGATGGGCCCTCACTTGAATTCATAAAATATCAGAGCATGGATACCCCAAATTCATTATGTCATACAAGGAGAAGGCACTCATTAATTCCATTCAACCTTTTCTCCACAAATCTCATAATATTATGTTTCTCTGGCATAGTTTCACAAACATTCAAAACCACTTGAGAAATAAAATTAAATAAGAAGAAGAATAGATGATCTTCAGAAGACACTAGAACAGACTTTTCAAATCCAAAACTGAAGGAAAATATCAAGAAAATTTCACCAAACTCACTGTAGTCTGGAATCCTCCCACTTCTGACTAACTTCTTGAAAACCAGATTCTTTTCAAGATAAAATTGGTTTCATATGCTGAAAACAAGCACCTCCATTTTTTGAATACTACTACATCCAGAACAGAAGTTCCCCACTCCCATTTTAAAATATTCATCACTAATAATTCTGGTTCCTTTCCTAATGAAGTTCATCAAATCTATCATTCCATTTCCATCCAACTTCATGAAAAATCCATTTAAAGCTCTCAACAAGACTTCAAGATCTTGATTGGTCTTCCATATTGTGTTGAACAACTATCCAGAAAAATCAGCCAATATGGTCTCAAGCTTGTCCATTCCTTTCACATGTCAGCAGAAAAAGAAACCACCTCTTCCCTGGTTGAAATTTTCTTGCCATGTTTTTCTGCTTGCAGATACATAAAAAAGGCCAGTGGTACTTTTATCAAGGTTGATTCCATCAAACTATTTGCCACCAAATTTCCTTCCTACTGCCAATTCTCAAACTTATCCCATATATTTAATTATTTGGAAAGATTTGAAGCACATAATTCCTTTCTGCTAGAATTCTTAACTGTCAGCCTCCTGGATGCCAAGGTCCTTGCTACATTTTAGCTACCTGAGGTTACAGAGAATAGAATGAATATATTATTCAAAATTCTGAAGCAATGATCCATAAATATATGGATCAAGCTAATGCAAGGTGATTTGGTTTTTTTATTGGTGATTTTTATTAATTAATAAATTAATATATAAATAAAAATAGGGGCCACAGTAGTATACTGAGTATCTTTAACACCTCTCCTTCAAGAGATTAACTTTTTAACCTGTATACCTGGGTACTTCAGAGCCTCTAATAATAATTAAAGGAATAATTTACCATAGATAATAGGTAGAAATACATGGTGGATTGGCAAAGACTTGTAGCAAAAAATCCACAGCAGAGAGGAGATAAATAAATTAATGTTTTATTACTATCTTTCTTAGGTACGTGAAATAATTCATACTTGGCGGTTTTGAATCTGTTTCTGGGTTTAGATTCACTTTAGAAGTATAAATTCATTTACAATTGTTTTGGGACAGGGAAAAATTATCAGAAAAAAAGCAACAAATAACTGAATTATCCCGTATAAGTACTTGATAAATTTGGAAAAGTGTCTTGATTTATGCATAACTGGTTCTGGGGTCTAAACATCATAAAAAGGTGTCCTTATTTATACCTTTTTATTCCTGGCCTGTTCTTCTTAGGACAATGGGGACAAAAGGGGACAGGTTCTAAGGCTAGAAGTGCAACCAGTTGTGACCTAGCATGTTTTATAGGTGATTTAGCACTTTTAGAAGCTGAATCAGTCTGTTATTGGAGCTTTTTCCAATAATTTTTTGATCAAATGGCTGGTGAAAGCGTGTAATTGTTCCCAAGGTTTCTTTTTATTCTTGGATAAAAAAGATTTCAATAGATCTCATTGAATATTCTCATTGGTAGATTTTATACAGATATTTTTTTTTGTAAAAGTTTTGGTTATGTCACTCTGAGTGGGAGTTAAGATTATGTGAAGCTGTTAATGGTTCATTTTTCAAATCTGTCTTATTGATTGAAGTAGTTTATTTAAAATAATTCCATTGAGATTTTATGAAATATTTTTACATATTCAGTTTACTTGGAATATTACAGATCTTTTGGTTTCCTGGTATTCCTGTATATGTCACTTTAAGTGAGGTACTCAGGCCTCCACAGTTGTTACTAGCCCTTTTTGAGGTTTTGAATATTTATTTAAATATGTAAACTTGAAATTTTATGTATTTTAAAAATACATAAAATTTCATGTATGTCTTTGGTAATTCTATACCCACAGAGATATTAATTAAAGATACTGTATTTCTCTGTCTGGGTAGTAGCATGTTTGAGTTGTACCTCAATGCTAATTTTTTTTCTTTTGAAAGCAGCTGTTGCAGCTGTCTTTAGTGTCATGCGGGTCACCTGCCTGGGGCTGCGTGTCCACTTTTTGAGTTTCTAAGACAGCTCAGTTGAGTTTCCTAGGGTTGAAAGCAGTTGCACATTGATGTGTACCTGCTATGGCTGCATGTGGGAGTTTGGAAAAACAACATTTTGGTTCATAACTCCTAAACAATACACAATTTGTCACCTCTGACTGAATATTTGGTGTGAAATCCATACACAAAAACTTTTCTGAGAAATTTTAAGTTGATCAAAAAGTGAAATAATGATGCCATGATTTTTTGGGATGATTTTATAGAAATATTTTAAAATATCAAGTAGGTGGAAATAAAAGTAGGGTTCAATGAGTGAACCTTCCTTATTTTGGATGGGGAATCCAGATCTGCAATAATAATATGGATTTTCCTACTACTTTGAAGTGTTGTTATTATTTCTTTTATTTCTTTATTTATTATTTCTTTTTGATACTTTGTCAGCTAGCTCTGACATGGTTTCTGGCTGAAATGAACTGTGGCTAGCTCTCCAATTAGATACCCCTTTGAGGGCTTATGCTACCAAGGAATCACAAAAATGGAAGTATTTGAGTCATAATAACTTAGGAATTGCTTGGATTTTTTTTCCTCCTAAAAATTCTGCACATACACAAAGGAAAGTAATAGAGATTGATATGTGTTGAATGATTTTTTTGTTTTTTTCCCCTGAATTTTTAACAATTTTCTTTTCTATTGATTATTGACTCAATTTTTTAGAGCAAAAAATGCCACTTTCTTTTTTTTAATTATGAATTGTTTGGAAAAAAAATTAAAAGAAAATTGTCACATACTTTCATTGGGGGGAAATTTTAAATTCACGGCTCATTGAGCCATGTACACAACTCTGTACACAGCTCTTTGAGTTGTGCACATGGCTCAATGGCCCGTGTGGAACCCTACACAACTCAAATGGGCCGTGTGGCATGCTACACGGGTCAAATGGGCCGTGTGGCATGCTACACGGCTCAAATGGGCCGTGTGGCATGCTACAAAACCCAAATGGGCTGTGTGGCATGCTACACGTCCCATTTGAGTTGTACGGCACACTAAACAACTAAAATCAAGTTGCGTAGCCTCCAATAAATAATAAATAATGAATAATAAGTAATAAATAATAAATAATGAATTATAAATTATAAATTATAAATTATGAATTATAAATTATAAATTATAAATTATAAATTATAAATTATGAATTATAAATAATAAATAATAAATAACAAATAACAAATAACAAATGATAAATAATAAACAATACACAATAAACAATAAACAATAAACAATAAAAAATAAAAAATAAATAAAAATTATATATAATAAATAATAAATAATGGGTGATGTTAAATTCACAGCTCCAACCGTGTGGTAGTGGTGTAAGGCCCTACATGGCTCAAATGAGCCGTGGGGGCCCCAAGACAACTACAAAGGGCCCTTTCAAACAAGCAAAAACCCCGGGGGTCATTTAGGAGCCGTGTAACCCCCAAACACCGCCCATTTGAGACGTGTAACCCCATACATTGCTCAAATGAGCCCTGTTTGGGGGTGCAAAACCCCCCCGGAAATTTTTCCAGAATTTTGGGCACCCCCTGGACCACACTTGGGTTCTGTCAACCCAAATTTGGGATTAATGCATACTTTGTGGGACTTTTGTTTCACACCTAGCGATCCCAAAAAGACATTAAAGTGAAACCCAAGTGAAATTAAAGTGAAAACTCAAATCATAAATCATATAAAAATCTGCAAACAATTCTTTCTCAACTCAAAAGTGAGAAAACTTTGTTTGATCAATTGAAAGTTGGATTGGATACTGAAGTATACCATTGCATTTTATTGCATAGGAACAGTGGCAAGCCCTCCTTCCTCTGACATGGCTGCGTGGAAGGTCTGCATTGATAGTGCCATCAACAAAGCTGTGGAAAAAGAAAAAAAGGATTTGGGTAATGAAACATTGGAAGCCCCAATTGCATCCTCATCAAGGTTGAAAATTGAGGAACAAAATGATTCAAAAATGGACATGACCACTGGTGGTGAGTAAAATTTTATGTTACTGTTCTTTTCCGTATTTAATTTGATTGAAACTGATGGGTGCATGTAACTATGAAACTATGACTTAACCAGTGAATGTTTACTAGATACACTTGACCCACCTCTCTTGAGAGCTTTTCCTACTAGGGAAGAGGCCCAAAACTATTTTCAAACATGGGCAATGAAGCATGGTTACGCTTTCAAAGTTTTCAACTCAAAGCATGACCAATATGTGGATTTAGCCTGTGATAGACATGGTTCCTATTCAGGAAATCTTCTTACCAAATGGTCTAGACAAACTCACAAAAGGAAGTTTGGGTGAAATTTTTTAATCCATGCAAGTTGCACAAAGGCAGACCCCTTGTGGTGCCTCTCCTACAAAGAAACCCAACATGACCATTGACCATCTGAACATCCCTCTGTGCATCCTCAACTGAGGAGAATCTTTGGGGTGGTCTTAGACAATCTAGTAGAAGGCATGAATGATGGGCTCAATACGTTACAACTGGAGAGAAAATTGAGTTGGATTGATGGGGGGGATTATGATGATGACCAAACAATCTATAACACTAAGCGGAAGGTCACACTTGCAGAAATAAAGGGAAAAAGTGTTATGGAGGTACTATATGAACAGCTTTAAGAAACAAGTTGGATTCACCAGTCAAAGTTCAGTGGAGAGGGTCACTTGGAGGCCCTGTACTTAGCACATCCAGAGGCAGTAAAGCTTTCAAAACAATTCCATCATATTGCTATGTTGGATTGTACTTATAAAACAAATAATTACAAAACCCCACTATTGCATGTTGTAGGAATGACAGCCAATTAAAAAACTTTCACAAAAGCTCTTGTTTTTATAACAAAAGAATTGTTTGAGTTCTACAGTTGGTCTTTAAATGCATTAAAGGAGTTGGCTTATGATCCTGAGAGACTTCCAAAAGACTTTGTGACAGACTGTGAAAAAGCTCTGATTTGTTCAATTGCAACTAGTTTCCCAGAGTCATCAAGACAATTTTGCACTTGGCACTTGTCTAAAAACATACAAGCAAACTGTAAAGTGGGCTTTTTAATGGATTTGAAGGATTGAAAAGCTTTATGAATCTGTGAGCAAAGTATGGGGCCTCAAAGACCAAGGAGGAGGCAGAGGTCAATGATGCGGAACTCAGAGTAGGTTCAAATCACTGCTCCTTATTCTTCCTAGTTTTGGGTTCTGACCTTTTGACTTTTATAGTGTTTCTTGAAAGACTATGAGGATGTACTCAAGTATATGGAAAATAACATTTTCCCTATCAGAGATATGTTTGTAACAGCATGGACTTGTATAAACCCAGATTTTGGAAACAAAAAAACATCTTGGGTTGAAGGGCCCCATGCAACTCTCAAAAGATTCCTTGCAAACTCTTTGGGAAAACTGTTGGATTTTTGGAAAAGCCTTGATGGAAAAGTTTCAAATCAAATTAAATCAGTTCACGCATCAATTTATAACTCTTGAATTAAGTTAGGGACAGTTCTTCCACCTGAACTGTTACCATTGGGTTACAAATTGTCTTTAGAGGCAATCCATCTTGTTAGGGAACAATTCAAGAAGTTCAAACATGATCATGATTGCAAATTCTGGACCAAGTCATATTTCAAGACTATGGGTTTGCCCTGTTCCCACCATATAGGTGACCTTCCAGCATTCAGAGGATCCATGGTACCCAAAGATGTTCATCCTCAGTGGAGGTTGGACTATGACCCTTGCAGTTCTTGTTCTGTAAGTTGGCTTAAGTTGGATTGTTCAAATCACTATGTGATTAATGCTTTTTGATTAATGAATCCTAATTCACTAATGGTTGATCCTTTTGAATTTTTCCAGTGCAGTTTCAATGGAATTCTAAGAATTACTCAGTTACATGAAAAAGTCAATGAAATGATCTTGGAATCTCCAGATCATAAGCAAAGCGGCCTATTGAAGTATATCATTCAGAAGATTACAAAATATCAATCAAAGCCAGGACTTGAACCTAAAGTCTTATGATCAAGTAGGGGCCAGCCAAAATTCACAGATATGCGGCAAGAACCATCTCAGTTTGAGCTTGTTGAAAAACAACTCAAGGGGGAAAAAAGAGCTAGAAGGGCTCCAAACAAGAAAAGGCAAAAGATTGTAAGTCTTTTCTTGTGGGATATGTTCATTTTTTTGGTTTAATGAACTTAGTTACTAACTAATGGTGAATTTTTAGTCAAAGTCAGCAGAATCTGAATCTGAATTTCATATTTCAGAGGAAGAGACTGAAAGTGAATCAGGGTCACTTAATTTGGAATCAGAATCCTCTTCAGAGGAAGAGAACATGCAGCAAAGCTCAACCAGAAGCTCATCTTTGGTGAGTTTTCATTTCATTGATCCAATTAAAGAAATGAATACTAAGTTAGTTTTAATGATAGGAACCAAACGTGAAATACCTCAATCAAATATTAAAGAAATTCCATAAGTTCTTGGGTGAGGTTTGGGATCCAATTGGAGATGGGAATCACAGATTTAGAGTCATTTATAAATCTCTTGGTTATGAAGAACATGGTTGGTTTGAAGTTAGGAAGGAAATGATTGAAACATTAGAGAAAAATAAATCATGCTAAATTAAGGTTCTTGGTGGTTCACAGGAGGTTGAAAATATTAAAAAAATACTTGATGTTTAAGACATAAATGAAAAGATGCCCTCCTCAAAATGGCTGGCTAAATTGGACATGGGTCAAATCATAGCAGACACATATTCCAAACCTATATGTTTCATTTCATTGGAGTCATGTGATACTTATACTCCAATGAAAAATGGTTTTACTGATCAATCAGATCCAATGTTAATTTTGTTTGTAAACAATAACCACTGGGTTCTATTAGTACTTGAGGGAGAAATGATTCCAATCCCGCCCATTGTAGCAAAACCACGTTCCTTGATTTCTAAAAAAGCCTCTGGTTGGGTTGATCATCTCAAAGATCAACTGCAAATTTATTCTAGATATTAATAGACTTTGACTTCATTTCATCATTGGGTTTCATATAAATTGTAATTCTAATGCAGCTAACAAGTTCTATTAATATAAAGGATTATCACATTTTGAACATCATCATGTTTAGTGTTTTGAGTTAACATCATTATATTGAGTGTTTTGAATGATAGTTTAATGTTAAGTCAGTTCAACGTGAGTTGGGCTGATTCCATCACAAGCTTAACTTATCTAAGCTTGGGATGGGATCAGCTTAGCACAAGTTGAACTTGTTTTTTTTGGTGTTTTTACTTTAGGGCCTGTCAAAAGACTTGTATTTTTTGGGTGCTTTTACTTTAGGGCTGGTCAAAAGACTTCTTTAATTTTTGGGCCCTTTAACTTTAGGGCTAGTCAAGTTGAAATTAATTTAGGGCTTGTCAAGTTACTTGGTTTTTTTTTGGTGTTTTTACTTTAGGGCTTGTCAAGTTAATTGTCTTTTTTTTGGTGTTTTTAGTTTAGGGCTAGTCCAGTTACTTGTGTTTTTTTGGGTCTTTTTGCTTTAGGGCTATTCCATTGGATATTACCATTTTTTTTTTTTATCATTTATTTATTTATTTATTTGTTTTTTTTCAAGCAAAAAATTAACATTCTTTGATTTTTTGGTTGATTTCTGTTTTTTTGGAAGGTTTATTTAGTTTAAAAGTTGTGCTAGTACCCTTTCATTCATTTTCCTTGTTTTTTTTTTTTTGGCTCACCACGGTCTGGTGCCATGTTGGATGCCACACAACTACACTTGAGCCGTGTACAACTCCACACGGCTTGAATGTAGTTGTGTGCAAGTCCACACGGTGGCAGACCAGGCTGGGTGGGCCGCACAACTCCATAAGCCGTGAAGGGTTGTACATGGCCCAATTTGAACTGTGTGCACGGCTCAATGAGCCATGAATTTAACATTACCCATTAATAATAAATAATAAATAATAAATCATAAATCATAAATAATAAATAATAAATAATCAATAATCAATAATCAATAATAAATAATAAATAATAAATAATAAATAATAAATAATAAATAATAAATAATAAATAATAAATAATAAATAATAAATAATAAATAATAAATAATAAATAATAAATAATAAATAATAAATAATAAATAATAAATAATAAATAATAAATAATAAATAATAAATAATAAATAATAAATAATAAATAATAAATAATAAATAATAAATAATAAATAATAAATAATAAATAATAAATAATAAATAATAAATAATAAATAATAAATAATAAATAATAAATAATAAATAATAAATAATAAATAATAAATAATAAATAATAAATAATAAATAATAAATAATAAATAATAAATAATAAATAATAAATAATAAATAATAAATAATAAATAATAAATAATAAATAATAAATAATAAATAATAAATAATAAATAATAAATAATAAATAATAAATAATAAATAATAAATAATAAATAATAAATAATAAATAATAAATAATAAATAATAAATAATAAATAATAATAAATAATAAATAATAAATAATAAATAATAAATAATAAATAATAAATAATAAATAATAAATAATAAATAATAAATAATAAATAATAAATAATAAATAATAAATAATAAATAATAAATAATAAATAATAAATAATAAATAATAAATAATAAATAATAAATAATAAATAATAAATAATAAATAATAAATAATAAATAATAAATAATAAATAATAAATAATAAATAATAAATAATAAATAATAAATAATAAATAATAAATAATAAATAATAAATAATAAATAATAAATAATAAATAATAAATAATAAATAATAAATAATAAATAATAAATAATAAATAATAAATAATAAATAATAAATAATAAATAATAAATAATAAATAATAAATAATAAATAATAAATAATAAATAATAAATAATAAATAATAAATAATAAATAATAAATAATAAATAATAAATAATAAATAATAAATAATAAATAATAAATAATAAATAATAAATAATAAATAATAAATAATAAATAATAAATAATAAATAATAAATAATAAATAATAAATAATAAATAATAAATAATAAATAATAAATAATAAATAATAAATAATAAATAATAAATAATAAATAATAAATAATAAATAATAAATAATAAATAATAAATAATAAATAATAAATAATAAATAATAAATAATAAATAATAAATAATAAATAATAAATAATAAATAATAAATAATAAATAATAAATAATAAATAATAAATGATAAATAATAAATAATGAATAATAAATAATAAATAATAAATAATAAATAATAAATAATAAATAATAAATAATAAATAATAAATAATAAATAATAAATAATAAATAATAAATAATAAATAATAAATAATAAATAATAAATAATAAATAATAAATAATAAATAATAAATAATAAATAATAAATAATAAATAATAAATAATAAATAATAAATGATAAATAATAAATAATAAATAATAAATAATAAATAATAAATAATAAATAATAAATAATAAATAATAAATAATAAATAATAAATAATAAATAATAAATAATAAATAATAAATAATAAATAATAAATAATAAATAATAAATAATAAATAATAAATAATAAATAATAAGTAATAAATAATAAATAGTAAATAATAAATAATATGGAGTAGCGTATGGGCCCTAAACAACTCCCGCATGGCTCCCACACAACTGGAGCCGTGAATTTAAAATGCCCTTTTCAATGCTCAGTACAAGACTGCAGGCTCAAAATATTTAAAATGATTCAGAGCTATGGAAAACAAAGGTTAAAAGGAACATCCCTTTTCTTTTAGGCTAATCCCATTTTTTGGTGGTAAGATGCAGTACTAAAAATCTTGAAAAATCATTTTTGAATTGCCTGTTATATTTGAAAAATTTATATCTCTTCAGATTTATAAAAATATTTAGTAAAAAATTATTAAAAAAGGCCAAAAGATTTTTGACATGACATTTTTATCTGTTTTTGATCTCAGCCAAAAAATTGTGTGGATCAGCACAACATATGGTCCAATTGATGAACATCTTTTTTTTTTTGTGGGGGGGGGGCTGGCTGCTTCAACACCACAGAATCACTAATGGCACATCCCTTTTTGGTGTGTCACTTCAAAAAAAATATTGAAACCTTTCAAAAAATGTTTTTAAAAAAATAATTATAATAATGCTTAGGAATCATCTTAGAATGAAAAATAAATAAAAAACCTATTGATGAGATCTAAAGTCCTGTGATAACAGAAATGTAATAAAAGAAAAGGAGTGTTTTCCTTATGATTTTTTTTTCCTCCCCTCCATTATTAGCTGTAAGAATTCACTTGATTTCCTCTGAGAAATCCAGAAAAATAATTGTAGAGGAATAGACCCAAAGATATTGAGAAAAGATTAAGCAAGCATAAAAAATGACTTCTGAATCAAACCAGTGGAGGTAAATCCTGTTCTGGGCACAAACCTTGAACTCTATAATAGTAAGGATCTCAATCAAGCCTGTCAGTCATGCAAAGGTATTTGAGACTGAAATATATATATATATATATTCATGAACCCTTTTGATCTTAAAAAGATCTCTGACTAAAGAAGATCAAACCAATCACAAACAAGTTTGAAGGAAAAATTGAATTACTATATTTGGTTAATTTTCCTTGAAAAAAAAACACTTTGTTAATTATTTTGCATATTTTTTTTTTAATTTTTGAATTTTTGATTTTTTTTTTGAGGAAATTGATGAATTTTTACAATGATGAAGAGTGAGGGGGGGAATTCCCATTGAAAAATTAAATTCAGATCTGTTATGGTATCCTAGATACTATCAATAGGTTCAGTCTACCAATTTCAATTCTTCTTTTGACAGGATTCTAAAATCTCTCTTATCATTTTTTTTTCTTCCTTTAGAAACAAAAGTTTCAACAATTCTTATTTTTTAGTCACACTCCCAGTTTTAGATGCCAAAAATAACTTTGGCATGCACAGTTCCACACACCATATGTGTATGTACTTTAGCAAGTGGAAGTTTGCATGACCCAAGTTACATCATTATATTAGATGGAGATTTTGAGAGTGATGGATAGATGGAATATAGGATGGTTGCTGTGAAGGTATGTGCAGTGGATAGAAAGAAATAATGGGACTGATTGACCAAAAATAGTCAGTTTATTTTCAACCATTTGTTTCAAGCTGTGTCTATCACTCATAAAAAGGCATGCGTTTAATTATATTAATAGTATTATATATTTCAGTATCTGTAATTTAATTATAAAACACTTGAAATTTCAAAAAATATCAACTCATAATTTTTTAAAAAAAACTGTTTAACACACAAAACCCTTCAAAACATTCCAGAGGAAACAAAAATTAAACAATTCTTTATCATCAATATTTTTTCTTCTTTAGAGGGGTGTTAGAGAGGATCAGAATGAATGATGTTCATGAAAAAAAAAAACTTGAGATTGGGAGTTCCTAAAAAAATCTAAAACCAGTTTTGATCAATGTTGACTTTTTGGTGCCTTGGTAAGATTTTGATAATAATGTTGAGATAGGTTGGTTTGAAGTCTTGGAAACCACTTAGAAATGCTTATTCAAGCTCTGTGGTCATCCAATGTTCATATTGTTTAATTTGTCTACTCCCTTTCAGCTTTGAGGTGCCTTGAGCTCCTTGAGTTTTTATCAACCCAAGGTTAATTTTGGGTTGGGCTGATTTGAATCACTCTGAAAATTATTCCAACCATTGTGATTGTACCCTGTTCCAATGGTTGGACAGTCTTGATATTCTGAAACAACCAATTTCCCAAAGAAGACTAAATGTAAAAAAAGAACACCAAGAATCAGAATCAAAGATGAAGACTAAAATTTCAAAAAGATTACTCACCAAGTTTGTTTTTTGAATCAATCAAGTAGTCCAACATTGGAATCCAAAATCTGAGTTGGTGGCAATGTGGAAAAGGGTCAGATGGAGTAGGAGCCCAAAGATGGGTCAGTAAAGAGCAATATCAAGACACCCCAGGCTTCATCTACATCATTTGAAGTATGCAGGTGTGGTTCCTCCAACAAACAGTCCCACAAATTCTTTCTAGCCACTGTACAGGGAGGGGGGGACAAGAGTTTTCCAACTAATGTGAATTGAGGGCAGGTGCCAACACTCCCAAACTTAGAGTGCCGCCTGGGTGACCTTTCTCAGCCAGTTGACCTCCATCTTTGTTATTTACTTGGCCTCATGACCATTTTGATTTGGTCTATCAAACCAGGTGAGTTTCACTTTCCTCTCATTTCAAATCCTTTTCTAAAAAAACCATCCTCAATTGTTTGTCCTTTTCCATCTCATAGAAAGATTTTTTTTTTCAATTTCAAATTTATCATAGTGAAATGTTGATAAAAATTCAAGAAAAAAAGAAATATTGGATGAAGTCAAGGCACAGATTTTGGGGATGTACAAGGGTGGAATGTTGGGTAAAAAAATCAGCAAGAAACTGGGCCTCAAACAATACACAATCTATAGCCTTCTAAAACAATACAACCTACAAGGGACCATTGAAAACCAAAAGTGATTGGGTTGGCCATTGATACTGAACAATTTGACTCATTGCCAGCTAAGCCTTGTCTTGAGAAGCAAGAGACGTTCCAACTTGAACAAACTAGCCTTTTTTTTTATATATGGCAATTGTGACAAAGGTCTCAACTAGGACAATATTCCAATCTGCCCATCAAACTGGCTATCAATGCTGATTTGCAGCAAAAAAACATTTCTAAATGACACCCACAAGAATTGGTGATTGGAATTTGCTTGTGAGCATCTGAATTGGACAATTGAGGATTGGAAGAACGTCATCTGGACAGACAAATGTTGGTTTGAAGTTGGCAAGAACACCCAGTAAGTCAATGTTTGGAGACTCCCCGCATGAAAAGTATGATTCAACATGCCTTGGCCACCACATTCAAGAGTGGTCAAACAACAATTTTTCAAATCAGAAAAAAAAAATTCATTGCAATGTAAATAACAGACACAAAATAACCTAATGAACCCATTTGTGTATTTGTTTTATTTCTTTCTTTTTTTTGTTTCAAAAGCAAAGAACCAAAGATGGTACCAAAAAAAAAGGGAGAAAAAAAATTCAATTGGTGGGACAACTTTCCCCCCCCCCCTGTACATACAACCTATTCTTCAAGGGTTGATCAGCAGCCCTCTGAATGGGGTGATCTAGGGGTAACAAGAGCTGATTCACCAGACTCCAATAGAATAACTCAAATTGGGTTATTTTTTTTTTATCATCAGCTCAATAATATGTATCTTCTGGTTTTTCTGGGAAGACAATGAATGAATTACTGTACTTTATTGTGTATAGTGTACTGCAATTTTTACAATATCCCAACTGATCATCCGCCACCGTTGGCCATCAGCTTCCGTGTTTGGCCATTCTGGGATCCATATCTTGGTGAGGAGAGAGGAGGATCCTGTGGCGGGTGGATGTTTAGGTATTATAGCTATATACAAGGTAAAATGATGAAATGTGATGGGTATTGGCCTGTGACATAATTGTGTCTTACCTCATATTCCAACACCCCCTCCCACAATTTAGTCCCTATACCACCCCTATAGCAGTCACCCCATGGGTGTGTTTGGTGGCACCCAAAGCCTTGTTTATGATGTCAGCTAACTGGGTAGTGGAGCTTGTCCACCACAGGCTGATGCCATCCTGTCTGATGAGGTCATTAACAAAGTAGAATGCACGGTCCAATATTTGGTCCGTTTCTCAAGCCATTTCTGCTCCCAATCAGGATGGCCGCTTTGTTTTTGCAGTGAATGGTGGATTCACACTCAAATTTGAGGTCAGATAGCGTCAGCCGCAGGTGAGCCAACAATTGAGATCCCTCCAACAAGGCCATGTACTTGGCCACACATGAAGACAGTGCTAAAACTGCTTTCCGCCTTTCCCCCCATGCTACCATATTGCCATTGTACCTGATGACACAGAGGCTTTTAGAGCGCTTGTGTTTGCCTCAAAAGCTTGCATTGACCCACACAGAAAGACCATCCACTCCACCTTGGGTAAATCTGAGGCTTTTAGCCAAGGTGCCCTTCAAGTAACCTACAAGGTGGTCAAGCTCCTTCCAATTTGCTGACAAAAGTGATTAGCTGAACCTTACAAGGAGGTTGACCACATATTTAATGTCAGGGCGCATTCCACAGGAAAGGTACATGAGAGAGCCAACTATGGATTGATATTCAGCTTTTTGCATGGGATTTTCACCATTTGTAGTCATCTGAGTGCCCAAAAGTGGGGCCCTTTTGGTAAATACTTGTGGCAGGTAGTCATCAATGATCTCCTGGGCCAAATGTTCCTGGTCCAGGTTCATACTCCTACCGTCCGTCTTTACTCTGATGCCTACCATTTTGTCCACCAATTGTTTCCACTTGACCTTCAGCTTGCTCTCCAACCCTTTCCAGAATGGCTGTAACATCCAGCTCAAGGACACCATTACCAACCTGTTGTCAACATGCAACCATACCACAACAAAATTATTACCATCCCTGCACATGTACAAGGATTTATCAAGCTCACTTGCCTTGAGTCCAACCCGTTCCACCACCAACTTGAAATTTTTCCACCCACACCTGGCCGCCTGTCTTATGCCATGCATTGATTTCTTCAGTTTCATGACGTACCCTTTCCACTGTGGGCAGATCAAGACTGGCAGCTGAATGTAGAAATCCCCCTCAATTTGGCCATAAATGTATGCAGCACTGACATAAAACCTTGCCAGAGGATATTTCCCATAATGGGCTATTGCAAGGAGCATCCAGAGGGTGCTGAGGCAAGCTGTTGGTGCTTATATTTCATAAACTTTGAACCCCAATTTCTGACTGCAGCCCTTTTCCACGTAATGTGATTTTTTCTGAACTAAACTACCATCTGCATCCTGCTTGTGTGCCAGGACAAAATTGGCACCAAGGACCTTCATGCCTTTTTGTTTCCAAACCGGCTCCCATACACCCATATTGTCAAACTGTTGGATCTTTTCCTCACCACTCTTCAGCCATTCTGCTGCCCACTCTCTTTTCAGAGCTTCAGGCATTGATTGAGGGACAGCCCGCTCAACAGTCCTTGGGAGATGTCAATTTCTAGCTGCTCTGCCTCCTCCATCTTGTCTTTTGCCATTTTTCTCAGCCTCAATTGAATTATGATATCCGCCTGCGGTTCCTTTATTGGTTGAACTGGCAGGTTCTGGAAAAAGGGAAAGATCACGGATGTTGAGTGGATGAAGCGCCTTTTGTCTTCCAACCAGAAGAGCCACCCAGGCCCCCCAAGGGAAAGCCCAAGAGACGGCAGTGTTGGCCTCTCTCATCTAGCTCAGTGCGTTGCTCAGAAGTTACATGAATGATTGCTTTGGCCCCAAAGGGGTATAGTATGGCAGGATTTGGCTTTGCCCCCAATAGCAGTTCCAAAGAGGTCTTCCCGCAAGTCCATGAGTTGTGCAGGTGTTTCATAATGTACACCACAACCTGGTAATACAACAACCAAACATTTTTGTTTGTGCTTCTCTCATTCAACATAGTACGCGCCATATCCCCCAGAGTCCTGTTGACTCTTTTGGCCTTGCTTTTCTACTCCAGGTGATAGGGGGGAATATTTGCCATTTGTCAGCCTCCTGGATGCCAAGACCCTTGCTATCCTTTAGCTACCAGAGGTGATAGAATAAATAATGAATATCTTATTTAATAAATGCAGCGAAAATCCGTAAAATATTTGAATAAAGCTTATTGCAAGGTTAATTGGTTTGGTTATGGTTTATTGTTATAAATCAATATAGATAAATTTATAATTAAATATTTTTATAGAGGGGGCACAATTATATTGGGGATCTTTAACACCTCTCTTCAGGGAATTCAGTATGAAAACACGTAGTCCTGGTTACTTTGGGCCCTTTAGTTTAAAGGATATTTTGCCCAAAGATAATATGTATATAAAATACACGTTGGAGTGGAAGGGCTTTGTGGCCAAGCTGCCACAATAGAGAAAGGATAATAAGAATCACTGGTATATTATTAAATCCTTTGGGTACCTGTTTGGGACGTGCACTGATGGGTTAAACCTGTATACTGGGGTTATAAGGTTGTTCAGCAGTTTAAATTGATAAAAAGAGGTTGAGGACAGATATTATTAATCAGACTAAGCCATAAATCACTTACTTATCTCTTATAAGTATTTGATTACCTTGGCACGGTGTCTGGATATAAATATAACTGGGTCTCTGGGTATCAATATCCTCTAAAGAGCTCTTTATTTATAGTTTTTGGAGTCCCAATATTGTCCTTCTGAGGGGTACAGGGGCTCAAAGGGACCAACACTGAGGCTAGCAGGGTAACCAGTGGTAGCCTGTCACATGTTCTTGTTGTAACACGGGTAGCATCTAATTCCACAGGGTATGGGAATTATTCTAATTTATAATTGATGTTTGAACGTGTGAATAACACTTATCTCTCCTTTTTATTGATTATTTAATTAATCATCCTTAGTAAATGTTCCCAGTAAGTTAATAATCATTTTAATAGACATTCCTACGGATATTCTGATTTCAGGTGAGTTCTAATTATGCATTAAATAATTGGAGTAAATTCATGATATTGATTTTACTCCTTATTTTCAAAATTCATTTGATTTACTAAAATAATTACTTAAAAATGTAAGTAATGGGTATTCATGTAATATTTTTACATCATAAGTTTTCTTAGTATTTCAAAACCATTTTGATGTCTAGAAATTCTCATAATAGTATATTAAAGTATTTTAATATATTTTTAAAAGTAGTCATTGTCTTTTTTTCGACATATTTGGTACTTTGAATTATATCTAATAAAAAATATGTATAAAGGTTATTTAAGTATTTTTATATAATTTTATGCACTTTTATACTATCTACTATCCACAGGAACATTTATTACATATGCAGAATTTTCCTGTGTAGGTTGTAGCATGTTTACGCGGTACCTAAGTTTCTCAGGCCACCTGTCACTTTGTCAACCCGTAGTCCCATGGCTGCATACTTGTCAGAGGCCTGGGGCTGCGTACACAACTTTGAAAGAGTGACAGAGCTGAAGCTCAGCCGCGCGCGGGTGCATTGGCTGCTGTGGCTGCGTGCGGGAATTGTGACAGAACACATTTCCATCTGTAACTCCTAAAATATACTCAACACCTCAATTCTGACTGAATTTTAGGTTTTAAACCTATTAGTGAAAATACATGTGAAATATTGAATTGGCCAAAAAGTTCAATAGTGGTTCCATGGTATTTTGGTCTTTCTTTCCTTAATTATTTAAAAATGTAAGGAGTTGGATTTCAAGGGTGGGTTTGGTGAGTGACCCTACCTAATTTTGGGTGGAAAATCCATTTTTGCAATGATATTTATAGTTTTCCTACTCCTTCTTAGGTTAATTTTATTATTATTATTGTTATGTTATTTCTGTTACTTTTGCAGCTTGCTCTGCAATAGTAGCAAGCTGACACCATTTGTGTCCCCAGAGTTTCTAGCTTATGCTTCAGCAGGCCGGTGTATTCCCACAAATTGCTGCTACATATGAATTTTGGTTACCTGCCCTTTGAGTTGTGGATGTTCTCAAGCCAGCCCAAAATTTTGGTTATCACCTTGGATCTTGATTTCAGTATAGCTATAAATGTGTAAGTAGAGGTGTGGTCCCTGAATGTTAACACAAACCTTTCTCCTACTAGGTCTTCCTTGAAACGGCCCACAAAATCTGTAACAAACAGGTCAAGGGGTTCATCTCTTTTGATGCCCAACACAACGTCTTGGGGACTCTTGTCAAGGCTTTTTGAGACAGCACACCTCTCACAGAAGAAAGACCGCCATGGGCCACTGATTTTGTCCAGTTAATGAGTTCTCAAGAACTGTTTCACAACTGCCTCACATGCATGGCCCAGGCGCAAATGCCTTTATATGGGTCAAAAGCAGGTTTGTAAGTGACTTTCATTGCTAGTTTGCACAAAATGTGGGTATGGATTGTCCAAAAGTAATTACAAAAGAAAGTATCATAGACATTCCCAAGGGGTTCCTTTGGGATTGCCTTCAAGTTCCATCCTTCAGATAACAGTCTTTCCATCAATAGAATGATCCTGTTAATTCCGGGACACAAGTAGACTTCATTGATGGTTATTGTACCCCTCCTTGTTGGGATTGTGGGGCTGCCAACCATGGATGCAATAACATGGTGCCCGTCAGCATCTAGAAAAACCTTCCTTGGTTGAAACAGCTTACGCGACACAAGAAAATACCATAAGGGGACACTCACATGTGTGCTGGCCCCATAATACAATAGAATCTTGCCCCCATCAACTTCAGGCATATCAAAAACCCTAATGTGATCTCCTTTATGATTCTTGTGGGGTAGTCCCAGGGGTGGGAGTTATCAAGATAGGTGATTCAAGTGGTTTGCGGGGGGGAAGGGATCTTTCCCATTCTGACGTTGGCCCAGAAGAGACTTCAGTTGGCTTACCAGTGGCCTTCATCTCTGCAGTATTGGCATGTACACCCTTAAGCATCTAGTAGCTCCTCCATCTTGTGTTTCCCAGCGTAGAAGGTTGCTTGTTCTATGGAAAAACAAGGCTTAGCTGATGGGGTTGCATTTCCAGCTTGGCATTGCGGGGGGACATAACGTCCCCCGACTGCTTTGATTTTACCCAGATCCATGAGGTCAACCGTCCCGGATGCCTTTGGCCATAGCTTCCCTATTGCGCTCTGAAGGACATTAGCTACATCAAGGAACTGAGGTATGAATTTTTTATTGTTCAGCTGTTGGGAGACCAAGTAGTAGTAGGTATTCTTATCAATCCCTGGCGGTGCAGTGGCCACGGTTTCCACAAGAAGGCCCATCAATTTATTGTGAGAAATCTCAAGGTGGTTCAAATCCGCCATAATTGTGTGGAAAGAAGTGTTCCACGTCAGGCCAGCCTCCGGCACTTGACTTTTGGTGCCTTGGTCATATTTTGATGATAATGTTGAGATAGGTTGGTTGGAAGTCTTAGAAACCACTTAGAAATGCTTATTCAAGCTCTGTGGTCATCCAATTTTCATATTTTTTTGATTCTTCTAATCCCTTTCAGCTTTGAGGTGCCTTGAATTCATTGAGTTTTTTATCAAACCAAGGTTAATTTTGCGTTGGGCTGATTTGAATCACTCTGAAAATTATTCCAACCATTAAGATTGTACCCTCTTCCAATGGTTGGACAGTCTTGATCTTCTGAAACAACCAATTGCCCAAAGAAGACTAAATGTAAAGAAAGAACACCAAGAATCAGAATCAAAGATGAAGACAAAAGTTTCAAAAAGATTACTTACCAAGTTTGTTTTTTGAATAAATCAAGTAGTCCAACATTGAAATCCAAAATCTGAGTTGGTGGAAATTTGGAAAAGGGTCAGATGGAGTAGGAGCCCAAAGATGGGTCAGTCAACAGCAAGATCAAGACACCCCAGGCTTCATCTACATCATTTGAAGTATGCAGGTTTGGTTGCTTCAAAAAAACAGTCCCACAAATTTCTTCTAGCCACTGTACAGGGCGGGGGGGTACAAAGGTTGTCCCACTAATGTGAATTGAGGGCAGGGGCCAACACTCCCAAACTTGGAGTGCAGCCTGTGTGACCTTGCTCAGCCATTTGACCTCCATCCTTGTCAGGTCTTTGGCCTCATGAAAATTTTGATTTGGTCTATCAAACCAGGTGAATTTCATTTTCCTCTCATTTCAAATTCTTTTCAAAAAAAACCATCCTTAGTTTTTTGTCCTTTTCCATCTCATAAACTGATTTTTTTTCAATTTCAAATTTATCATTGTGCAATTTTGAAAAAATTCAAGAAAAAAAAACGATTGGTTGAAGTCAAGGCACGGATTGTGGGATGTTCAAGGGTGGAATTTTGGGTAAAAAAATAAGCAAGAAACTGGGCCTCAACCAATACACAATCTATAGCCTTCTAAAACAATAAAACCAACAAGGGACCATTGAAAACCAAAATTGATTGGGTTGGCCATTGATACTTACCAATTTGGTTCATTGCCAGCTAAGCCTTGTCTTGAGAAGCAAGAGACATTACAACTTGAACAAACTAGCCATTTATATATATATATATATATATATATATATGGCAATTTTGAAAATGGTCTCAACTAGGAAAATTTGCAAATCTGCCCATCAACTTGGCTATCAATTCCAAGCTGCAGCAAAAAAACCATTTCTGAATGCCACCCAAAATAATTGGCAATTGGAATCTTCTCGTGAGCATCTGCATTGGACAATTGATGATTGCAAGAACTTCATCTGGACAGACAAATCTTGGTTTGAAGTTTGAAAGAAAACCCAGCAAGTAAATTTCTGGAGACTCCCCCATGAGAATTATGAATCAACATGCCTTGCCCCCACATTCAAGACTGGTCAAACAACAATGTTTCAAATCAAAAAAAAAAACATTGCCATGTAAATAACAGATACAAAATAGCCTAATGAACCCATTTTTGTATTTGTTTTCTTTCTTTTGTTTGTTTTGTTTCAAAAGCAAAGAACCAAAGATGGTACCAAAAAAAATGGAAGAAAAAAAATCCAATTGGTGAGGCAACTTTCCCCCCCCCCCCCTGTACATACAACCTATTCTGCAAGGGTCAATCAGCAGCCATCTGAATTGAGTGATCTAGGGGTAACCCAAGTGGATTCACCAGACTCCAATAGAATAAACCAAATTGGTTTTTTTTGATCATCAGCTCAATACTATGTATCTGCTGGTGGGATGGGCAGCCAATGAATGAAGTACTGAACTGTAATTTGTACTGTACTGTGTACTGTACTTTTTACTGTTGTCAGCTTGCTACTATGTACAGAGCAACCTGTCAATGCAACACAAAACTATGAAAAATAAGAATATCTCAATTAACAAAATAAGGAGTGAGAAATCAATAAATATTTTTAAAGAAATAAATTCCTCACCCAAAATTAGGTAGGGTCACTCACTGACCCCACTCTTGAATTCCAAGTCCTTACATTTTTAAAATAATTAAAAAGGAAAGTACTAAAAATTACAACACCAGTATGGCACCTTTTGGCAATTCTAATATTTCACACGTGTTCTCATGTATAGGGTTTACAACTAAAATTCACTGATAATTGAGGTGTTGTGTATATTTTAGGAGTTACACGCGGAAATGTGTTATGTCACAATTCCCGCGCGCAGCCCCACATCATTACATATCCCTACATACTCATAGTAGCAGATTCCTGCGTACTAGAGACCTGAGCGCATCTAATTCTGCCACGCACGCAGCGGATCCTACCCCGCGCGCATCTGTACTAACTGGTCCCCGCATCTGGATCAGTAGTGACTAATCTGACAACCAGGTACCTCTCAGAAGAGCTACAACCTAGTTAGAGTTGCCTAGCATATGTAACAAATTGAAATATGCATGACTAATAATCTAAAAGTATCAAAGCTTAAATAAAATTAATGAAAATTAAGTTTAAAACATTTTTTAATAATAAATCAAAGATCAAGGATTACCACATGAATCACTGACCCTGCTCTTTGAAGACCACAAAACACTACAAGGAGTGTTCATGAAAATTATTAAAAAATTATCTACGTAATCAGCAGATGATGGACAATGATTAAACATCCATATCTGCCCGCTTTAAAGCAATGCCAATAGTATAAATGAAGGATGAGTACAGGATGATCAAATTTACGCCATAACAGATTAACAGATCCTGTGGCTGAAATAGTACAGAAATCCAGCAGATCTAAGGTCAGCTGATTGACAGCACCAAGTGGACGTGCCAAACTTTCCCTGGCTGGCTTGCCAGCCTCAGCCCACCAGCAGAACCCTCTCTACGTGCCCTGAGAAGCTCAAAAATCATCCCAAAACGTATTTATACAGACCTCTTTGGATCCATTATTCCAGATCAGTTAATCATTTTACCAGGAATTATTATTATCAATCAGACACCATTTCATTTTTAATCAAGTGCTTATATGAAGATAAGCAAGTGATTTATGACTTAGTCTGTAGTAGTATTATTTATTGTTATTAACCAATCAACCCTTGAAGTATAGTCAAGCAATCCACCCCATCTGCTCTGAAACCCTTCCAATTATTTCAGGATTCTCGTGGTAAAGTGCTCAGAGTGAGTGTTTCCCTTCCTGTCTTGGCCATTGGTGCTGTTAGGCCTGGCCATTAGTGGAATAAGTCCTTTGTAAGGCACCCATCTTCATTCCAAGGTTCTTAAACTGCCTAAGGAGGCCCCTTGAAGAGAGGTTGCTAGTCTGTAAAGATCCCCAGTAGTATAATACTGTGGCCCCTCTTTTATATTATATTGAAAACCATTTATTACCAAACCAATTAAACCTTGCAACTGCTCTTATTATATCATTTATTTGAGCTTCTAAGTGTTTATTTTTGGAATTATTATTATTATTATTATTCCATTATTTTTATCACTCTCTGTAGCTAAAGGACTGCAAGGTTCTTGGTATCAGAGAGCTGACAACTGTACTGTGTACTGTTTACTGCAATTTTTACAATATCCCAACTGATCATCCACCACCATTGGACGTCAGCTTTTGTGTTTGGCCATTCCAGGATCCATATCTTGATGAGGAGAGAGGAGGATCCCGTGGTGGGTGGATGTTGAGGTATTATAGCTATATACAAGGTAAAATGGTGAAATGTGATGGGTATTGGCCTGTGACATAATTGTGTCTTACCTCATATTCCAACACCCCCTCCCACAATTTAGTCCCAATACCACCCCTATAGCAGTTGCCCCGTGGGTGTGTTTGGTGGTGCCCAGAGCCTTGTCCATGATGTCAGCTAACTGGGTAGTGGAGCTTTTCCACTGCAGTCTGATGCCATCCCATCTGATGAGGTCATTAACAAAGTAGAATGCACGGTCCAGATATTTGGTCCATTTCCTCAAGCCATTGGTGGTCTCAATCAGGATGGCCGCTTTGTTATTGCAGTGAATGGTGGATTCACACTCAAATTTGAGGTCAGATAGCGTCAGCAGCAGGTGAGCCAAAAGTTGAGATCCCTCTGACAAGGCCAAGTACTTGGCCACACATGAAGACAGTGCTAAAACCGCTTTCCACCTTTCCCCCCATGCTACCATATTGCCATTGTACCTGATTACACAGAGGCTTTTAGAGCGCTTGTGTTTGCCTCAAAAGCTTGCATTGACCCACACAGAAAGACCATCTACTCCACCTTGGGTAAATCTGAGGCTTTTAGCCAAGGTCCCCTTCAAGTAACCTACAAGGTGGTCAAGCTCCTTCCAATTTGCTGAAAAAAGTGATTAGCTAAACCTTACAAGGAGTTTGACCACATATTTAATGTCAGGGCGCATTCCACAGGCAAGGTACATGAGAGAGCCAACTATGGATTGATATTCCGCTGTTTGCATGGGATCTTCACTGTTTGTAGTCATCTGAGTGCCCAACAGTGGGGCCCTTTTGGTAAATACTTGTGGCAGGTATTCATCAATGATCTCCTGGGCCAAAGGTTCCTGGTCCAGGTTCATACTCCTATTGTCCGTCTTTACTCTGATGCCTACCATTTTGTCCACCAATTTTTTCCACTTGACCTTCAGCTTGCTCTCCACCCCTTTCCGGAATGGCTGTAACATCCAGCCCAAGGACACCATTACCAACCTGTTGTCAACATGCAACCATACCACAACAAAATTATTACCATCCTTGCACATGTACAAGGAGTCTTCAAGCTCACTTGCCTTGAGTCCAACCCGTTCCACCACCAACTTGAAATGTTTCCACCAACACCTGGCCATCTGTCTTGTGCCTTACATTGATTTCTTCAGTTTCATGATGTACCCTTTCCACTGTGGGCAGATCAAGCCTGGAGGCTGAACGTAGACATTCCCCTCAATTGGGCCATAAAGATATGCAGCACTGACATCAGAAATTGCCAGAAGATATTTCCCATAAAAGGCTATTGCAAGGAGCATCCAGAGGGCGTTGAGGGAAGCTGTTGGTGTGTATATTTCATAAACTTTGACCCCCAATTTCTGACTGCAGCCTTTTGCCATGTAATGGGATTTTTGATGAACTAAATTACCATCTGCATCCTGCTTGTGTGCCAGGACAAATTTGGCACCCAGGACCTTCATGCCTTATTGCGTCCTAACCCTCTCCAATAAACCCATATTGTCAAACTGTTGGATCTCATCCTCACCAGTCTTCAGCCACTCTGCTTCCCACTCTCATTTCAGCGCTTCAGGCATTGGTTAAGGGACAACCTGCTCAATGGTCCTTGAAAGATTGTAAATTGCTAGCTGCTCTGCCTCCACCATCTTTTCCATTGCCACTTTTCCCAGCCTCAATTGACTGATGATATTGGCCTGCGGTTCCTTTATGGGTTGAACCAGCAGTTTCTGGAAAAAGGGAAAGATCACAGACATCAAGTGAATGACACTCCTTTTGTCTTCCAACCAGAAGAGCCACCCGTCCCCCCCCCCCCCGGAGGGACAGCCCAAGGGGCGGCAGTGTTGGACTCTCTCATCTAGCTTAGTGCATTTCTCAGAAGGTATGTGAATGATTGCTTTGGCCCCAAAGTGGTATAGTATGGCAGGATTTGGCTTTGCCCCCAATAGCAGTTCAAACTGTGTCTTCCCCCCGGTTTGTGAGTTTGGAAGGTGGTTGATAATGTACACAGCAACCTGGTAAGAGAACACACCAAATTTTTTTTTCATGCTGCTCTCATTCAGCATAGTACACACCATATCCCCCAGAGTCCTGTTGACTCTTTTGGCCTTGCTGTTCTGCTCCAGGTGATACGGGGAATATTTGCCATTTGTGTCCCCAGAGGTTCTAGCTTTTGCTTCAGCGGACCTGTGTAGTCTGCTGCGTTGTTGCTACGTATGAAATTTGGGTACCTGGCCTTTGAGTTGCAGATGTTCTCATGCCAGCCCAAAATTTTATTTATCACCTTGGATCTTAATTTCAGTATAGCTATGAATGTGTAAGTAGAAGCATGGTCCCTGAACGTTAATATAAACCTTGCTCCTACTAGGTCTTCCTCAAAAGGGCCTTCAAAGTCCATAACAAACAGGTCAAGGGGTTCATCTCTCAAAATGCCCAAAACAATGTCTGGAGGCCTCTTTTCAAGGCTTTTTGATACAGCGCCCCTCTCACAGAAGAAAGGCCGCCACGGGCCACTGATTTCATCCGGGTAATGAGTTCTCAAGAACTGTTGCACCACTGCCTTGGACGCGTGGCCCAGGCACACATTCCATTGATATGGGTCAAAAGAAATTTTGGAAGTAACTTTCATTGCTAGTTTGCACAAAATGTGGGTAGGGATCATCCAACAATAATTACAAAAGAAATTATCATATACATTCCCAAGGGGGTCCTTCAGGATTGCCTTCAAACCCTTGTAAGTCAGGTCCCATCCTTCAGCTAACATTCTTCCCATCAATAGAATGATCCCTTTAATTCTGGGCCACAAGTAGACTTCATTTATGGTCATTGTCCCCATCCTTGTTGGGATAGTGAGGCTTACAACTGTGGGTGTGATCACATGGTTCCTTTAAGCAGCTAGAAAAAGCTTCCTTGGTTGAAGCAGCGTACCCAACACAAGAAAATACCAGGAGGGGCCACTCAGGTGTTTTCTGGCCCTGGAATCAAATAGAATCTTGCCCCCATCAACATCTGGCATATTGAAAAACCTCATGTGATCTCCTTTATGATTCTTGTGGGGTGGTTGCGGGGGTGGGAGGTATCAAGATAGGTGATTCAAGTGGTTTGCGGGGGGGAAGGGATCTTTCCCATTCTGACGTTGGCCCAGAATAAACTGCAGTTGGCATACCAGTGGCCTTCATCCCCGCAGTATTGGCATGTACACCCTTAAGCATCTAGTAGCGCCTCTGTCTTGTGTTTCCCAGCATAGAAGGTGGCTTGGTCTATGGACAAACCAGGCTTAGCTGATGGGGTTGCATTTCCAGCTTGGGATTGCGGGGGAAAAAAACGTTCCCTGACTGCTTCAATTTTATCCAGATCCATGAGGTCAACCATCCCAGATGCCTTTGGCCATAGCTTCCCTATTGCGCTCTGAAGGACATTAGCTACATCAAGGAACTGAGGTATGGATTTTGGATTGCTCAGCCGTTGATAGACCAAGTAGTCTTAGGTATTCTTGTCAATCCCTGGCAGTGCAGTGGCCACGGTTTGCACAAGAAGGCCCATCAATTCATTGCAAGAAATCTCAAGTTGGTTCAAATATGCCATAATTGTGTGGAAAGAAGTCATCCATGTCATGCTGGCCTCCAGCATGGTGTGGTGTTCTTTTATATATGTGAGTTGGAATTGGCTGCGCGCTAAATGCTCAGCAGTAGCGGCGGGCTCAGCAGGGGAAGTGCGCTCAGCAATGGGTGCAGCTTTGCCAGAGCAAGTTGCGCTGCAGGCTCAGCAGCAGTTGAATTAGGCTCAGCATCTGGAGGCCTGGGATGGATCAGATTGCACGTTGCAAGAAGTGGATCCGGATTGTCAGCTGGCTACTATTCAGAACCAACTGACTAAAGCCCAAAACAAATAAAATATAAATGAATTAATAAATAAATAGGGAAATAATAAAATAAAATAAAAATAAGGAATAAAGCCTTAATTTTTAAGAAATCCAAAAATATTATTAAAAAAATAGATTTTTGGTGCCAATATAGATAGGTTCACCCACTGGCAACACCACTCATTTCTGCCTCCTTCAGTTAGAACTATGCTCACTCATGTACCCTTGCTCATAACATCCACAAGTACTGGTTTCTGACCAAAAGTTTGGTCAGAAACCCATAATTATGTAAGCTTAACCACCACAAATTCGGAATTCAGAGACCTGCACCCTAATTTAATATTTACCATTGTGATATGTACCCATTAGCAGATACAGGGCTCCTGTAATTTTCCCAAAAAGGAATGTTACAGCCCTATTACAGTACTAAGAGGATACTGTAGCACCCCAGGACAGCCACTATAGCTACAGCAGATGTCCTGCTTTGGGCTAGAACACTCCCAAATCCCTCAAACCTCAGATAAACCCTGTATCATCCTAAATGTAATATGTACACATTAGAAGATACAGGGCTCCTTTAATTTTCCCAAAAAGGGATGTTACAGCCCTATTGCAGTACTAAGAGGATACTGTAGCACCCCAGGACAACCACTATAGCTACAGCAGATGTCCTGCTTCGGGCTAGAACACTCCCAAAGCCCCCAAACCTCAGATAAACCCTGTATCACCCTAAATGTAATATGTACACATTAGAAGATACAGGGCTCCTGTAATTTTCCCAAAAAGGGATGTTACAGCCCTATTACAGTACTAAGAGGATACTGTAGCACCCCAGGACAGCCACTATAGCTACAGCAGATGTCCTGCTTTGGGCTAGAACACTCCCAAAGCCCCCAAACCTCAGATAAACCCTGTATCACCCTAAATGTAATATGTACACATTAGAAGATACAGGGCTCCTGTAATTTTCCCAAAAAGGGATGTTACAGCCCTATTGCAGTACTAAGAGGATACTGTAGCACCCCAAGACAGTCAAAATAGCTACAGTAGATGCCCTGCTTTGGGATAGAACACTCCCAAATCCCTCAAACCTCAGATAAACCCTGTATCATCCTAAATGTAATATGTACACATTAGAAGATACAGGGCTCCTGTAATTTTCCCAAAAAGGGATGTTACAGCCCTATTACAGTACTAAGAGGATACTGTAGCACCCCAGGACAGCCACTATAGCTACAGCAGATGTCCTGCTTTGGGCTAGAACACTCCCAAAGCCCTCAAACCTCAGATAAACCCTGTATCACCCTAAATGTAATATGTACACATTAGAAGATACAGGGCTCCTGTAATTTTCCCAAAAAGGGATGTTACAGCCCTATTGCAGTACTAAGAGGATACTGTAGCACCCCAAGACAGTCAAAATAGCTACAGTAGATGCCCTGCTTTGGGATAGAACACTCCCAAAGCCCTCAAACCTCAGATAAACCCTGTATCACCCTAAATGTAATATGTACACATTAGAAGATACAGGGCTCCTGTAATTTTCCCAAAAAGGGATGTTACAGCCCTATTACAGTACTAAGAGGATACTGTAGCACCCCAGGACAGCCACTATAGCTACAGCAGATGTCCTGCTTTGGGCTAGAACACTCCCAAAGCCCTCAAACCTCAGATAAACCCTGTATCATCCTAAATGTAATATGTACACATTAGAAGATACAGGGCTCCTTTAATTTTCCCAAAAAGGGATGTTACAGCCCTATTGCAGTACTAAGAGGATACTGTAGCACCCCAGGACAACCACTATAGCTACAGCAGATGTCCTGCTTCGGGCTAGAACACTCCCAAAGCCCTCAAACCTCAGATAAACCCTGTATCATCCTAAATGTAATATGTACACATTAGAAGATACAGGGCTCCTGTAATTTTCCCAAAAAGGGATGTTACAGCCCTATTACAGTACTAAGAGGATACTGTAGCACCCCAGGACAGCCACTATAGCTACAGCAGATGTCCTGCTTTGGGATAGAACACTCCCAAATCCCTCAAACCTCAGATAAACCCTGTATCATCCTAAATGTAATATGTACACATTAGAAGATACAGGGCTCCTGTAATTTTCCCAAAAAGGGATGTTACAGCCCTATTACAGTACTAAGAGGATACTGTAGCACCCCAGGACAGCCACTATAGCTACAGCAGATGTCCTGCTTTGGGCTAGAACACTCCCAAAGCCCTCAAACCTCAGATAAACCCTGTATCACCCTAAATGTAATATGTACACATTAGAAGATACAGGGCTCCTGTAATTTTCCCAAAAAGGGATGTTACAGCCCTATTGCAGTACTAAGAGGATACTGTAGCACCCCAAGACAGTCAAAATAGCTACAGTAGATGCCCTGCTTTGGGATAGAACACTCCCAAAGCCCCCAAACCTCAGATAAACCCTGTATCACCCTAAATGTAATATGTACACATTAGAAGAAACAGGGCTCCTGTAATTTTCCCAAAAAGGGATGTTACAGCCCTATTGCAGTACTAAGAGGATACTGTAGCACCCCAAGACAGTCAAAATAGCTACATTAGATGCCCTGCTTTGGGATAGAAAACTCCCAAAGCCCTCAAATCTCAGATAAACCCTGTATCACCCTAAATGTAATATGTACACATTAGAAGATACAGGGCTCCTGTAATTTTCCCAAAAAGGGATGTTACAGCCCTATTACAGTACTAAGAGGATACTGTAGCACCCCAGGACAGCCACTATAGCTACAGCAGATGTCCTGCTTTGGGCTAGAACACTCCCAAAGCCCTCAAACCTCAGATAAACCCTGTATCATCCTAAATGTAATATGTACACATTAGAAGATACAGGGCTCCTGTAATTTTCCCAAAAAGGGATGTTACAGCCCTATTGCAGTACTAAGAGGATACTGTAGCACTCCAGGACAGCCACTATACCTACAGCAGATGTCCTGCTTCGGGCTAGAACACTCCCAAAGCCCTCAAACCTCAGATAAACCCTGTATCATCCTAAATGTAATATGTACACATTAGAAGATACAGGGCTCCTGTAATTTTCCCAAAAAGGGATGTTACAGCCCTATTGCAGTACTAAGAGGATACTGTAGCACCCCAGGACAACCACTATAGCTACAGCAGATGTCCTGCTTCGGGCTAGAACACTCCCAAAGCCCCCAAACCTCAGATAAACCCTGTATCACCCTAAATGTAATATGTACACATTAGAAGATACAGGGCTCCTGTAATTTTCCCAAAAAGGGATGTTACAGCCCTATTGCAGTACTAAGAGGATACTGTAGCACCCCAGGACAACCACTATAGCTACAGCAGATGTCCTGCTTTGGGATAGAACACTCCCAAAGCCCTCAAACCTCAGATAAACCCTGCATCACCCTAGATGTAATATGTACACATTAGAAGATACAGGGCTCCTGTAATTTTCCCAAAAAGGAATGTTACAACCCTATTACAGTACTAGGAAGATACTGTAGCACCCCAAGACAGTCACAATAGCTACAGTCAATTCCCTGCTTCGGGCCAGAACACTCCAAACAGTCCCCAAACCTCAGATACACCCTGTATCACCCAATTAAGGAAGAAAGGCCCCTGTATGTATTTGTGGCTGTTACAGTACAAATTAGCCCATACAAAACCAATAATGACCAATAAGGCCTCAGAATCGAAGTTGAAAACAGGTTTCAGAGGTCTAGGACATACTTCCTGTTAAAATACGTACGCACTTACGCGGGTGCTACGTATAAGTGTAATCCAAATGGGATGCACAAATGGGCCTCTGAGGCCCATTGGACACACACACGGACCATACGGGCCCATGTGGATGCAACAGAGTTGGGGAAACTGGCCTCAAAACGCGTGAAATAGACCCATTGGTACACGGGCCCTAACGGGCCCGATGGGGTATATGGGCAAATACGGCCAGATGGGCTTGTATGGGCATAATTGGGCCCAAGGTTTATTTTGGACATACTTGGCCAGACGGGCTGGCCCGCAAAAGTAGTCTTTTCTCACAATTCGGGCTTGGGGCGGCCCATTAGGGTTGCCGCCCGTGTCGCGGCCCGCTCGGGGCCGCTGCTCGCGTCGCGGCCCGTTCGGGGCTGCCTGTGTTTCTCGGCACGGCCCACGCGGGGCCCGACGGCCCGCGCGGGGCTGTTGCGCGGCCAATGTATCCCGCGCGGGCCCGGCTGGTTGCGACCGGCGACCAGCGCCGCGGAGCCGGGGCTCGCGGCCCCGGCTCGCTCCCCCTCCCCTCGCTCGCCGTCGCAAGGGGGAGGGGGCAGGCTGGCTGGGTTGAACCAGCCAGCGACCGGCCGCAACAAGGCGGTCGGTCAGGGCAGGGGGGACCTGATCACCCCCTTGCCCAAGGAGGTGGCGGCGCCGGCCGCAAGAGTAGCGACCGGCAGGTGGGGGGGATTTCATCACCCCCCCACCATTGATTGGTCAATGCAACCAAACGAGATAGGGGCGCTCTCCCCCCCCCTTTACCGAGGGGGAGGAGCGATGGGCCTGGGGGGGCCTGATCACCTCCCAGGCCAATTTACATGACGACGCCCTGGGGGTATCGACCCCCAGGGCCCCTGGTGAGGGGATTTGACCGCCCCCACCAGGGATTTGTAAGAGATAGAGGGGGGGACAGCATGTCCGCTGGTCACACCCCCCCATGTGAGGTTGAAACCGGACCCAGGTGAGCCCTGGGTCCCACCTGGCCCATTTCAGGGGCCAGGGGCTGGATGCATGAGGCAACCAGCCCGTAACAGGGGTAATGATGCCATCAGGGCCGGTTGTAATAGACAACCAACTAAGGGACTGAACAGCAATTGGCTGGTTCAGCCCCGTAACGGTGGAAACACAAGAATGGACCGGAATAGTCTGGTTGTAAGGGTTCAGGGACTAATGCCATGTGGGCTGATGCAGTCCAAACCAAGTAACAAGGCCTGTAGAGCCTGTAGAGCTCTTTTGGGGCGGAAAATTTGCCTTTTGGCTTGTTGTATCATGGGCTCACAAGAGGCCAATCTTTTGTACTTAAGGAGCTCTTCTCCCTGCTGTTTTACATCATTCATTCATCATCCAATTGAATTCATCCAACATATTGCCCCATTGTGAGAGCCCCATTAGCCATTATTGACACACAGTGTCCAGCATTTCTTTTGCTTTAAATACTGCTCATTTGCCTAAGCTAATTGCTGGCCATAATTATAACACTTCCAAGTCCCTAGCCTCAGTAAACAAGGGCCTGTAATTAAATTATTAGCCTCAAATCAGGATACATGGCTGGTACAATGATATCACTTGAGGCTTGGAAACGTGTATCAAGCCCCAAGCATGATGACATGGGGCTTCCTGCACCTCTTTAGTGACTAGAGCAGGTCCACACAAACACACTGATGGCTACTTGGCCTCAGCACTAGCCTGGGTCACCCTCCTTTGGCTGGTAAAAGGACTGTACCATGAGGGGACCCAAACGATATAAATAAAGGACCTTCCCCCAGCTATTTCTACCAGATTCATCCAGTCATATAGTCATTATTGCTTCAGATATTTTCGTCCTCAAGCCATCAAACCCTTATAAGAAATAAGTGTGTGATCCTGGACCACTTTCTGATAAAATTGTAGACCATAATTCTTGAATCCCTGTTTTTTGGCCAAATCAAACAACCAACCATTCAGCCTGCCCCAGTACCAACTTCCAGCACCCTTAATCCTTGAATATTGGCCCATTCATCAAGGATAAGTCCGGATCTAGACCTAGTAAGTGATCCTGCTGACTTATACCCCTTTTTGTAGGTTTTGCATAACCTATGCCCCAAGGAAATTACACACACCCTTCTTGAAAGGAATCCTTTTCAACCCCACAGGCACCCTTATTTTTGATCCAAACTTTCTATCACCTCTAGTAGCTAGAAGGAGTGAGGTCCTTGGCATCTAGTAGGCTGACACGGATGGCGGGGATATATCTCAGATATCTGGAATAGCACCTTGGGCGGATGTGGACATGTGCAGGGGGCTCAGAGTTGGGAGCAGTGCAAGGTTGCATCATGAGAAGCACAAACCGGGTGGACGTAATGGCAGGTGGGAAATGCAGATGGATATGGGATATGGGATGGGAAGGATAGGTTTGAGGCTAGGGTTCTGTTCTTAGGGGTTGTATTTCATTATTCTGGCTTTTTTCTATTTGTACTTAGGTTAGGGTTGAGGGTTAGGCTACTTAAGCCACACCCTCAACATAGATATTGGATCACGGAGGATGAGATTGGTTGTCATAGGTTTTGGAAGGATCTTTCCTCTCAATTCTATATCTCTCAGTCAAAGGGTGAACAGTTGCACTCTGGGTTTACAGATGCAAGGGATCAATAACTTCCAAACTTTGAACCATTAAACAAGAAGTCCTCTTTTGAATTCCACATCTGGGGGTCTGGCCGGGAAGTAATCTTTTGTTCCTTGTCTTTTGAAACTAACAAGCACAATGTCCCAGTACCACCCATTGACTGTTGCAGGGTCATCTAACGTTACCCCCACTCCTCTTCCTCCTCCTCCTCCTCTGGCTTCTTGGAAGCAACCCACATCAGGGGCAGGATACGGTGTCCCTTGTTCCAACAATGGCGCCAACCACAAGCCAGTTTGCATCAGGCCGCAAGACTATCCTCACATCTGGTTCAACACTGATGAATTTGAGAGATTCCTTGGGCAATACAAAGGAATTTCCAATGCCAAAGGTGCAATGGGTTCAGATAAGGCTTGGCTTGTTGTCCTCTTCATCATGGAAAAAGAGAAGCTTTGGGATGTGGAGTAGATGGAAGGGTATGAGGAAATTGATTGGCCAAAACTGAAGGTGGAAATCTTGGAACAGTGGGAAAGGCCCAAACCTTGGTTTTGGGAAAGTGACTTCAAGCAAGCCATGGTGGAAGCAAGCGCAAATGGCAGAGTCTGGACACGGGCCCAATTGGGGGATTATGTAGCAATGATTGATTGGATCTATTGCTACCTGGAAAAGAACAAGGTGATATTGGGGAAGATGGGCGCCATGAAGAGGAGGTTTTTGGGAGGGCTCAGTCCCCCACTCCTCAGGTGGGTGCAGCAGCACCTGTATGACAACAACTTGGTGAAGAGGTTTCTGGATGGGAATATTGCGCTTCTCCCAGACATCCTTTTCATTTGTGGTGCAGTGGAAAGCAAGCTGGACTTAGAGGAACTGATGGAGGACACGGCAAGGTTGTTCCCAATGGTTCCAAAGAAGTCCTCTTCCCACACTTTAGAGGCACCAAGGAAAGCTCTGGTTGCCGGCCCCTCAAAAAAAGAATGCACTCAGGCCAAATCACCAACAACAAGCCCAGAGGTTAGAAAAATGATGGAATTGATGAAGGATTTATGGATATTTCTGAGTCAAATTCTTTCTGGGTCACACAATCCACCTCCTCACCTTGGGGGAGCGCTTCTGCCGTTGAATCCTCCCATGTTGCAGTTATGCAATTACTGCAAGGACAAGGGGCTTTGGAGGTTGGGGTGCAATAAGATGACAAAGGACCTCAAGGTGGGATTGGTTTGACCGGTGGGAATGGGATTCATGTTCCTGACGTGAAAGCAGATCTCCTCCAAACTGGGGAATCCAACTTTCATGGAGCAAGTGCGCGCGCAAGGACAGGAATTGGTGGTAAATTCTCAAGCTTTGCTGGGGATTGTCACTGGTCCTGGGGTATGGCAACCACCGCCCGTGGAAGTGGAAGTGAGGGTACTAGCAACAGAGGAATTGGCAGCAGTGGAAAGGATGGATGTGGATGCCAAGGAACAGGTACCGCCAGCAGCTCCCAAGCCAATCACGCACTTTCTGGAAACAGATGGACGGCCGGTGAATCCGGTGGGGAAGAAGAAGGTGGTGGAAATTGTGGGCAGGGTAATGGGGAATGAAACAACCATTCCCTTGACCCTGAAGGAGTTGGGGGTGGTGTTGCTGCTGGTGTTAGATGAGATGGTTCAAGCGCTGAAGGATTGCAGGCACAATAGGATCCCTCCAACAGTGCAGCGGGTGAATTTGGTTTGGTATGATGCAGAGGGCAAGCAAGCTAGCGGGGATGAAATTGGTTTCAACTCCACTGGCTTATGTTTCAATGAAGATTGCTGGAAGGAAGATGTGGGCGCTGGTGGATAGTGGTTCTATGGTGAACCTCCTTCATTCTAGATTGGTTAATGAAATGGGATTGGTTCAGCAGAAATGTGCAATGGGTCTTTGCGCGCTTAACGGTGGGGCCTGTTGCATGGATGGGGTTGTGGGGGAGGAAGAGGTTGAGGTTTCAAGGGTCCAAAAACCACTTTCTTTTCTATCAGTTGATTTCAGGGAGGATATTTTAGGACAGCCATTCATGTTTGGGTTCTGAGTGCAAATGAGATTTGATCCAGAGGAGGGGACAGAAGCCTTAATGGTGGAAGATTTGTCCGGTGGGCAATTTGAAACCAGGATCCAGATCAGGGGTTGGGGAAGTGGGTGTGGGATTTGGCAAGAGAGGAGGAGGAGGACCCCATCAGGGAGTTGATGTGAAAGGTTGGTCTGGAGGTAGATTTTGACTAGTTGGCCAAGGTTACCGCATGGAGCAAGATCTGCCTTTGTGCAGGCGGTTGAGCAGTGAGGAGCAGGTGGGGAGAATGCAGGAAGCATGGGACCTACGAGCACCAGAAGTAAGTTCCTTTCCTCAGTGTTCATTGCCAGGAGGTACTTCACAAAAACACTATCATTGTGCCACGCTTGTGAGCAAAGGCAAAAGCTGTGGTTTGGTTTTGACTAGGACCTATGGTAACCGATGCCTGCAGAAGGCATGGTGCAATGTTGGAAAGTATAAGCCAGTTGGGCAAAAGTTCCTTCCCCAGAACAAAGCAATGCTTCTGGATCTGAACGGACCACTGCGACCAATCCCTTGGTCACAGGACCCTTTGGAATCTCTGCTGAAGGTGTCAGGATGGGTGACACAATTGGAGCAGATTAGGGATGAGCGGATTGCGGCCCTTAACTTTGGACTGAAGGGCTGGTTGAGTGCAGAGGAATGGGATTTACTGACTTTGGTACTTGTTCTCTGGGAAAGAGCACTCGCATTTGGACCTGAAGAGCGGGGACTGTTAAAAAGCAAGATAGGCAACCCTTATGTGATTCCAACGGTTCTGCACAAACCTTGGTAGATCAACCCACTTCCAATTCCAAGGGTGGTTTGGGGGCCCTTCTTGGAGCTGGTGGGCAAGCGTGTGGGGATGGGTCTTTATGAGCAGTCAACATCAAGTTGCTCGAGTCCAATCTTTGGGGTGGTTGAGCAGGATGGGAAGTCATTACGGATTTTTCATGATCTGCAGGGGCTCAATTTGTTTACGATCAGAGATGCAGGACAACCTCTGTGCGTGGAAAAGTTTCTGGAATCTATGGCAGGACGCCCCTGCTACGGGTTGGTGGATGTGATGGGTGGATACGATCAGCGCAAACTTGATTGGAGTTTGCATCCAATGACTGCCTTTGAAACTGGATTGGGCAGGATGCAACTGACGTGGCTGCTGCAAGGAGTAACTAACTTGGTTGTGGTTTACCAAGTGAAGATGACCTGGATTTTAAAGGATGATCTTCTGGAGGGGGTTCAGATCTTGATTGACAATGTGGGCATCAAAGGCCCAAATTTGGATTACGGAGGATGAGATTGGTTTTCATAGGTTTTGGAAGGATCTTGACTCTCAATTCTCCATGTCTCAGTCATAGGTTGAACAGTTTCACTCAGGGTTTACAGATGCAAGGGATCAATAACTTCCAAACTTGGAACCATCAAAGGAGAATTCCTCTTTTGAATTCCACAGTGGTGAGTAATGCCATCATCTTCTCTGCCACTGCTAGCATGTGGCGCCTATCTGAATGTTTTCAGGTGTCTACCAATGTTTGGAAGATGTCCCTGGCAATCTCCATCTGGGATGCCTTGATAATGGCATAAAGCTCATCATCAATCAAGTTTCAAAGCAGATTGACAACAGCCCTATTCTCCCAAGCAATCAAGTTCTCAAAGTTTTGATGGTTTCCAAGGAAAGTTGGGTCACTGTCAAATGCTTTTCAAAGAGTGCAATCAACTTCTCCCTCCCATAGATCAAAGTTGGATCCATCAAATGCCAGTATTGGTTTATTGGTTTTGATGTTCCAGTGGATCAACATTGGTTCCTTCACAAACTTCAAGGCCAGTGGTTTGCTGGTTGGTTAGGGCTGGACCCCAAGGCATACTCAACCCAAAAAATTCATTGGCAAGTGGTTTGCTGGTTGGTTAGGGCTGGACCCCAAGGCATACTCAACCCAAAAAATTCATTCTGATATTCAACCTGCGGGTATACCCAAATGTTGGTTACACATTTTGAAAGGCCCAAAAAAATAATCAACAAATTGGTTAAATACCTGGGGCCCAATATCAATTACACTTCACATTCACAAAGATGTCCCCCTTATACCCTCCAAAGCTTTGATTCAACTCCAATATCCTCACTTAACTCCCCAAAAACTACTCCATTATCATACCGTTCATTCTGATTTGCTTTGGTGCCTACCCTATACCCCCACCAAAAGCCCTAAGGTTAATTTTAATCAGGATTGGCATTCTTGGTTATGTTTTTATCATCCTCATGATGATGCCACTCTTGAATCAATAAACATGATTCCCTTTCACTTAAAGATATCCCTGTTGTAATTCTGTCTTCTCATTTTGTATGACAGATATATTTATTTACCAGGTTGCCCTTCCACTGAATAGTCCAATAAATATCCTTGGGGTAAGTTTGAATCATATCATGAGTTTTATTCTTGTAAAATCCACATTCACAAGATCTTTGTCAACCAACCCAATTCCCTTTCACTGACTTAAAGTTATATCCTTCTTTTATCTCCATCTGCTCCTTTTGTATGAAAGATACCATTACCGGGTTTTCTGTGCATATTCCAATATCCTTGGGGTAAGATTGATTCACATCATTGGTATGTAAGTTTGAATCATATTGTTGGTGTTAGTATCCACTCTGTTTTCTACCAACTCATCTCACTGGTCTCTCCCTTCCTAATTTCACAACCAGACTACCTTAAATAGCCCCCCAACCCGATTGATTTCAAAATCCATTCTCAATCCCAATTCCCTCCCAGATTGACATTCACACCATGCGTAGCCTCAAAAAGCACCCTACTCAATACAGACTCCAACCGCAATGAGGCACTTCAACCATTGAAACCTTCTCCTGGCCCCAAAAAACATAAGGTATCCCACCTCATTTCCACCAACGATGTTGAAACCTCAACCATGACCACAATTAACCCATCTTCAAATTCTGGTAAAATCTGGGTATTGTCCTACTTCATCAACAAAGGAAGCAACAACAAAGTGATGTGTATCCTTTCTCTTTCAAGTGGTCATGCCAGTGGTAAAATCCTCCTTTGAGATAAATTCAAAAGTACTAAATTGATGGGGGAGCATCTGAGGCAAATTCACAAGATCTTTAATACCCAGAAAATCTCCAACAACCAAAGCATAATTTACAGCTTGATTAAAGGGGAAAGCATTGAAAAGACAGTATGTCTTACTTTTGTGATTTGATTCATGATTGTTAACTGACCTTTTTTTTTTTTGTTTGTTTGTTTTAGATGGAATTCAACCCAACATCATTTTTTTTTAAAAAAAAAAACAATTTCTTATTTCATTGCTGATGCCAACCTCCCATTCTTGATTGTGGAGCACTCTTCATTCATCAAACTCCTGACTCTCACTAATCCGCTTGTCCCTTCAATGCTCCGTAAGCAAAAAGCCATATCAAATGAGTTCCACAATCTTTATACTGCCCCCCACCTTGCCCATATCAAGGTTTTTTTTTTTTTTTTGAAGAAATCATGGCAGTGGCTTTTACCATTGATGCATGGATGTCCCCAAACTGCATGACTTTCTTGTTTATAACAGCCCATGTTATCAACTCCAAATGGAAACTTATTGAGATTGCCATTGGAATGACCATGATATCTGGTAAGTTTGCATTTTGTTCATTTCATTTTTTTTTAGAAATTGATCCAACAATTGTATCGTCTAGGATCACATACTGGAGCAAACCTGGGTGATATGTTTTGTGGTGTCCTTGGAAAAGTCGGTTTGGTCAACAAAACAAAGTCTCTGTTATTATGTCCAACAATGCATCCAACAACCTCACCATGTCCAAGCTAATTGGGGAGCTCCACAATCATCAATTCAACCATGAGATGGATCTCTTGGGCTGTATGGGCCATACCATCAACCTTGCAGCAAAGGAAGGACTCAAGACATTTGGGTTGGGATATGATTTGGAACCAAACAGTAACATTGACTTAGAACCCAATCCACTGTTGATTTCCAATCTTGTCAGCCGGCCCAATGGTACAAATGTGAATCTTGCTCATGTCCTACAACACATCCATGGACTTTCTACTTGGGTTTGGTCATCACCTCAAGATTGGGATCAGTTTCAAACCTGTTGGAAACTCTGAAAAGTACTGTTCTTGAAAAGCTAAGGCAGTCCAGTGGGACTCGCTCGAACCCAGATCTGCCGATTGGATCCGGGGATGCTCTGATCTGAGCCACATAACCCGCTCGCTTGCAGTGCGAGGTGCAGCTGTCACAACAGCTGTCGTCACTCGATCGATCGATGGGATCTTGTGAAATCTGATCTCATCTATCTCCTCCTCGCTTTCGCCCGCCCATCAGCCTCTTCTCAACTTGTCGAATTCAAGCTGTTCACCAGTCTCACTCTCTCTCTCTCTCTCTCTCTCCACTCTGCTCCATCTCTCCACTCTGCTCCATCTCTCCCTCCTCCGTTCGACTTCTCTACTTCAATCTCCTCCTCCACTCCTCCTGCTCTCCTTCTATTCCTTTTAAATTCAATCATCCTCACAAGTCGTCTACTCCTCAAAGCTTTCATCATGATTCACTACTTCAATCCTTCCATCCTTCTCCATCTCAATCGATCTTCTTCTCCTCTTCTCTTCCTCTCCATCCAAAACCCCCCTCTCACGAACATCATCCACTCCAGTCTCAGCTACTCTTCCTCCTCCCAACTCACCCACATCTTTCGATCCGATCCTCAATCCACTCCTCAGGCTCAGCCACTCTCCATCTCATCCGTCAATCCAAGGTCCTTCACACTCTCTAACTCCATCATCGTCCCCTCCAACCTGCTCATCCTCCAATCCTCCCTCGCTCTACTCTGGAACCCATCCCATCGAATCTATCATCATCTTCATTCACTCCCAGCTACCCCTCAACCCTTCATCTCCTCCCCTTCCTCTCCCTCATCCACCGATCTCGATCATCGTCCGTTCGTCGATCAGTTCAAGATCCTTCAGATCGTTCATCCTCGACCCGAATTACTCATCTTTGGCGTCGGTCGATCGATCTCCAACTTGAACCAACTCGCGATCTCCAACTTGAAACGATCCCTCAATTCGACTGGCATCCAGTTAGACGTCCTCGATACCGTTTGAGTCCCCCGTCCGAGTACCTCATCCTCACCCTTATATCCCTCTATCCTTCGATCCCATCGACTGACTCTCTCTCTCTCTCTCTCTCTCTCTCTGCTCTCGGACCTTCTTTCGTTTATGTCTCGCCATCGATCCTGCGCTTTGGGAGAGGACCTCGAAGAAGAACGCATGTTCGAACTTTAACCTCTTACTCGAAGAAGGTAGATCGGTGGCCGGGATGTTTCTAACCTTGGAACCGGTCGATTCGACGACCGGCCAATCACTCCCCCCCTCTACCCTCACTCGATCCACTTCCTCAGTCTCGTCCGTCTAGAAGCCATCCAAAACTTTTTTTTGGGGGGGGGCACCCCCATCGACGCTTCAGTCTCTCGTCTAGGGTCATCTCACATCCTGCCACGCTCTGTCATCCAGGAAGAGTCCCATTCACCTCAACAGACTCCCTCGAATCTCCTCATCGACATCCTCATCTGCCTCGATTCCCGAGATCGAATCACCTTCCGCGGCCATATCTGTACACACTCAAAACTCTCCCGAATGCACGATTGAGAGAGTAAAACCAGAAGTGATGGTGTTAGCCGGATGCCCTCTCCCAAGGGAGATTTTCTCTTTGCTCGGAAATCATCCCCACGCTGGATCAAGATCAGCATCCGCTAGCTCTCACACCTCGGCCTGGGTATCTCCAATCGGGGCTGGGATCATCTACCCGTCCCAAGATTTTGATCGGCCATCGATAGATCATAGACTAGACTAATAGAGAACCCGTCCCCATCGAAATCGAACCGTCGATCTTGGATCGACGTCTCAGAGGATAGATACCTATATGTATCTACATCTTTTCCAAAGTTATCCTCCAAGAAAAAAAAAAAAAAAAAAGCGTACACTCGAGTGACTCCGAACTCGATAAAATATGAGTGGGTAGGCAGGCCATCGGCAGTCGCCAAAGCTGGGTGTGACTATACCTGATCTTAATCACTCATTAAAAGAAAGGAAAAATCTAGATTAGGGTCCTGCTATGGCCACGCTCATGCGCTCCCTCTCAAGCTACTAGGTGGGGAAGGACAAGCAAGAGAGAGGAAGGTGTGGTGAATCGAGCATGTACCAGCTGGAGAAAAGCTTGGATCGGTCGAATGTCAAGGTTGGATCGGATGGATGAAGGATCCCCACCAGCCCTTGACGAGAGCTTTCTCCAACCTTCAGTACCCCCCACTCTCTGGCTTGTGACACCCCGTGCCCCCCCCCCCCCAACGGACGCGCTGATCCATCGGCCCACATCGTGGGGCGCAGATGAGATCCAACCAGCCGACAGGGGCTCAAGGCAGACCCTAGACGCTCGGTGCGCCGAGGCACAAGTGACCCGGCATCCACGCCGACAGCCAGAGAGCTTTCTCCCCCCTTTCGACGGCCTCCGCTCGCTCGCTTCCCCTCAAACTGTCAGGATCATCATCGTCTCGCTTGCTCCTTGTTTTTTGACCGGGATGGTGGGCTCGTCGAGAGCCGGCCGGTCGTGCACCCGCGTCTGAGGGCTCGTCCACACACACACACACACACGCTCTCTCTCTCAGTCCCGCGCCTGTCGACCTGGATCGCCTGAACTCATCGTCTCTCGTCGGAGGCTCTTATCTTGGGATCTCTGGCTGCGCGTTCAACCTCTCTCTCTCTCTCTCTCTCTCTGCTCGTTTTTTTTTTTTTTTTTTTAAAAAAAAAAAAGAAGAAGAAGAAGAAGAAGAAGAAAGAGAAAAAAGAAGGAGGGAAAAGTTTATTGGAGTGGTGGTTTGATTTGGGTTGCTTTTAGCCACGGGGGGCGGGGGGCAGGGAGGGGGCACGTGCTTTGGAAGGAGTGAGGATCGTGAGGTGGGATAATGGGGGTGGGATGGTTTTAGGGGTCAGAAGAAGGTCCTCGTCCTCGAGGAGTTTTAGGTTATAGAAGAAGATGGATGGATGGATGAGCTCATGTTCAGCAGGCGCATGATAGGTCTGGACGTACGAAGCGTGTCGGAGCCTGCTAGCCACGATTTACCTAGTGGTACCGAGTGGCGCAGTGACGATGGCGCTTCTATTGCTCCATCTACTCACGAGCGCCTTCTGATGAGCCGCTTTGAAGCGGTCATCAAGCCTCGAGAGGGCCTTGATTGGCTCATCAAGCTCAACTGACAGGGGTCGGGGGATCGATAGTCTCGTCACGATAAGTCTGACCTTGGGATTTTAGAGTTGAGGATCAAGGTCGTTGACCGATGAGGTTCAAGAACAAAAGAAGACATACGAGCTCGGTATCATCGGTCGACCAGATCCGTCGGATCAGGAAATCAAACCAAGACTCAAACCATCCGGTCAGAGTCTATGAGACGATCCATCACCCATACCCCACTTCTCGAGTGTCATCGTTAATTCTCAAAAAAAAAAAAGGTTGAAAGATACCAAGCTGTAGATGACCAACCAGATCCATCGGCTCACTATATCATCTCATCCATCCCATCTCATTTTTACCAAGGGGTGTGTATGTGCGTGGGTTAACAATCTTGAATCGGTTTGCCTATGATCTCATTTAACCTAGAATCAATCATCTCGACCATCATCATCATCATCATCATCATCATCACTACCAAACACTAACTACTGTCCAAATCCCATCTTGACCATCTCAGATCTTTACACTCACCACAAGATACTCTCATCGATCTTTAACCCCCTAGATCTTTCCATGCCTCAGCTGAATCTAACAATCAACCTATCCTACCCTTACAGATCAATCCATCCCCATTATCTTTGACAACTTTTTTTTTTTTTTTTTTTAAAAAAAAAAAAAACAAAAAAACAAAAACAAAGATCTAGGTCTCACCACTCAACACACACACACACACACACTCTTTAAACCATTCATCCAGAACTCATCCCCCCCCCCTTTTTTTTTTTTTTTTTCTTTTGGAGTTTGGAATTCTCTTGAGGCTTGATGTTAGCTTCCTACGGTTGGTTTACTCATGAAAAAAAAAAAAAAAAAAACCATCCATCCAAGTTCTTAAACTTAGGTTATGGTTTCTTTTTCTATTTTTTTTTTTTTTTTTTTTTTTGTCACTCAAGGTTTGATGATCGGTACCTCATCCAGCTACACCATGGGGGTTCACTTTGGACCCAACACCCAGGGGCCCCTTCAAAGTTGACCACATTGACCAACTGTCACATGGATGCCTGGGTGGGTTGATGGTTAATCGACCGTTGGTTGATGGTTGATTGACCTGGGCATCAAATCTCCAGTGATTTGATTGGTGAACCAAGGTCAGTGTTGTGGCAAGATCACCTTAACCCGATTGTTGAATCATCAGTGGGGCAGGCTTGCCGGATTGAGGCCACTCCTCTGATCCTGCATCACTAGAAAACCCCCAAGACAAAAACGGGTAGTTGGAAACATGATGTTGCCTTGTGGCAACTACATTGGCCACAGGTATTGTGTGGATACTCAACTCCCACAGGACTACTATCAGCTTGCCTCTTGCCGCTTCTTCTTGGTCAAACCTGTCTTCCTTCCCCTATCATCAAGCTTCAATAACCAATAGGGTGCCTGGTTGATGGTTTTTTTTTTTTTTTTTTTTTTAAAAAAAAAAAAAAAAGTTTAATACTGATCCAAATTAAGGACTGAGAAGCTTGAAATTCAATAATTTATGATTTCAAAACATTTTTTTTTTTTTTTTTTTTTAAAAAAAAAAAAAAAAAAAAAAAAACAAACATTCATTGAGAAAGTTTCACCATGAAAAAAAAAAAAAAAAAAGAAGGCTGAACCTGATGGTAGGTGTAACACCTAAAACTTATTTTGGTTTAATTTTGAACTTGGAGAAAAAAAAAAAAAAAAAAAAAATTTTTTTTTTAATTCAAATTCAAATTCTAATTCTAATTCTAATAACCTTGAGGTGAATGAAAAACCTGATGGAAAAAAAAAAAAAAATTATTTATTTGAATCAGTTCTTGAAAATTTTCAATTCATTTAAATTCATACATGAAATTTTAGAAGGTTTAGAATTTTAATTCTTTTTTTTTTTTTTTTTTTTTTTTTTTTAATGAATAAATTTGTGTATACCCATCAAGAAACTCAATCAAATTGATTTTTTTTTTTTTTTTTTTTTTTTTTATAATAATAATAATGATTGATGAGAGATTTAATCAAATCTGATTGGTTTTTATTGTTGCCTAAGTTTTCTGGATGATGAAAGGTTTCATCACTTCAATTTTTTTTTTTTTTAAAAAAAAAAAAAATAAATAAAAAATTATCTTACTTTGATTATTACCTCTTTTATCCATTCTTTTGAATATACATTTTTTTTTTTTTCAGAAATTTTAGTGCTTTGATAAATTTTGGGTGACATCATTCAATTCTTGATCTCTCTCTCTCTCTCTCTTTTTTTTTTTTTTTCTTTGTTTTTATTCATGTTTTTTTCTTGTTAATCATAATATTGTGAATTGATTGATTTAATTTTACATGTTTGAATTTAATTTCAATCCAGCTACATTTTTCTGTGTTGTTATTGTTTTTTTATTTTTTATTTTTTTTTTTTTTATTTGCATTTTTTTTTTCAGGTTTTTATTTAAGCTTATTTATTTTATTTGGTAATTTGTTTTTTTTTTAAAAAAAAAAAATTAATTTGTTTAGTGCATTCATTTTCAAAAAAAGCCTTACCCTAAAACAAATTTGTGTGTATTTTACATCCCTGTCATTTGATCCATAGACACCAGAATTTTCTTGAAGACACAGGTATTTCAAAAAAAAACTTTTTATTTTTAAATTTACAACACCAAATTTGTGTAAATTATATTCCAAAAACATTAAAAAGAATTTGAAATAATTGAAGAACTTGAAAAATTCATTCAAAAATCAACAAAAAATCAAAATAGAAATACAAAAAAAAAAAAACTCAATGCATTCTTTTAACCCTTCCTTTAAATTTTCAATGAGTTCTTGTTTGAGATTTAATTCTGATAAACCTTAATAATAAATTGAAGCTCTCTAAAATTTGTTTTTTTTTTTTTGGTATTTTTTTGGAGGTATTCTTGACCACAAAAAAAAAAGTGAATCTAACCTAAAACAAATTCAAAATAACTCATCCTTGTCAATATTTTTTTTAATTTCAGGAATTAAATTTTCCTTCTTTTCAGGTATTTAGAACATCATTCAAAGATTGAAAGAAAGAATGAATTTTTATCTTGATCAAAAGTTTTAAACCATAAATTATCAATCACCACAAAAATAACTGAAAATAAAAAAGGGTGCCCTACATTTTGAAATAATGTTTTTTTTTTTTTTTTTTTTTTTTTACAATCAGATAAAAAAATAAAAATATTGAAGTAAAAAATGATAATCTTTTTGGTAAAATCCTGAAAGGGCTCTATCTTATAAAAACATTCATATTGAAACAGTTTTTATAATTTTTTTTTTTTTCCTATCTTTTTTTTTTCTTGGAAATTTCAAAAAAAAAGAATAATAACCTACAAGGCGGGTCACAGTACCTAAATAATCTTTTGAAACTGGCCAGGGGGTCTGAAAAAAAAAAAAAGTTCCTGTTCTATTATGCCTGTTTTTTTTTTTTTTTTTTTTTTTTATCAATTTATGTTAAATTTCTTTTGCTTTGATGATTGTTGCAGTTTTCAAAATTCCTTTCAATCTGATTTTATTTTTCTTTTAATAGAATTTTTTTTTTTAGAAAAATCAAAGTTCTTTTTTATTTTGAAGGCTTATTCTGGTGACAAGTGAAACCTTTTTTAGAATGTTGATGTTGCTCCTCAAACACTAGCTCATCATCACTACAAACTTTGTTTGTGAAACATCATCAACCATTCAATTATTTAATACTCAGTTCACTGGTGTGCACTCCCATATAGTAAGGCAGGACCAAGAATTTCAGCTGGCAGAACCCAAACCTGGTCCAGGATTTTTTTTTTTTTTTTTGATTTTTTGGTGATTTTATTGATTTTTGGGCATTTTTTTAAAAAAAATTTAGTTTTTTTTTTTGTCAGGGAGGTGGACAAGTTAGGCTAAGTTGTCCACCTTCTTTGAGATTTTTTTTTTTTTAATCTGGATTTTTATTTTTTATTTATTTTTTATTTTTTTTGGTCAGGAAGGTGGACAACTTAGGCTAAGTTGTCCACCTCCCTTGGGGGTTTTTTTTTTTTATTTTTTTTATTTCTTTGATTTGTTTTTTATTTTTATGGATTACTTAAGGAAACTTAGATTTTTGATGTTGCTTCTCAAACAAGAGCTCATCATCACTACAAACATAGTTTGTGAAACACCATCAAGAATATAATTTTTGGCTACTCAGTGCACTGGTGCACATGCACTCCCATATAATAGGGCAGGACCAAGAATTTCAGCTGGCAGAACCCAAATGTGGTCCAGGATTTTTTTTTTGATTTTTTTTTTTTCTTTTTTGGCCTGAAGGAAGGTGGACAACTCAAGGCTAAGTTGTCCATCAACCTGATGGCTTGATTTTTTTTTTTTTTTTTTTTTTTTTTTTTTTTTTTTTTTTTTTTTTTTTTTTTTGGTCTGGAAGGTGGACAACTTAGGCTAAGTCATCCATCAACCTTGAAAAAAAATTTTTGGTGATTGTTTTTGATTTCTTGGATTTTTTTTTGATTTTGATGGATTACTTAAGGAAACTTAGATTTTTGATATTGCTTCTCAAACAAGGGCTCATCATCATTACAAACGTTGCTTGTGAGACACCATCAAAAATCTAGGCTACTCAGTGCACTGGTGCACATGCACTCCCATATAGTAGGGCAGGACCAAGAATTTCAGCTGGCAGAACCCAAATGTGGTCCAGGATATTTTTTGATTTATTTTTTTGGTGATTCTATCAATTTTTGGTTTTATTTCAATTTTGAGTTATTTTATTTTATTTTTATTTTATTTTTTATTTTTTTGGCTCTGGCATGGTGGATGACTTAGCCTAAGTCATCCACCATGCCAGCAAGCACTGGGATTTTCTTTTCTATTTTTTTTTTTTTTGATTTTTTTGATTTTCTTTAATTTTTAACTCCAGTTGATGTTAATATTACTTTGTTAATTTTTTCTAGTGATTCTCATTGTAAGGGATGTCATTTTGGAATTACAAAACATTCAAAGCATTACTTGTGAAGTGCTAGCCTCAAGAGTCATGGTAAGTCCCTGTCTTGGCTCACCCCACTTGGCCATTGCTGAGGTCATGCACTCAACCCATTGGCAAGGTTCAATGGGTGGAGTGAGCAACCTGGCTAATGACCTATGATCCTCAGCTGCATGCAATGCACCTGAGTTAAGAATCCAATGATTGTAGCTTGAATGGATAACTTCCAAGGTTCTCTGAGAGGTATGTTGAAGCTCAACTTGGGAAATGTGGGTTTTTTGAAGCTGTCAACCCCCATCATGGCAATTGTGCTGCATATTCAAGCAGGCTTTGATGTCCTGTATTCAACACAGTTCAAGCTTTTTTAAGAAATTATATTTGTAATCTGAAACATAAAAAAAGAGGGCATCGCTAACCTGGAAATTTATGTTATAATTATGGCCAGAAATTAGCTTAGGCAAATGAGAAGTATTTAAAGCAAAAGAAATGCTGGACACCTGGTTTCAATGATTGCTAATGGGCTCTCACAATGGGGCAATATTTTGGATGATATCAGTGATGAACTTTATTGGATGATGAATGAATGATGGAAAACAGCAGGGAGAAGAGCTCCTTAAGTACAAAAGATTGGCCTCTTGTGAGCCCATGATACAACAAGCCAAAAGGCAAATTTTCCGCCCAAAAAGAGCTCTACAGGCTCTACTGGCCTTGTTACTTGGTTTGGGCTACATCAGCCCGCATAGCATCAGTCCCTGTACCCTTACAACCAGCCTATTCCGGTCACTCCTGGTGTTTCCACCATGATGGGGCTGAACTGGCCCCTTTACTGTTCAATCCCCTGGCCGGTTGTCTGTTACAATCCGCCCTGTTACCTCACATGCTGGCTGTTTTCCTCATGCAACCAGCTCCTGGCCATACAAATGGCCAGGTGGGACCCAGGACACACCTGAGTCTGGTCTCAGACTCACCTGGGGGGGGTGTGACTGGAAGACATGCTGTCCACCCCCTCTTTCTCACAAATCCCTGGAGGGGGTAGTCAAATCCCCCTACCAGGGGCCCTGGAGGTCAATACCCCCACGGCTTTGTCATAGGTAAGTGGGCTGGGGGGGTGGTAAAATCCCCTGCAGTCCATTGCTCCTCCCCCTTGGTAAAAGGGGGGGGGAGAGCGCCCCTTGGACCCATGTTGCTTCAATGGTGGAGGGGTGATCAAATCCCCCCCACCGCTGGTTGCCTTGCTGAAACCAGCCCAGCCATCCTCCTGGGAAAGGGGGTGATGAAATCCCCCTCACCCTGACCGGTTTCCCTCCTGCCGCCGGTTGCTGGCTGGTTCAACCCAGCCAGCCATCTCCTTCCCTCTTGCAATGGCAAGCAAGGGGAGGGAGGGGAGCCGGGGCCACTGGACCCTGCTCCCACAGGGCTGGCCGCCGGTTGCAACCTGCTGGGCCCGCGCAGGATCCCTCGGCCACTGCAACTGCCCCTTGCGGGCCATTGGGCCCTGCATGGGCCAAATCAAGGGAGACAAGCGGCCCCAAGTGGGCCGCAACACGGGCAGCAGCCCCAAATGGGCTGCAACACAGAAGGTGGCCCCATTGGGCCACCCCAAGCCCAAAACATGAGTTTAACATACTTTTGGCGGGCCAGTCTGTCTGGCCAAGTATGTCCAAAATAAACCTTGGGCACAATTATTCCCATACAAGCCCATCTGGCTGTATTTGCCCATATACCCTTCCAGGCCCAATAGGGCCCTTGTACCAATAGGCCTGTTTCATGTGTTTTGAGGACAGTTTCCCCAAATCCGTGATATCCACACAGGCCCGTATGGTCTGTGTGTGTGTCCAATGGGCCACAGAGGCCCACATGTGCATCCCATTTGGATTACACTTATAAGTAGGCCACAGGCAAGTGAATACGTATTTTAACAATTTACTGTGTATTCAGAGCTTGTTTCAACAAATTCCCTCATGTTGTAGAACAGATTGATTCCCATAATTGCAAGTTTTTTGACTTGTATAGAATATCTGGTGGTTCTAATTCCAGTAGTCTGCCATAATGAAGTTATCTTGCCAATAAAGTCCACTGAGTTGGGAGATTCAATCCGATGCAAAAAAAAAAACATAAAACATAAAAATGTCAATGTTTGGAAGTTACAAATTTCAATTCAAGCTAAAAACTTGCCAAGATGTGGTAATTCTTCTGGATGACATCATGTTTGTTTAATTGAATTTGGGTGATTTGTTCAAAATTTGAAGGGAATTTTTCTCTGAGTATCTGAGGAACTTGCACTCTTTCTTCATTGGGAACATATTTTCTTTTAGCAAAGGGATATTGGTTGAGGGGATGGTAAATATTTCTATTATAACCCATGGAATGTTGAATTAATGGATTGTCTTCAAATATTCTGGTAATTGATGAACTGCTTTGGAAAGTTTTTTGAGCCTCTTGATTGTATACCACACCAGCAGAGAGAATAAAACATAGAGAATGATAATTACTGAAGCTGATGGCCAAATCACATCCTGGACTGATCTTTTTTGAATGAATTGAATGTTGGCTTAAAATTCCATTATAAATTTCAAATTTTTCAGTTCAAAACAGACTAGCTGAACCAAAACGCAAGATTGAGTCTGGGAGGTGAAGGAGCATGTGAATCTTGGGTTTGTTGATCCATTGGCCAGAAATCTTGATCAAATGATATAAAAAGTTTTTTATTTGTACCTTCAGTTGAGTTTGATATTCATTAATGTCTTTGATGTGAGTTTGAAATATTAAAGTACAAAGTTGACAAAGAGAGGTCCACAGAATTCTTTGTTCAGGTTTCATAATGTGAAAAAAAGTGAAGGGTGCTGCTTGAAGTAATACTTTGAAATCTTTTCCAACCAGGCTGATTGAATGTTTGATTAAATAGTTTGGCTGAAGGGAGGGGATGTTGAGTGAATTGGTGTTGAAAGACTGGATGTATCCACTGAGTAATGGTAATTCAGATTTCTTCAAAGATTGAATAAAATCTTGGACCATGTATTTGACAATACAAAGAAGAACCACATGGAGAATTTCAACTGGAGTGTCAAGGAAGCCATAAAATCCTGTGAAATTTGCAAAAAAAAAAATCATAACAACATCAATGTCTGATTATCATGAAAATGTAAGCAAGTTGATTGAAAAAAACCCCTCAAGCTTCAAAAATGGGTTGAAGAGTTTGGAGTAGTCTGTTTGTTCTAGTTCTTGGATTTTTTGAAGGATTGATGGTTCTCTCTTTTGTTCAATAAATTTCTTGTTGATTGAATCCACTAGACCATAGGATGATGAAATTATTTGAAAGGATTTTTGGTTTATTTTGGACAGCTAATAGAAATGATGGGTGTTTTCAATGGTTTCATTCCAAAATCTGGCGGGATTTGGGGCCTAGAAAAATATAAGAAATATTATCAATGAATATAAATTTTATTCAAAGAATTTACCAATTCACCTCAAAGCCATTACTATCAATTTGAAGAAAGTTTTGAAGATAGGCAATAGTTTCCTTATTTTTTCTCTTGGGGACAGATAATTTGCAAATTTTAAATGGGTTGAGGGATATTCCAGGAACTGGAGTTTTTGTGACTTCTGCATGCATTTCTGAATCTGCCAAGAAACATAAGACCGTGGTGATAACTAAAACTGGTTTAGAAATGGTGATATCAAAAGCAGAAAATCCTTGGGTGGCAATTTGACTGTTTTGAAATTAAAAATGTCAATATTATTTCAATGGATGATTCATTTTGGGACTGAATTGATCTCCTCAACTTTTTTATCTGCCATTTCAAGTACTCCAGCTCTGTTTGATGTTGACAAAAAGTGAAAATTATATTCTTGGTTGGATAAGTGAGGAGGAAGACCAGATAGTGTCAAGTAGAATGATTGGTGTTTGTTGAATTTCTTTGATATATTTCCTGAAGTGTAATCTGAATATAGTGTTATTGTTTCATGTCTAGTAATCTTGCCTTGTGCCTTAACACGCCATGGATTAGGGAGACTGATCAGATTTTCATGTTCTTCATAAATTTCTATGTAATGAGATGGGAAAATTTAATTTAAAAAAAATTCAGAATTGAATCCTCATGATGATTTGATTTGCCTCAATTAAATCACCATGCAATTTGTTGTCACAGATATCTGATAAGAATACTCCATCTTGTTCTATTTTTGAGTACTCCTTCAGAAATTGATCACCACAAATTTCCATTAAATTGGCATCCATGAAATTTTCTTGAGCAGGAATGGTGATCTTCACTGTGCTTGAATTAGGCATGGAACATTCCAGTGGGGCACATTTGGTGTATATTTTTGATTCAAAAGAGTAAATGAACAGATGAACTACAATTTATTTTGAAATTAATTGTGCAGGTTCAAATATATTAAAATGTTGAGATTCTTGAGTGAAAATTTGATTTCTTTGTTTGTTTGACAGGAGTTCCAGCCATTTCTTGGATTGGGAGAGCTTGAAATGATCAAATACAAGGTTTTCCTCTGGTAAAATTCAAAAAAGGGGGCCACATACCGATTGGAAAGCTCCTGGAATTTTCCCAAAAAAAAAACCACAAAAAATTCAATATTTACAAAAAAAAAACTTCAAAGAGACCTAAACGGGATATGATCCCCTTCAACTTGAGGGAGATGCATGGAATCCCCAATACAGAAATTTTCAATTCTGTGGGGAAGTGCAGCAATTGGCAAATCCGCACCAGCACCCGCCAGATTGGATTCCAGGCGGGCAATTGGACCCCGCATAGGTGTAGGATCCCCAAAATATTCCCATAGAGAGCGTGCAAGACAATGTGGTGCGTATATCCCACAAGCATTGATCCAACAAACTCCTGAAACCAAGGATTCCAACCAACAGTAAGTTTTCTCTTATTTTATTTTATTTTATTTTTTTGATTAATTTATGATTTCATCCAATAAGTTATCTTTTTTCTGAAAAATATCACCTACCTCCTTATTTCTAAAAGGAAACCAACCATCATCCTCCCACTACTGAAGTTTTTCAACCTCCTCATCTGCTTCAAAATTCTCATCCCCATGGCCTGACGCAAAAGATTCAGTAAGTATTTGATTCACCTCAGCATTGATGAAGTCTTCCCATCCATCCTCATCATTGATTAAATCATTGTCCTCAATTGGCTTGGAGCCCATGCCCAAAGGACTTGGTTCAAAAACTTCAATTGTTTGATTTATATCAACTGGTGAATCAAGGCATTTTCCATTGAAACTGATCCACAATTCATCATTCATCTCCCAATCTCCCAAGTTGGAGGTGGATTCCATGTACGTATTGTCTTGGTGAGTCTCATTTTCCAAATTTCTAACTTTTTTTTGATGAATACCAATTTTAGCATGTTTTTGTAGATTTTCTCTATTCATTAGCCTTCCTTGACAGGTTTGGCAACAAAATTTGGAACCAATCAAGGTAGGAACCACTTCAAAGCCTTCAAAATCTTTTCCCCCCCCCCCAATAAAAAATCAATCAGGATCTGTAAACAAGTATTTTGTGCTAATGAGTGACAATCAAAACTAACCAGGGTTCATTTTTTGAATGAAATCAATTAGTTAGTTTGAGAAGGATTGAGAAATTAGTTTGAGAAGGCCTTAATGGTTAAGTTATGAATATTGAATAGACCCAAGATAGGTTTTTGAAGTTTGGCAAGCAACTCCACCAGTGGCCAGCACAGCAAGCTAAATCCAACAACATCACCAAGCCCCCAGCAAAATCCCAAACCACTGTGGACTCCATGACTGTTGAGTAAATGACCAATATCCCTCACCGCTGTGGACCCAATGAATGTTGAGTGAATGATTCCCTTTTGCCCCCCCAACTGTCTCATCTCATCTTAGACTCATTTTCATGATTTACATTTTGGTTTTTCTACTCTCAAAATAGTTTTCCCACTATCTTTGTCTTTTCCTTCTAATCCCACCCTAACCCCCTCTTGACATGATGGCATCATTCCATAACCCATTCTGACCCCCAAACTGCTTGGTGCAAGCTTCTGCCCCTCAATCATCCCAGGAAAATCCAGCCAAGCAAAGGCATATTGAGGACGCCAATGACAACAACATTGACTCCCCCAACCATTCCAGCATACCCATGCAATCCGGCCATTCAAGCCCGGACTCAGATTATCCAACTCACCATCATTCACCAAGCGCCTTGGAGAAGATTTCAACTGATTTGTTTCAGACCAAACTAACAGAAATTTTCCCCCTTTCCAATGAACAAAAAGAAGTTCTGGACAAATGCAATCATGTAAGTTTCACACTCATCTGAATCAACCAACAACAATTCCCCTGTCTCAGACTATAACATTTTTTTTCTTTTGTCTCCATGGATCTCTATTCTCAAACTCAAATATCCAGTTGAGTAACCATCAAATCATGATGGTTCTCATTCATACAACTGTTCCCGGTAAAGTCCACAAGACAAGTGGATTTAGTCCGGCGGACTTGTTTACTGGGTCCCGTGGACTTGCTTGCTTGATGATGGGTCTTGCTCAGGTGAAACATGATGTCATGATTTCAAGCAAATAATGCCTGTTGACCCCGTTGTGGTGTCATTATATAGCCTCGGGTCGGGGACTGCGTCGCGGCCTGCGCGCTCAGCATCTGGTAGGTTAGGCTCAGCAGTTGGGGTGCGCCGGTTCTCAGCAGTAGCCGCTGCGGGTTCAGCAGCAGCCGCTGCGGGCTCAGCAGTAGGCGCGGCGGGATCGAGCACGCGACTGCGGGCCGGGCCTGACTAAGGGAGGCGGGCCGCGACCCGCTTGGATGTCCGACTCATGGATGGAGCCGGGCCGATCGGGTTCTCGGAGCGGCTAGTCGGGGAAGGAAGAAGCGGGGCGACAGCGGGGCTATATGCGTGGCAGCCGCGCGCAAGCGCGGGCCGGCCACGGGACGGGAAATTCGCGACGGCGCGTCGGGTGGATGCGCGCAAGCGCGGTGGATCTTGGGTATCGCGCGGCGGAGGGCCGCGCCACGAAAAGACGAACCGGATGCGCGTAATGACAGGCAAGCTGGCGGGGGTAGGGTATGGGTATGGGTTTAGGGATAGGTTAGGGTTCTGGGTCTAGGTTTCCTTCTTCATGGTTGTCAGTCTGTCTTTGTGCTTGTGCTTAGGTTAGGGTTGAGGGGGAGGGCTCAAATACCCTTCCCCTCGACTTTGGGTTGTAGGGGGGGCATTCTACTATTCTATCATTCTCCCATCCATCAATCTACATCTCATTCTCTCATTCTCTCTCTCTCTCCTCTCGGAGTAAAGGAAAGGAAGCATTCTCGGTCTTACAGACGCTAGAACCATCAATCCCGTAACTAGGGACAACTTTGTGAGGATTAACCTCTAAAGTTTCCACATCTGGGGGTCTGGCCGGGAACTCTCGATCCGTTCTCAGTCTCTTGAAGATTACGCAGAATGCTACCGACAACCACTCCGGGATCCAATGCTCCCCTTCCCTACCCTCCACGCCCGACTCCCGTCTCTGCTGCTCAACCCCCTCCGCCACCGTCCGCTCATGCTCCTAGAGTCAGCGGGTTCGCTCCTCCCTTGGAAGGGTCGTCGGACATGGCGGTAGAGGCCCCTCGCCGCGTTTGGTTGAGGCCGAGGGATTTCCCCCATCTTCGGTTCAGTACTTCGGATGTCGAGCGGTTCCTTTCTAGGTTCGAAGGGATCGCGGACTCGGAGGGCGCGTCGGGCGCAGATAAGGTTTGGACTATCGTGCTGTTCATTACTGAGGAGGAGAAGCTGCGGGACGTGGAAGAAATGGCTGGATACGAGAGGCAAGACTGGGGGAAGTTGAAAAGCGAGATGCTGGCGAGGTGGGGAAGGCGTGAACCTCGGTTTTGGGAAAGCGACTTCGATCGAGCTGCGGAGGAGGCGATCGAGAAGGGCGGGGTGCGATCGCGCGAAGGATTAGTGGAATACATGTCAAGGTTCGAGCGAATCTACGGGTACCTTGCAAAGAACAAGGTCGTCGCGGGTCAGACGGGTGCCATGAAGCGGGCTTTCCTGGGGGGTCTCGCGCCCCAGCTTTGTTCCAGGGTGCAACGATACCTGTACGACCACGGCCTGGTTAAGAGGTCGTTGGATGGGAGCGTCGCGATTCTCCCCGATCTTTCGGTTATCCGTCAAGCCGCGGAAAGCGAAATCGATTTGGACGAGCTCATCGCGGATACGGCACGAACGTACCCGTCTTCCTCCAAGAAATCGGTCACGATCTCGGCGCCGGCCCCCGACCAAACTTTGGCCGCGCGGTCGCCGACGCCCTCTCATGTCGGACTTTCCCAGCAGCCTCCGGGACCATCTGTCGGGGAGATAACGGAGATTCTGCGGGACATAAGGGTTTTCCTCAACCGGACACCGGCTCCTACAGCTCCGGCAGCCGCACCGATTCCGGCGGCTCCTTCTCAACCGCGCGCGGTGCCGCCTCACATGGCGGAAGGGTTCCAGCCTTCTAGCGGATCATCCGGATCGTACGGGTCGCCGCGATGCTCATATTGCGGGGTGAGAGGGCACTGGAAGTCAGTTTGTGAGGATCTCACTCGGGACATGGACGAAGGGCTTGTTCGCGCATCCGGGATGACGTACATATTTCCGACGGGCGAATCGGTGGATCTGACTAAGGACAAGCCGCCACCAATGGTGCAAGTGCGGGAAAGAGCGAAGGCTAAGACCGAGACTGCTCGGGTCTCGCTCGGGATTGTCACCGCGCCCGGAACATGGGTAGCTCCGAGAGTGGAGGCCGAAGTCAGGGCGTTGGCGACGAATGAGCGCATTGCGATGGATGTCGACGAGCGATCAACGGCTTCGAAGCCAGTCGCGCGAGTGCCGATTTCGGACGGGCCGTCCTCTAATCCCGTGGGAAAGAAGAAGGCCGCGGACATCGTCCGGAGGGTAATGGGGAACGACTCACCAATACCCCTGACCCTACGAGAGCTAGCGGCGGTGTCCCCCGCGGTCGTCGATGAGATGGTCCAGGCCTTGAAAGATTGCGGTCAGGGTCGGGTGCCGACGACGGTTCAGCGGGTTAACGTGGCGGAGGAGGAAATGGATCCCGAGCCGTGCCGGTCAAAGTCGGTATCCGTCCCGCTCGCTTATGTCGCGATGACCATTGCCGGGCGGAAGGTGTGGGCAATGGTGGATAGCGGGTCGATGGTCAACCTGCTCCCATCAAGGTTAGTGGACGAGCTCGGTCTGGTGCGGAGGAAGTGTGCGATGGGTCTTCGGGCGTTAAATGGCGGGGAATGTTGCGTGGACGGGGTAGTAGAGGCGGAAGAGGTGGAAGTCGCCAAGGTCTGTAAGCCTCTATCATTTCTCTCAGTGGAGTGCGGAGACCTGATTCTAGGACGGCCATTCATGTTTGGGTTCCGAGCCCAAATGGCCTTCAACGCCGAGGAAGGAACGGAGGCGCTGACCGTCGAAGACTCGCTCGGAGCACGGTTCGAGACGACAATCTGCGATCACGGGAGAGGGAAATGGGTACAGGACCCAATGTCTGGCGGCAACGGAGAGTCCGGCGCGGGGGTTGACCGTAAGGGTTACCCTGCGGAGGATTTTTCCTAGTCGGCCGCGGGAACCGTGCGGAGCAGGCTCCGGCTCTGCACGGGCGGCCGACAGATGAGGAGCAGGCGGGGGAGGACGCGCGTGGGGCGCAGGTGCCGGAAGTAAGTCCCATTCCTCAGTATGCATCGCCGGAAGGCTCTACGTTTCGAAAACCCTATCATCGTGCCACAGTCGTGAGCAAAGGCAAAAGCCCCGGTCTGGTCATTACTAGGACTTACGACGGCGACGATTGGGTCTGGATGGCGCGGTGCAATGCGGGCAAGTACAAACCGGTAGCGCGGAAAGTCCGGCCGCGGAACGAGCCAATGCCTCAGGGGCTCAACGGACCCTTACGACCGATTGCGTGGTCCCGCGACCCGTGGGAGACACCCCTTAGGAAGAATGGATGGGTAACGCGGTCGGCGCGAATCACGGACGAGCGGGTGGACGCCCTTAACTTCGGACCGACGGGATGGCTGAGTGCGGAGGAGATGGATCTGCTGGTGTCGGTATTGGTAATGAGGGAGAAGGCACTTGCTTTTGGACCGGACGAGCGCGGGTTGTTGAGAAGTGAGATCGGGGACCCTTACGTTATTCCCACTGTCCCTCACGAACCGTGGCAAATCAAGCCGATTCCGATCCCCCGTACCGTTTGGGAGCCCTTTCTGGAGCTGGTACGGGAGCGCGTGAGGACGGGGCTTTACGAGCAATCCACGTCAAGCTACTCGAGTCCTATCTTCGCGGTCGTTAAGCAGGACGGGAAGTCGCTAAGGATTGTTCACGACCTTCAGAGGCTAAATTCGTTCACTATTCGCGACGCGGGGCTTCCCCCGCGTGTTGAAGAATTTCTGGAATCGATGGCCGGGCGCGCTTGCTACGGGCTGGTAGACGTGATGGGGGGATATGACCAGCGAGAACTCCACCCTGACTCGCGGCCACTGACGGCGTTTGAAACCGGGCTAGGAAGGATGCAGCTGACGCGGCTACCGCAAGGTGCGACCAACTCAGTGGCGGTATACCAAGCCCAAATGACCTGGATACTACGCGACGACCTTCCGGAAGGCGTGCAGATCTTCATCGACGACGCTGGCATTAAAGGCCCCAGAACGGACTACAAAGGCGCGGTCTTAGAGGACGCACCCGCGATCCGGCGATTCATCTGGGAATACGCGGAAACTCTGGAACGAGTCCTCTTCCGAATTGAGGAGGCAGGCCTTACTGTGTCCGGGAAAAAGTTGGCGGTCTGCGTTCCGGCGCTCGAAGTACTGGGGCATGTCGTGGCCTACGACGGGAGGCGAATAGCAGAGAAGAAGCGGAATAAGGTTCTTGAATGGCCGACCCCTCGGACAGTGTCGCACGTCCTGCAGTTTCTGGGGTTGTGCAGCTACGTCCGCATGTTCATCGAGCGGTTCGCGGAAGTAGCGAGCCCAATGCGGGCATTGACGCGTAAGGGGGCGGAGTGGAAGTGGACCGAGGGATGCGATGCCGCTTTTGCGAAGCTCAAGGAAATCGTGGGGTGCGACATCGTCCTTCGGAACCTCGATTACGACGCCGGAGGGATACGCCTGGCGGTCGACTCTAGCGAGCTCGGCGCGGGGGGGGGTCTTGACACAGGAGGAGGACGGAAAAGATAGGCCGGTGCTCTACGAATCGGTCACCTTTACCGCGACAGAGAGCCGGTATTCGCAGCCGAAGCTGGAACTGTGCGGTGTCACCAAGATCGTACGGCGGTTGCAGCACCTCTTGTGGGGCGTGCACTTCGAGCTCTTGGTTGACGCGGAGGCCTTGGCGCGAATGATCAACTCACCGACGCTGCCGAACGCGCCCATGACCAGGTGGGTAGCGTTCCTCCAGTTATTCTCCTTTGACGTGGTGCACATCCCGGGAAAGGCGTTCACAATGCCGGACGCGCTGTCGCGGTACCCGCGGGACGACCCATACGAGGGGGCGGAACCTTTGGACGTGGAAGCTCCGGTCGTTCGGGTAGCAAAGACGGAGGCGTCGGTTTGTCTTCCGTTGCGTCAGTCGGGACGTTACGCGGTCTTGTGCTCTTATTTGCAGGATCTCCGGTTCCCCGAGGGCACGACGGAAACGGTCACCCAATGGGTGAGGCGAAACGTTCTGAACTTCTTCTTACAGGACGGTCAGCTATGGCGGCGGAGCGGCTCCGTGCCTCTTGTTGTCGCGACTTCTAGGGCCGACCAGGAGGTGATTCTAGGAAGTCTGCACGATGACCTTGGTCATCGGGGTGAGGTCGAGACGCGGAGGAGGGTGAAAGCAAGGTTTTGGTGGCCGGGGGTCGTTCGCGCGGTGCGCGACTGGGTAAAGTCGTGCGAGGCCTGCCAACGGCAAAGCTCGAGGCTGCCCAAGGAGGTCGGCCACCCCACGGGCGAGGGCGCGCTGTTCGGGCGCGTTTCGCTGGACGTGGTCCACATCAAGGCGGGTAAGTTTGCGTATTTGCTGGTTGCGCGCGACGATCTGTCTGGGTGGGTGGAAGCGAGGCCCCTGGCAAAACTATTGGCGGAAAAGGTGGCTCAGTTTCTGGAAGAGGACTGGTTCGCGCGCTACGGGTCGCTTCGCTTGGTCACCGTCGACGGAGGGGCGGAGTTTCGGGGACGCTTGATGACGCTGGTGCAGAATTGTGGAGCGAAGTTCGGCCGCGTGACGGAATACTACCCGGAGGGCGCGGGGATGATCGAGCGGGGACATCAACCAATCAAGGATGCCCTGGTGAAAATGTGCGGCGAGGACGGCAAAAGGTGGCAGATGGCACTCCCCGCGGTCCTTTTCGCCGATCGGATCTCCGTGAAGCGCTCGACGGGGTATTCGCCTTACGAGTTACTCTACGGGCAGCGGCCCGTGCTTCCCGTGGACATTGAGCTGAACACGTTTTTGGGCGTGGATTGGTGGAAGGTTAAGACGTCCGCGGATCTGATCGAGGCGCGCGCGGAACAGCTCCTTAGGCGTGAGGAGACCTTGGAAAAAGCCGCGGAGCGGTTGAAGAAAACCCGGACGGCGTCAGTCCGCTATTGGGACGAGCGTTGTTCCCATCGGCTCCGGGATCCGTTGCGGAAGGGGGACCTGGTCCTGTTGTATAATCGGAGTCTGGAATCCCAGTGGGGCCGGCTTTTCGCCAACCGGTGGAACGGGCCGTACCGCGTGGCCTCTAAGTTTTTGGGCGGCAGCTACGGGCTTGAGGAATTGGACGGGACGCCGCTTAAACGGAAGGCCGCGGCTTCGCACGTAAAACGCTTCTTTGCGCGCGGTTCCACTTCCTTCGACGAGACGGCAAGCGATGATTCGGGGCCCGGGGGCGAGGCGGTCTCGGAGTCGGACGACGGGGCGGATCGTTTGGACAGCGTAGTAGCGGCGCGCGACGCGCTACCCCGGAGAAGTAGGAGGTTGCAGACGGCTGGGGACAGCTGTCAAGCTGGGGGGGGGGCGCTAGGTGGTTAAAGCTTGATTTGGTAAGGGGGTGTTCTAGCTGGTTCACAGCCGGGACAACTAGACACCCCAGAATGTTTGTTTCCTTATGTTTTGGTTTGGGCTTGGCTTTGGATTGGTACTGGCTATGGGTTATTTATTGCAGGAACGCGGGCGCGGCGTGGTGTCGGGCCCGCAAACGCAAGGACGAGCCCCGCTCACGGATGGCGGGACGAAGAGCTAACTAACTGCCCCGCTCACGGATGGCGGGACGAAGAGCTAACTAACTGCAAAAAAAAAAAAAAAAAAAAAAAAAAAAAAAAAAAAAAAAAAAAAAAAAATGGAATGAATGGAATAATATTCTCTTCTTTGGATTCGGGCTGTTTCCTTTCTTTTTTTGTCTATTTCTCTCCTGTTTCTCTCTTCATTGGTTGCGCGCGACGGTCGGGACGGTTGGACGCGGATTTAAGCTTAGCTTGGTAAGGGGGTGCTCTAGCCGGTTCACAGCCGGAACGACTAGACACCCCAGAATGTTCGTTCCCATCGCCTCTCCCTTATACTCCCGGTTGTGAGCGCGTGCTGTCGGCGCGGTGTTTGTTTTGTTTTGTAGAACGGGTACGGGGAACTGTGTGGCAGTCCGTCTGGGGCGGTCCAGGTACCTCTTTTGTCGGGATAACTGGTCACTTACGGTCTCTCACAGAGGGAGCGCGCGGACGCGGATCTCAACCTCAACCTCACTCACACTCACTTTTCACCCGGACGCGCGGACGCGGCCCTTTCGTTTCCTCGCGCAGCAATATATATTTCTCCTACGAACGCGGTACAACAATGGGACAAGAGAGTACACGGGAAAGGAGAAAAGGAAGGGGGTGAGGGCGTCTAAGCCATTCGCATCATTTCCTCCATGTCCGCCCTCGATGATGCCAGAAGGGCCCGGTAAGACGCCAAGAACTTGCGCCGGGATTCGGAGGATTGGGCTCCGGGGGTCGCCAGGAAGTTGCGGAGCATCACGGTTGACCTTTCCGCGAAAGCCTCGAAGCCAGCCGCCGGGAGTGCCATCACGACCGGGATCTCCGGGATCTCGGGGGAGTTGGAGGAAGGCGGTGCCGGTGCTGGGACGGGGCTTGATCCGAGCGGACGAGGAGGTGATGAGGGGGTCCCTGGGGCATCGCGCGGAGGGCTTGGTCCATCTGGGGGCGACGACGGAACAACGATCGGGGACGGCGGAGGAGGGACCTCGGGAGTAGTAGGCCTCCCGTCCGAGACCACTGGTGACGCGGGCGGCGGTGGAGTACCTTGCGGAGCTGGGGCGGAAGGAGCTGGTGTAGGGGCCGGAGGGGGAACCGGGGCTGCGGCAGCGCGACGTCGGAGAATCTCATCGAGTCGCGGGTCCCTCGCGCCTTCCCTCATCCGAACGCGGTCCGACCAGAATCGTACGGCCCGCCGATAGTCGTCAACGGACGTGAAATCCTCCTTCCGCGGCGGTCCCGCGCGGCGAAAGGGGGAAGCCGAGTCGCGATCCTCGCTCGGCGGAGGGCGACGGGACGGGGAGCCCGGCGGAGTCCACGAGTCCTCCGAGATGGTGTCGTCGTCCGAAACCACAAACGGGTCCGGACGAGCCCTTTTGCGCGGCCTGGGGCGGGAGCCGAAGTTGGGTGGAGCTTGGGGCATTCAATCGCTAAGTGAGCAACGGCGATGGCCGCGACGGCAAGCGACACAGGCGCGTCGACCAGGAGCGATTGAGCACGCCTGCCCGGTCCGGGCGCAGAATTCGCAGGGGAGCATGACGGCGATGAGTGTGGAAGGGGAGATGGTGGAGTGTGGTGGAGTGTGGGAAGAGGAGTGGGTAGGGAGGAGCGGGGTGCGGGTAGTCGAGGTGGCGATGGGAAGGGACCTCTGGGGACAGAACTCAAGTTGGGGGGGGATGTGGTGTCATTATATAGCCTCGGGTCGGGGACTGCGTCGCGGCCTGCGCGCTCAGCATCTGGTAGGTTAGGCTCAGCAGTTGGGGTGCGCCGGTTCTCAGCAGTAGCCGCTGCGGGTTCAGCAGCAGCCGCTGCGGGTTCAGCAGCAGCCGCTGCGGGCTCAGCAGTAGGCGCGGCGGGATCGAGCACGCGACTGCGGGCCGGGCCTGACTAAGGGAGGCGGGCCGCGACCCGCTTGGATGTCCGACTCATGGATGGAGCCGGGCCGATCGGGTTCTCGGAGCGGCTAGTCGGGGAAGGAAGAAGCGGGGCGACAGCGGGGCTATATGCGTGGCAGCCGCGCGCAAGCGCGGGCCGGCCACGGGACGGGAAATTCGCGACGGCGCGTCGGGTGGATGCGCGCAAGCGCGGTGGATCTTGGGTATCGCGCGGCGGAGGGCCGCGCCACGAAAAGACGAACCGGATGCGCGTAATGACAGGCGAGCTGGCGGGGGTAGGGTATGGGTATGGGTTTAGGGATAGGTTAGGGTTCTGGGTCTAGGTTTCCTTCTTCATGGTTGTCAGTCTGTCTTTGTGCTTGTGCTTAGGTTAGGGTTGAGGGGGAGGGCTCAAATACCCTTCCCCTCGACTTCGGGTTGTAGGGGGGGCATTCTACTATTCTATCATTCTCCCATCCATCAATCTACATCTCATTCTCTCATTCTCTCTCTCTCTCCTCTTGGAGTAAAGGAAAGGAAGCATTCTTGGTCTTACAGACGCTAGAACCATCAATCCCGTAACTAGGGACAACTTCGTGAGGATTAACCTCTAAAGTTTCCACACCGTGGACTTGCTTGCTTGATGATGGGTCTTGCTCAGGTGAAACATGATGTCATGATTTCAAGCAAATAATGCCTGTTGACCAGGGTGCAAAGGATGGGGGTCAACAGGATTGGCCATGAGGTGTGCCACCATCCTTAGCAATATTACTCATCAATACATACCAAACAATGTCTCATCCCAACTCCATCTCTTGCCTTGAATTGGTTGTAACAATGGAAACCCAGCAGTTGTATTCAATAAACGTAGTTCAAGAGGAAATAAATCATCTTGCTTCCAAGCTCAAGAAGAAAAATGAAGTTCTCCAATCACGTATGTTAATTCAAAGCCAATTGGAGAGGCTTCAAGACCATCGCTCCAAGCCACCTGACCCTATGCCCAAGCCACGGTTGAAACGCCAGCCGGTTACCAAAAAAGTGAAACATCTCATCCAGGAGAATGTTCTACAGAAGGGAGCAACTTAAAAGCAAGTTTCCCAAACCTTTGATTTTTCTGAACGCACTGTACAACGCATCATCAATAATGAAAATCAAAGAAATCCAGATAGTCAATGTTCACAAGGGGCCCAGACCAAAATAACAGTGAATGTTCTCTGTGACTTACTCTTACAAATTGAACAACAATCAGCAATCACCTTGAAGGAAATGGCTGCCTACCTTGAAACTGAACATGGAATATTTTTCTCACCTCAAGCTATCCAAAGAGTTCTCAAAGACGTTGATGTAACTTGGAAGATTGCCCATCCAATTCCCAAAAAATGGAATGAACTTTAAACCTTAGAAAGAAGACATGATTATATCCTCCATCGTGCAACTGATGTGAACAGACAAGTGGTTTTTATTGATGAAACTGGGTTGGATCTTCATACCCAAAGGTCTCATGGATATTCATCTGCTGGTATGCCTTTATTAAATCACTAGTCAAGTTATTTTAAATCATTTTTAAATTTTTGTACTGACTTTTGATTGGTTTCTTGTTTGTGTACATACAGTTGAACCAGCAGTATTAAGTCTAGTCCCCAGGCTCAGTCAGATCACCTTGGTTGCTGCACTTTCCAAAACATGATACATCTACTATGAACTCTTCAAGAGTGATTGAAAAATGCAACAAGGTGTGAATGCAAGTGACTTGTCTAGATTTCTGGTCAGATTAGAAACCAAATTCCAAAAAATCAGCTCTTTTAATCCTTGATAATGCACCAATTCACAAAGGAGAAGAGGTTGAAAATGTTAAAAATATGTTGAAGGCCACCAATGATATTGATTTTGAATTTCTTCCACCCTATTCACCATTTCTAAACCCCATTGAGCTCAGTTCTAACACTCTTAAAGAATTTGTCAAAGGAAAACCTTTGCTTCAATGTTCTCAACTAGTCAATCTCATCAAACATGCTATTGATGAAACAATTACTGAAGAACATAGCTTAAATTGGTTTCATCATTGTCAAAATTTTTACAGACTTTGTTCAGAGATGCAACCAATTACTGGTCCAATATTAAAACATCCTGAATGATTTTTTGAATTTATGGGCTTCCTGGTTTTTTTTTTTTTTTTTTTTTTTTTTTTACTGGTTCTCAGTTTTTTTTTTTTACCAGGTTTTCCAAGAAATTCACTTTTTTTTTTTTTTTTTGATGTTTTATTGAATCCAAGTTTTTTTAAAACCTACTACAAAAACTTAAACCCACAAACTTTTTTTTTTTTTTTTTTTTTTTTTTTTTTTTTTTTTTTTTTGGGGGGGGGGGGTCAAAAAACCCAGTGGTCGCTTGACTTGTCCTGTGGACTTCCTACCCTTGTTGAGTTGACTTGAGCAATTGTCAAGGGGCCTTCAATCGCTTGTTGAGAGGCCTTGAATTACTTGAAGAGGGGTCTTGATTGCTTGTTATGTGACCTTCCTCACTTGAAAACTGGACATGGTTTACTGGTCCACTGGACTTGTTTATTGGGAACAGTTGTATGAACTTGAGCCACCAACATCAAGCCCACCCAAACAGCTCATCAATCTTGGGACCGTCTGATGCGGTCAATGACTCAGATAGGTAATTAATACGAGTGAACAAAATAAAATGCTATCAATACAGCAAATACATCTGGGTAAGCCTCTTTAAATTCTAATCATGACCATCAAGTAGTACACTAACAGTTATGCCCTCAGACTTTGGTCCAAGACAAAATTTGAGCCAAGATCCTCTGATGCAATATTTAGGCATACGGAGAGACCAACACATTGATTGGGGAGCCCATGGAAGGCTAACTACTACTCTCAACCATCATAAGTTTCTCTTTTTCTGTGGTTCATTAATTTTCACACTAATCAGAATCAATCAATTAGGGATTTTGTTGCAAAACAATTGGGCACCATCAAAAAAAAAAAAAAAAAAAAAAAAAAAAAACCTCCCCCCAGGTTATAACACAAACAATCCAATGGCCCAAAAAGATGTGGCATCTTTTGTTAGCAAACTGCTCAAGTACAAAAAAACAAACTTAAGGAACCTGGTGAGTGAAATTTCATCATTCCAAAAATTGTTTAAGTCAATTATAACTAACATGTTGTTCTGATTACCATCTCAAGCTGCTTTACAACATTGCCAATACCAGTACTCATATTAGGAATGGTCTGATTCCCAAGTTGTCTGACTTATTGGTGAAGGAACGTTTGATTTTATTTCTCAAGTTGGTTTGTATTCCCAGCCCAATTTGATCATGTCCTTATTATAGATTTACCAAGCCTTTGGGCCCAAAAATAAATATGATATGGCCAACAGCTTCATTTTCAAGGCACCCCTTCAAGCAAACGTAAGATTTGCTTTCTTATGCCTCCAAATTGCAACTCATATGGCCAGCCCAATGCGTGTGGGATAATGTTCACTGGAAGCCAATCAATCAAGACTTGCATGATTTAGGACAACAGCCAATGTCTAGTTTCCCCGCGTAAGCATTTTTTTTTTTTTTTTTTTACATTTTTTTGGGGCGTGGATCACGGTTGTGCTGATTTGTTTCCATTACTTCAAATTAATCTTCATCGTTGGAACCAGCTGGGCCAAAGCCATCTTGAAGAAAGACAAAGAATTGTTTGATGGTAAAACTCTGGCTGAAGATCTGTCATGCAAAACATTGATCATGCCAATGGATGCAGAGATCCTCAAATTTGAATGAACAATTTCTTTTTAATAGATTTTTTTTTTCCCCTCTCAATTTCATTGTATCTCAATTTCATTATAACAAAGTGACTGTAACTTTCTGCCCGTCTAAAAAAGAAGAATCATGTAATATTCTTTATTGCTAATTATGATCAAAGCAATCAAAATCAAAATAAATACAAATTATTTATTTTATCTATTGAACGTGCCAACAATGGAACCCCCCCCCCCCAAAAAAAAACCCCCTCCAAAAAAACTCCTATCTGAGCTTCACCGATCGTCATCCTCCGAGTCTCAAGCGCTCTCTCTCGTCGCTCGTGGGGACCCGTCGCCTACTCCTACCATCAAGCCCCCCCCCCCGAAAGACGACGCCGACGTTCAAAAGAGCCCAAAAAGAAAGAAGGAGGGAGCGCCCGAGTGAGTCGTCGATGGGTGGACGTACGATCACTCGACGCGGTATGTACGTGCACGCGCATCCAGTCACCCTAGATCCTCCACACCTTGCTCCCCAAGCTGCTAACAGCGTTCCCATAACGTGGACATCCATCATCATTCACCACAAAACAAACCTTTGAAGATTGAAGAATCAGCCTAAGGGACGGTTGTGATGGGGTTCTAGAGGGTGCTTCCACGAACAAAAAAAAAAAAAAAAAAACAGGCTGGCGGCGTGCATCGATCATTTGCCGATGTGACTTGGCGATGATCATCAACATGGACTTCTTCCACTCGAGCTTCTGGAAATCCGTTGGTCAATCAAAAATCTATCGGATCTCCAGCTCTGAAGGTCCGCTCGATCTGCTCAGTGATCACCATCGAGCGAACGTCGTCGGACCGATGACCCCAACCGGTCGAATCAACCTTAACGCGCTCGATCTTGCCGTGCTTGTAGGTGAGCTCGATCTAGACGAGCCGACCGAGATCGATAACAGGTGACCAGATCATCGTCGGGAGAAGAGAGAGCAAAACAGCTTTAATGGTCATACTCGGAGAAGATCGAGAATCATGACCGATGAAGAAACGGACGGCATAACGATCATCATCATCCTCATCAGACACTTACGGGTACGGTTAACCGATCACCATCGACTTCGACCTCGAGATCGACCGACCGGGTAAACTGAGGCGTCTGACCAAAGATCCAATCCCACGACTGATGATCGTACCAGGTAAATGATGATAGGGAAGCCAAGTGGAGGGGGAGGAGGCAAATCAGCAAAGGATTAGACGAAAGCGTGGATGAGGTGGTATCGGCTAAGATCTGTAAAAGGACAAGAGTGGGGATGATGGGAATCGAACTTTGAGTTCTTGATAACCAGTGCGAACGACTTCGTTCCTTTCGACCTCGGAGTCATCAACCATCTGATTGGTGACGAGCGAAGTAGATCCACGAAGGGGGGGGGGGGGGGGAGGGAGAGATCAGTTGGGTCATTCATACTTTAGGCTTCTGACCAGAGGCTAAGTCGATGCGGGGGTGAGACAAGAGAAGGGGTGAGACACGTACGTTAGGAAGATGACTGATCGAGTTGGAAGATTCGAAGGATGATCGATAGTAATGACGCATGAAGGCCTTTGAGATGAAGTGAGTGAATCGATCGTGATTGATGGTGGTAGTAAGGGATTGAACGAGACGGGTGACGGGAGACCGAACAGATGAGACGGCCTTGGAATCGATAATGTTCTAAGATTCCCATCCCATCCGATTCGAAGGGTCAGTAAGGATGTACATCCAGAATGAGGGCGTGTTTGATTGGTGAGATTTTCAAGATGATGGCGGAGAGATGAATACTTAGTTTGGACTCGATCGGCGGAATCCAAGCCAAGGGAGAAAATGGGAAGGATTGAGTAGAATGATGAGTCGACACTGACCAGGTTAGGGGTCGGTCGGAGTGCGCCCCTGAGTAGGTCCAAGTTCGAATTGATCAACATCGTCCCGTGATGATAGGCTCTCTGGTTAGTTATCCGAAAGGCTGATCCCGAGACCTAAGGCAAAGGGAGGGGAGAAAGCCACGATTCAGTCGTTGAAGGGACCAAAGGGAGTAATCCAGGATCGATAGGTAGAGGGGAGATCATCATCCGAGTCGGAATAGTCCTGATCGATCGATGATGGGATGGATACCTTCTGATCGCCAACACACACGTCGTATCGGTCGGTAGTCCTGACCGATTCGACTCCCATCTCTCGAAGGCTACCTGCGACCAGATTGGCGTTCGTGATCCTCTCGAATCGATCTCGAGGGACCATGATGGAATAGTTCGTATTGCCTTCATCCTTTGGGATTGAAGGGTGTTGGGTCCAAGTTTCGGTATGGGGAAGGGAAAGTGGAGATGAGCGTGGTGTTCGATCGAGGGAGGATATCGAAGGGCTCGTTGTTGTTGTTGTTTTTTTTTTTTTTTTGGTTTTTGTTTTTTGTTTTTGTTCTTAGGATGCTCGACTTGATGAATGCTGACTTAGACCTTGATGGTTGTTAGGGCGTACGAGCAAAGTTTGAGGGACGAACATGATAAACAGTTCCACCGCCACTCCGTCTTCTGACCAACCAGATATCACGAGCCTTCAATTCGTTCAGGTTGGATTCTTGCCATGGATTCTTCGATCGTGGGAGCGTAGGTGATGGTAGCCAAGAGACCCAAGGAGAAGAGAGAGATCGGTCTTCTTTGAGGGTTCAGCACAAAAAAAAAAAAAAAAAAAAAAAAAAAAAAAAACAAGACAGACCATACGGTCATGAAGGGGAGAGGGACGGGGAAGGGCTGGATGAATGAGGGTGAGGATCGATGAAAAGATGACGGATGAGGGGTGATGGGGATGAATTCGACGATCGAAACTCTTGAGGGGAGGGTTGGGAGGGTATATATAAGAACGAGGAGGAGAGATTGGCGATCGAGGCTCAACTTGATTTCTTCCGATGATGACACTCCTTCGATTTCGATAGATGAGTAGGATGGGCTCGTGGACGCAAACGTTCCGAAACAGACTGATTGGATGCAAGTCAAAAGGAAGCAGATCGAGAGTGAGTGGGGGTGAGGGTGTCGAATCGGGGAAGGAGGAAGGAGGAGCTAGGAAGGTTTGGAGATCGGTCTAGGAAACGAGGAGGAGGAGGAGTAGCAGGGGGTCACTCGACTATTCTTCGATCGATAGGTTCACGTATGGATCCAAGCAAGTCGAGATCCAAACCTTGGATGGAAGGGATGGATCGATTGATGAGGATGAGCGATGAGACTAAGCTAAGGAAGGGATGGATGGATTGGATGTCGGTAGGGATGAGATCATGATGAGTGAACTGGATCGATGGGGTTGAAAAGAGCTAATCGAGATCGTCGTTTGAGATGAATTGACTCAACCGATCGAAGGTAGGTTTTGGGGAGTATGAATGGATGATGAGCTTGAGGAGTGATGAGGATCGACTTGGGATGGAGGGAGGATGAAGGTGAACTTCGGATGAACAACATGGGCTGATTCGAACGACTTGGAAATCCAATCTAAAGATCGATGGTAGGGATATCCTAACTAGATTCGAACGAGGTTTAGGATGAACGATGATCAGAATTGAGAGTTGATTGGATGCATGACTTAAGAAGCTGACTGACTGACTGACTGACTGACTTACTGACTTACTGACTGGACCGAGGGAGAGAGGGAGAGAGGGAGAGAGGGAGAGAGGGAGAGAGGGAGGAGAGTGATCGAAGCGGAGTCGAGTGGATTAGTTTCACTTGAACGTTAACCTGAGAAACTTGTGTTGATGCATCAGCTTCTGAAGGGTGTTGTTCTTGAGATTAGAGACAATAAATATTCTAGAGGGAAGGCTGGATGAGCTTGAAACCAGAGGAGGAGAGTTGGACCGATTTATGGTTCATAGGTTTGCCCAGAGAGAGAGAGAGACAGGAGGGGCTCAGGTCAGGGGGCCGGTCGGGTCGGGCCAGACCCTCTCCCTGCTGAGCCCAAGACCGGCCCGTGGAGTGGGCGCGCGTGGGCGGGCCGGGTTGACTCGAGCGTTTGGCGAGCCCAAACTGTCGGGCGCCTTACGGGTTTGGGCCAGTTAGCAGGCCACCGGATGGTTGTTTGAATCAATAGCTGTTTGCTGCACTTTCAAATAGCTGATCAAAGCAATTTTTTTTTTTTTGGGGGGGAAGGGGGGAAAAAAAAAGAGAAAAAGGTGATGCACTTTAGAATCATGAGAATATGCAGGTGTGAGGGAAAAGACAAAGGTTTTTGATCGATAGAGAATAGAGCACTAAAGAAAATCATACTCAATCTTTCATCCCAATCTTGACTACAAATCAGGGCTTCAAGGGCCTCTGGAGTCAGTTCTGTTCTGAATTCATCCAGACCACAACCACTGGTAGAGAAAGGCCTAAAGGATTGAAGAAATTGAGATGGATTAATTATCACACACAATCTAAGAGATCAGTCATACTGATTCTGAAGGCAATAGAAATCAATTAGAACCATCAACATTGTCCTTGATCAACAAGCTCATGTTGGAAATACAATTGGATTTTCTTTCCAAAAGTTGAGTAAGCTAAATTCAGAATGATCACTTTCCAGGATCTCAAACAAAGTTTCTTGAAGGTATAAATTCAATCCAGCAAATGAAGTGCTCGATTGAGATTGTGTGTTATCCTTGTAAGAACTGGTGAAAACCATCTGATTTGAAACTTTCTATAGGTTCTTTCAAAAATTTTCACTAGGATTCAAATTTGGGGGTTTTTTTTTTCCCCACTAATGATTTGGGAGAATAAGATTCAAGCAATAGATGCATTCTTTTTCTGGGTTCTTGTATGTAATTATGAACTGATTGTTCATATTCCTTGACATGGAATATTCTACATATTCAAAATTGTAGTGGGGATCAAAAAACAATCACAAGCACCAAAAATTCATTCATGTTGGACCATTACTTGAAAAATCTATTGACCATTGGCTGAACTATTGAGGCAATATGATCATTTCCAGCTCCTTGAGATGAATCTTCCAGATAATATTCTATGTCCTTCAGAGTGAGGAAATATAGGTTGAAAGTTGGATATTTTGTACAAGCAAGTTCATGGGTTGCTTTTTGAAAAATTTCAAAGAAGTCCTTCATTACTCCAACTTCAAGCCATTCAGACTCAGAGGGGCAGTCTAAAGACTGTGAGTTTGAAATCTGATGATGGTGGAATGCTGATCTGTATGGAATTGCAGAAGAAATCAGTTCATAGGTTGAGTTAAATCCTGTTGGAACATCAATGGTAGGTTTGTTAAGTTTTTTTTTTTTTTTTGTGAGAGATGCCAAAAATATCCATGGAACTTTCAAATTGCTGTTTTGTGATTGGGAACCCCTTAAAAAATCAAGGCTGGAACTGAGCTTGTTGATAGCATCAAAAGAAACATTCAAGCCATCCTTGACAATAAGCTTGAGGATCTGAGCTGCACATCAAACATGAAGAAACTTCCCACCCAACTCTAATGCATTGTTTGAATGTTCAAGAAGTAAATGGTGTAGTTGGTTCATTGCACTATCATTAGAGCTAGAATTATTGGTATTAATGAATAAACATTTATCCATCAAGTTCCAAGCATGAAGGGTCTAGGATAGGTGTTCACTGATTGCAATTCCAGTATGTGAAGCTTGAAGTGTTTTGAATGGAAACATTTCTTTTTGAGTTGCCAGTTATTATCTATAAAGTGACCAGTAACAACCATGTAACCATCATTCTAAGGGGATTTCCATAAATCAGTTTTAATTGCAATCTTTTCTACTTTGTCCAAAATGGTATGGATTGAATCCTTGAGGCTATTCTATAACTCCATCACCTCACTTCTAACAGTATGTCAACCAATTGGTTGAAATAATGGTTTTACTTACTTTAAAGATTTTCTAAATCCTTCATGCTCAGCCATCATGAATGGATACTCATGCTTAACAATCATCTTCACCATTTCCAATCTTGAAGTCTTCTGGTCAAACTTCCAAGTCAAAAATTTCCCGTTTTCAGGATTCAAAAGTGTTTGTACCAGTGATCCAGATGAGTCCCCTGACTGTGAAAATTGTTGAGGATGACAAAAAAATCTGAGTTTTCCCAGAATGCCCTGTCCCAGAAGGAGAAGCCTTGCAAGATTTGCAGGTTTCCCAGACATCATGACCTGATATATGAAAGATTATTTGATTAGAAATCAAAAGACAGACATACCCCAAGCAAAAATTTACTTCCCTTCCTCTTTCCATTAAATGAAGTCCCACACATTACTTGTTGTTTGCCTTTGTTTGTTTGATGGTTTTTCACAAAATACCACAGCACCATCTCCTTTGTTGATTGTCCAAGGCATTCATGTTGATTCTGATGTGGCAATTCGAGAGTTGGAAGTGGAGGACACAGATTGGTTGAATGAGCAGGAAGGTGAAGGATTGTTAGCTTGGAGCAAGGGAGCCTAGTACCCCCCTGTGCCTCTTCAAACCCCTAGTCCTAAGGTTTATCCTGGCAACATTTTTCTGACACCAATCCCACATTCTCCAAGTTTGTCTCCTTGGTTTCACCCATTTGGAGGCAGCTGTGCCACCAATCCTTCCCCACACACTCATAAAACACCATACACCAGACTTGAATCCCTCAATTTGTTGAAAAATAGCTTCATATCCTTACTCCATCTCTAATTGGGTGCCTTCAAAGCAGCTCAAATACACAATTCCTGAGCAAATCAAACCACCAAAGCCTGCCAGGCTTCCCCAAAAAATGGTTTTCTTCTGAGGGGTAAGCTCAAACCTGACCTCCAACCCATTGGCTACAGGCTAGCTTGTGGGCTGACTGGCCTTATAAGCAACCTGATCTCCACTGATTCACAAAATCATACAGCTCACTTGCCTGGTAGGATTTGGGGGGGGGGTCCTCTAAAAAAGCCTTTGCTATTAAATTGTACTTCCATTTTATCTTCAATTACTATATCAACAATCAACATCACACAGACAGAAGATGGCTCTCAGAATATTTAGTATCTTTACTCTTTTTAGAACTTCCTTTCCTTCTCTTTCCTTCCTTTTTCCTTCCTTGTTCCTTCCTTCTTCTTTCTTCTTTCCAACTAAGCACTTTTTTCTTGTAGATTAGAATCATACACTTATTGATTTAGGTTTACAATTAAACCACACTATATATTGAATTTTGACAGTTATGCTTGTATCTACATTACACATCTCCTTTTAAACAGATTATAGTGCAATATGTGAAATCAATAGCAATTTTTTCTCAAAAAAAAAAAAAAAAAAATTGGAGAGACAGAAGGGGTTCAATTCTGAAGAATGAAAAATGAAGGCAAACCAGAGATATTGCAGATCTCACCATTTCAATGTGGCATATCTACATAAATAAATATGAACTGTACTGCACAGTGGGTAGGAAAAGATAATGGGACTGATTCCCTTATTGTTGTTTGACCCTTTTTTCATGTTATTTTTTTTCTCACATAGATATAAAGGAAAAAAAACAGGTTATTTTTGTAGTATTTAAGTAATTAAGAATCCTAATCCTAATTTTATTGTACAATGAGTTTTTGAATTTCAAAAAAATAAAAAATAAACCAAAAATGAAAAATGAAAAAAATGGAAGATTGATGATGGATCAATATATATATATATATATATATATATATATATATATATATATATATATATCATGATGGGAGTTTCAAAAAAGAGAAATAGGATGTTAAGGAATGAGAAAAAAAAACATAGAATTGATTTTACCATTGGGTAGAACCACCACAAGCCTTGATGAAAGCCTCCATCCAATCAGGCATGGATTTGATGAGAACTTTGATTTTTTGATGCATAAGGTTGTCCCAGGAACTTTGGAGGAGTCTTTCAGACTCTAGGGTGGTCTTTGGTTGGTCAATTTGTTGGATTTTACATTTTAAAATTTTACATAAGTTCTTGATTGGATTGAGGTTGGGTGATTGAGCTGGCAAAAAAATTTTTTTGGTACCCTTGGAGAATTGCCATTCCTTTCTGATCTTGGCCTTGTAAACAGAGGCCCCACCTTCCATTAAAAAAAAATTGCTTTGATCAAATCTTGAGATCCAGGGGTTAAGAACCCCTTTGTAAAATTTTTTGATAAAATACTTTGGTGTTTGTTGTTTGGGAAGCATGATGATGAGCGGGGAGGTTCTTTCACCAATGAAAGAACCCCAGACCATAACTGAAGACCTCACACTCTTGAATGTGTGGGCCAAGAATTTTGGTTTGAACTTTTCTTGAGGTTTTCTCCAGACCATGACTTCCTGCAAGTCCTTCCCAATTTTGAAGCTCAATTTTATGGTCCAAATAACCTTCATCCAATCTTCTACTGTCCAATGGATGTGCTCCCAAGCAAAGGTGATCCATCTTTTTTTTTTCATTGGTCAAATTGGGCTTCTTGGCAGGCACTCTTGAGTAGAAACCCAATTCATGGGCTCTTGGTTGAATCATCTAAGTCAATACATCTTGGATGATCAAATTTCAGATTTTGGGGGCCTTCAACTTCTGCAAGTTCTTTATTATTTGGCCCAGCTCACAAAGATCCCAATACATTAGTTTTCAAGTTTTTCTGGATTTTTTTAAGGACTTCATGGTCCCTTGATCCCGGCAGAGTTTTAGGAAGTTATAAATATTCATCCTTGGGATCCCCAATTTTGTTCCCTGAAGCACCAGAATCATGCATGCCCACACTCCTGGCCTTGATATCATCTGGTAAGTTTCTTTTTTGTTTTTTATTTTTTAACTATAATTGAAAAATCAATAAAAAAAGAACAAATTGATGACAAAAAATACACAATGAACAAAAATCACAAAATTCATCTTTTAAGGTGATTGGAATAGGTGATGGTGGAGGATATAGGAGAAGGGAAAAATGCATTCAAGAGGAGGTTGTTGTACCTGGTTGTTAAATGGATTTTCACAAGGAGATTGGTGGTTTGAAGTGCCTGGGTGTGGGAAATTTAAAAATCAGTCACACCACTTCTGTCCACCCACTGTACATACCTCCTCAATCCCTTGAATGCTGCATAATCCGCTTTCTCCTTTGGATCATCCACCATTGTCTTGGTAGTAATGTATTTTCAACATCCAGCAACAACAAAATTGGTTTGAAACAGATGAATATTTCCAACCATCAAAACTCAATCTCTGAAATGTTTTAAAAACTTGAATCCAGGAAGACCAAGGTGAGGGTAGCCATGGGTCCCCTTGCAGCTGATCCTTCAACCAGAAGTGAGTGACCCAGATGATGGTAGTAAGGATATGCTGAGGATTTTGAAAAATAGAGTTTGAAATCAAGTTGGGCTACAAGATTAAAGTCCCTCAAACTATATGATTGGCTTGTGAACCAGCTCATGTTTCCTAGTCTATTATTCAATCTCTCCAAATATATATATATATATATATATATATATATATATATATATATATATATTTCTTCCTTTCTTCCACTTGTTTGTCTGTTCTTGTTCTCAAGAAATGGAATAAAGAAAATCTTTGTTTTAAGCCACTAGGGTTTGATACAATAAAAAAAAAGTTCTTGAAAAGATGAATCTTTTATTTTGAAAAATAATTCACAAGAATAAAATTGCATCATCAAAAAAAGCAATTATGAGTGTAATTAATAGGAACAGTTGAGCCAAAAGCAAAAAAAGACAGAAGAGTTAATCAATGACATGAAAAAATAAACCATGATTGAATCAATCAAACCCTATCTTGATCCTTCTATGAAAATTAAAAAAATTTGTAAGTTCAAAGTGGAGGCTAGGATTTAAGAAGAAAATGAGAGTTTTGGATGTGAATTTGAAAATTATGGAATGGTTGAGGATCATTACTATTTGAGGGTTACAGTAGTGTTAGAATTTTAATAGTTGAGATTTTGAATCAAGGAATCAATCACATGGTGATCTTTTTTCCCCCATCATCTTGTGAAGGATGATGCATCATTTCATGACTTTGAAAATATTTTGTCTCATCCATAATCTGCTGGGTTGACCAATAATAGAAAACCTGGCCTGAAGAACTCCAAATGTGCATTTGATATCCTTCCTGGCACCTTCTTGCAGAAAAATGAAGTGTTTTGTTGCATCATCTTGGGATGTTCTGATGGGTTTGAGAAACATTGGCTGGTTGAGGCGTATCCCATAAGCCATATTTCCAGCCCGCTACATGTACAGAGAAACTTGTCAAGAGTAGATAAAATAAAATAAAATAAAGAAGGATTGAGAAAGCCAGAAATATTATTAAGATTTGGATTACCCACCCAAAATTAGATAGGGTCACTCACTGACCACACCGTTGAATTCTCACTCCTTATATTTTCAATAAAATAATAAGATATTACCCAAGAATCACAACACCACTACAGTGTCTTTTTGGCCATTTTAATATCTCATGTGCATTGTCACATATAGGTTTCACAAGTAAAATTCAGTCAAAATTGAAGTGTTGGGTATATTTCAGGAGTTACAGGCAGATTTGTGTTTTGTCAGAATTCCTGCACACAGCCCCACATCTGCACAATGCACGCTGCATGCATCAAGTCTGCAATACCAGAGAAACCTTCCAGTAAACCCACATTCAACATGTGCCTGTCCACTGTCTGCACACTATCTTAAATTCCTACCCGCAGCTGTCAATCCTGCCTGCATCAAGACTGTAATGACAACCCCTGTTAACAAGGTACAGCACACCACTGCTACAACCAATATTCATGCATCATGCATATGTAATAAAATAATGAACAGATGGATGAAATTTTGAAACCTCTAAAGGTCAAATAGAATTGTATAAAAAAAATATAAAACAGAAAGCTTAAGTGAAACAATAATAAAGGTTGTAAAAAATCACCATTATGAAATCTTTATCAACCAAAAAACATACCAAGGAGTCCCCATAAAAATTATTAAAAATTGGCCAATGTTAAATTCTCAACTTTGAAACCCCCATTAACTACATGAAAGGGGTTGCAAGGCACAAATTGCTACCTTATACAGTTGTGAATGGCCGGTTGAAACCTAGGCTGGTCACAAACAGCCACTTATAACTTGATTTGGCGTCCTGAATGGGAATTTGCAACCCTTTTGGGTTGCAAATGGCCATTCACTACCCATTTGAAAAAAAAAAAAATAAAAATAAAAATAAAAAAAAAGAAAATAATAAAAGAAAAAATAAGAAAAATAAGTAAAAATAAATAAATATGACGTAAAATAAATAAAAATAGATAAATAAAAATAACTAAATATGAATTAAAAATAAATAAAAATACACAAAATTAAATAAAAAGGAATAAAAAGAAATAAATATTTTCATTTAGGCCGGCCTTTCATTTATTAACAAACACACCAACAAAGCACAAAAAAAGAAAAAATATGAGTACCAAAAAGGGGAAAAAATGAAAAATTCCCGAAAATATGCAAGTTAAACTTGACTAGCGCCTGAAAAAATACAAGTAAGTTCAACTTGACTAGCCCAAAAGTAAAATTCCCCAAAAAAACAAGTTCACCTTGATAAGCCCTAAAGTAAAAGGACCAAAAAATCAAAGTTCAACTTGTGACTAGCCCTAAAGTAAAAGTGCCAAAAAACAACAAGTTTTTTGACCAGCCCTAAAGTAAAAACACAAAAAAAAACAAGTTCAACTTGTGTTAAGCTGACTTACCATTCAAATCTCATTAAAAACACTCATCATAATGATGTCAACTTAAAAAACTCAACATAATGATTTTCAAAATGTGATAACCCTTTATATTAATAGAATTACAATATAAGCATCAGAACCCAAACCCAAATGATGAAATTAATCTATAAGTTAGAATAAAACTCAAGTTGATCTTTGGGGTGATCAACCCAAAAATCTGCTTTTTTAGAAATTTTGGAATATTGTTTGGAAACTATGGCTGGGATTGGAATTACATCTCCCTTAAGTACAAGCAGGAACCAATGGTTATTTTTAACAAAGCAAATGAACATAGGATCTGATTGTTTTTTTAAACCCATTTTCATAGGTGTATAAGTACAAAATGAATCCAATGAAATGAAACATATTGGTCTTTCATAAGTATCTGCTATTATTGGACCCATTTCAAACTTTGAAAGCCATTTTTATGATGGAATCTTTTCATTGATGTCAACAACGTCAAGTATTTTTTTTTGATCTTTTCAACGTCTTTTATGCCCCCAAGTATCTTAGAATAGAACCCCATATTTTTCCTCAATTTTTCAAGAAATTCCTTTTTTAAATTAAACCATCCATTCTTGTCATAACCAAGCAATTTAGCAATGACTCTAAATCCACAATTTCCATCACCAACTGGCTCACAAACCTCACACAAGAACTTATGTTAGTTCTCAGGTATTTGATTGAGGTAATTCACTTCCTACAAACAAAAAGTAGTTAGCCCCAATTCTAATCTCATCAAAGGAATCAACACTCACCAAAGATGATCTTCTGTTTGATTCCTCAATTTCTTCTTCTTCATCCTTTGAAAATGAATCTGATTCCAACACCACTGACCCCAATGAACTTTCAGTTTATTTCACTGAACTATGAAATTTGGATTGTGATCCTAGAGACTAGTAATATAATCATCATTTCCTGTCAGTTAGCCAATAAAAATGCAAACTTCTCAAAATAAAAGACTTGCTGTCTTTGGTCTTTTTAATCCCCTTTTAATCTCCTTTCCAGTCTTGTCCTCTGAACTATGAGATTCAGATGAAGAGCCTTCCTTGCTCTACCAAAATCAATTTCCCATCAGTTAATTAAACCATAAAAATGAAAATTTCTCAAAATAAAAGAATTGCCGTCTTTGGTCTTTTGGGTCCCCTTTTAACCATTTCTTCTCTGTTAATTTCTCTTTCCACGTGATCAAATTTTGAAAGTTCACAACGGTTTGATTTCAATTTTGGTCAAACGCTGCTTGAATTTAACACCTTTGGCTCAAGCCTTGGCTTTGGGATCAAAGTGGCTGTATTCTTGAGCATTGAACTTAGAATCTCCAACCTAACTTCTTTAGGTTGTTCCCTATACATTGGATTCCACTTGTTCAACATTTGAGATTATTCATCAAGCGCTAGATCTGCTTCAAAATTTCAAAACCAAAAGAATTATCAATCTGTCAATCCAACAATTAATCTGTCAATTGAATAATTGGTACCCTTCAAAAAAACCTACTTACTTCATTGGAAGGGTCATAGCCTAACTGCCACTGAGGATGAACCTCCACAGGCACAACAGATCCTCTTGATGCTAGTAATTCACCTAAAATGTGGGAAAAAGGCAAGCCCATTGTTTTTTGAAAATGGAATTGAGCACACCTTGCCATTTTGGTTGCACTTTAACCTCTTGAATTCTTCCTTAATAATTTTAATTGCATCAATTGACAATTTTTAACCCAAAGGTAATAGCTCTGTTGGCAGACCTGTTCCCAACTTTATTCAAGATTATTTAAGTGCTGCATGGAACAATTGGATTTGAATTTCAATAGTTCCTTCAAGGTGTTTCCACAAATCCAAACCATTCTGCAAAGATTCCACTAGTAATTGTTTGAAAGTGGAATGGGCCCCTTCTACCTGAGACGTAGTTTGATTTCCAAAGTCTGGGTAGACAAAATTCAAAGCTGTTACAAATTTGTCTTTGATAGGAAAATTATTCTTTTCCATATAATTGAGTATATCCTCATGGTCTTTCAAGAAACACTGCATAAAATTTTCAAAGTAAGCACTCCCAACAGAGATAAATTCCCAACAGATATCAATAGTCAATAAAGAAAATTACTCTGAGTTCAGCATCATTTTCTTCTGCCTCCCCCTTGGTTTTAGAGGCCCAAAAATTTCCCCAAAGAGTCATAAACTTTTTCCAACCTTCATTTTAATTACTGAAGTGCACTTTACAGTTTGCTTGTATGTTTTTAGACAAGTGCCATGTACAAAACTGTCTGGATGACTCAGGAGAACTGTGTTCAATGTCACAAATCAGAGCATTTTCATGGTTCTTCACAAAGAATTTTGGAAGACTCTTGGGATCATAAGCCAAATCATTTAATGCATTCAACGCCTTACTATAAAACTCATACAATTCTTTTGTTATAAAAACAAAAGCCTTTGTAAAAGTCTTTTTGTTGGCAGTTGGTATTCCCAGAGAATTTCCAATAGAGAGCCCATAACACTTTTCCCCTCCAGTTCAGCAAGCTTTACCTCTTTCTTAGTATTATACATTGTTCTATCATGAATTTATTCTCCAACATCAATCTTTCTCAATTTTCTTTTAAGTTGAATTGTATTGAGCCCATCTTTCATTTCTTCTTTAATTTTGTCCAAGGATTGACCTGATATTCTCCTCAGTTGAGGATGCACTGAAGGACTTTCTGATGGTTGATAATTGTTTATGCCATTTCTAATGGAGAGATACCACGTGGGATCTGCTACTCACCTACTTGCATGGATCATGAATTGACACCCAACCTTCCTAGTGTGAGTTTCCCTTTGACCTTTGGTGAGGCATGGCCCTTCATAAAACCCATATCTGTCACAAACTAGATTGATGTATTTATCCTTCCTTGATTTGAAATTTGTCAATGCATAGCCATGCATGGATGCCCATTTTTTAAAATAAATATTGGCTTCTTTCCTACTAGCAATGGTTCTCACAGGAGGAGGGTCAAGAGGGTCTGGCACCCCTTATTTACATTAGTATTTCTCAAGCCAAATCTTCCTCAGTCCAATGACATATGAAATGTCACCCACCACCTTTAGTAAATTCATGTTGTGACAGAACATCTTTTTCCTGTTGTGAAGAAACATCTTGTTCCTCAATTGTAACTCTATATGAGGATGCAATTGGGGCTTCCAATGTTTTCTTCTCCAACTCACTACCCAAATCCCTAGATTTGACCCAAACTTTGTCAAGTACACTTTGAATTAAGTCCTTTAACGTAGGCTTGTTTAATACAGAAGGGCTTGGGCTTGCCACTGTCCCCATGAAAAATAATTCAACAGAAATTTTCAATCCAATAAATCCAAAAGTTAGCTCACTTTTGGGTTGAGAAAAATTAATTTATCCAACAGGCGTTTAGTGTGTGTGTAGAAGGTTTGTGTCAAGAGTTTTTGCCAATAGGCAGAGTGTTTGATTCCCAAGTTTCTTTTTGTGGTCCAATAATAGTCCAACATAGTATGCCACATCCACAAATTTGGGTTGAAGCCACTAAAATGTGGTCCAGGGGTGCCTAGGTACCCCAATTCCCCCCTCAAAAAGCCCATTTGGGGCCATTTTGCCGCAAATGGGCCTGGAAAACAGGCGCAAACCCAATTGAAACCAATTTTAGGTTTCAAACCCCCATTTGAGACTCAATTTGAGTAGCAAACAGGGGTTTACAGCATCTTGAGGGTTGCACCAGTTGGAAGCAACCTGGATCACACTTTTTTGGGGCGTGATCTGGCGTTTGCAACTGTGTACAATTGTGAAAGGCCATTCACAACTGTTTGCAAACTTTGGGTTGCAAATTCAACATTGGCTTTAAAAATTATCAAAATGACCAGAAGATGACCATGTATCTGAAAATACCCACTCCCGACCATTTTTCCAAAATAAATGTAGTAAAAAATTAGGAAATATGTCAAAACTGTAAAAATTGCAAATTACCACAAAAACAGGTTTTGACATAAATAACAAACTTAAAAACTGCAGAGACAAGTGCAGGTGAGTGAAAGCACTAAGAATTCATGCTAAATCAGCACTGGCTAGACTGCTAGCCTTAGATCATGAGCACTACCCCCTATACATGCCCTGAGGAGGCTTCTTTCAACCCAATGAGGTATATATACAGTACCATTTTGGATGTTTTAACCCCAGTTAATTTTAAATTATCAATCCAGAACCTTTTCCATGCGGGATCAGGTGCTTACAAGAGATGAAAAAGTGATTTATTGCCCCATTATGATAGTATTATTATCAATTCCAACATCCTTACCATTCCCTTTGAAGAAAAATCAACAATCACCCCACTTTTGATCTGAGACCCTTCAAACGTGAATTATTGCAGATATCCTGTGAGTAATTGCACAAAGAACTAATTTATCTCCTTCCTGATTTGGCTTGTGTTCTTTATTTCCAAGCCTTTTTGACCATTTAAATGGATAAAACTTCCTTCATGAGTAATTTAAAAGGTCCCCATTTTCCAGGGTCTTTACATGGTCCAAAGTTGATCCCCTGAAGAAGAGGTTGCTATAAAGATTTCCAGTATTGTATAAAACATAAAAATTTGGCCCCTCTTAAAATACATATTCAAAACCCTTTAACCAAAACACTATAAAACTTGCACCAGCTCCTGTTATATTCATTATTTTGGAGCTTTCACCATGTTTATTTTTGGAATATTAGTATTCCACCACTGCATCAATTTCTGTTCCAGAGGACTACAAGGTTCCTGCTATCAGGAAGGTGGAACAAATCATATCCAGAGGAGTATTTTTTATTGTTCAATTCAAATATGACATCAGATCCTGATAACTGATCCCCAAAATTTCAAAAAAAAAATATCAGGCCAAGAATCATTCCCAACATATTTTGGAAAGTGAAAACATTGATAAAATCATAATAGTGAGGAATTCACCAATCTATTTTTTTATAAATTGATATAATTGTGAGTTACACAAGGGTATCAAAAGAAAGAGTACCAGATTTGTAAGTTGAGATAGGCCACTGATTTTTGAAAAAATATTAGGAGTGCTTTCTTTTCCTTGTTATTGAACAGCCCAAGTTTGAGGAAAGTTTATGAAAGTCCAGTGTGTTCCATCAATAATTTCACAATAAAAAAGTAAACCATGGTCCTCATAATCATTCAAAATAAGCTTCAGCCCTCAATGAGATTGGACCACATAGATATTCTTGTTCATAGAGCTCAACAAGATCATCAAAAAAGTTTGTTCAAGGTTTCAATTGCTTTAAATTTATCAATACAGGCACATTCATGGGCAGAATCAGTCAGGCATTCATGGGTTGATTGGAGGATAAAACTAGTATTTATTTTGAGGGGATAGGCCGATATTCCCACTGCAATGAAGTCCTGGAAGAACAAGATATAAATAAACAGTATTAATCAGTTTGAATTACATTTAATCAAAATCAAAAAAAATCCCACAAATGTACAAATATTTGGATCCAATATGGGCTATGAGCCACCTAGTCTTTTGATTGACTGTAAAACAGCCTCTTGATCACCCTTAAGCTCTTTTGAAACATATTTTCAGGAAATATTTAATCCTGATTTAATTAATACTAAATTATCTTGTTGTGACTTTTCAAAGTTTTGTGGTTAAATTGAGCTCTTCTATTTTTTGATTATGTTTATTGATGTGTAATGGTTGCAAAAATTCTTCCAGCTCTTGGAAGATTATTTGTTGAGTAAGGTTTGGTTGTAAATTTTCTGACAGGCTCCTTTGGAATTGAAATAATATTGATTTTTCAAAAATTGAGTCTTGATATGTTATGATAAGATTGATGATTTTTTTTATTTTTATTGCATTCAATGTGGTGGTTTTGGTCAAGGTGGAAGGTGCAATCAAGGGTGGAGGTTGACACATGTTTCTGTGGATGGGTGGAAAATTGAAGGTCAAGCATATTTAGCTAGCTTTTGTGTGGATTTAAAAAAGTGTGATTGCATCTCACACTTGGTAAAGCCATTTTGGTAGAAATTTTTTAGGGATCAGGCTACATTTACACCTCCAAAATTACTAAAATCACACCAAAGGATTAATTTTAGTAATCCCCCCCTGTGTTGAGAATCTTTGTTGTTTGTCTTATCTTTCAATAGACTGTAAATTCTGTTTCCTTTTTTCCTGTTTTCTTTTCAACATCTGTCTCTTCTGTCCACTGGCTATCACTAATGTGCATACCCATCTTAACTACTACCAGCGCTGTCACACCTGTCACCCGCACACTGCCTTGAAAGCCAGTCCCTATTTTATATTCTACCACAAGGTGGTTTCTAAAAACCTCTCCTTAAGCCTCATTGTTGTCATCCATTTCTTGAAATCTTCCTCAAGTACTCAATCTAAAATAATTGTCACCCAGAGTGTAAGCTGATTACCTCATCCAACTCACCATGAGGATCAGTCCAACCATAAGACAACTCTAAAATCTTGATTGAATTGCAATAAGCTACCAAAACCAATGCAACCTCAAGTTGGTGCTGCCAGTATCCTAATTATTCTTTTTAGAGGCCGCCATCAGGCCTGTAGAATCACACAGTTCTGTTTGTCTCATTCTTTTCAATTTTATCAATAAATTGTGTCTCATCCTCTTGTGATTCCTTGAATCATTTTCTTTGTTCTTGCAATCTAAGCCTGGCCTAGGTTGCAGGATTCATCTTATATTTTTGCACGGTTAAAATACAAAATGAAATTTCCTCAGTTATTTAATTTCATAGATTATTGCATCTTGTTGAGACTAAAGTCTTTACATCAAGCTTTGCCTCAGTTTCCTTATCAAAAGAATTTTCCCTTGAACATCAAACATGAATTTGAAAATCCACATTGAAATTCAAAAGATATTCTTACTAACTTTGAGATTTCTTGTGGTGTTGGTATGCTCCAATTTGCACCACTTCCACCTAATTCTTGACCCTCTCAGTAGGTGGGGTTGGTGTGTGAAACTAACAAAAAATTCCAAAAAAATCAAAATAAGTTTATGTATGCCTTTTCCTTCTTAGGAGTTAGGGCTTTCAAGTTGTTCAAAACACACCTAAAATCACTCTGTAATACTATTCCAATCAGTATTCTAAACAATTGGGACAAGCTTTGAGAAAAAAACCTTTGAATTTTTTAAAAAACCCAAAAAGTCTTCAAATTTGAAATATGATATCAATAAACTGGTTATGAAGGAAGGTAGTAAGTTTTCCACCTGCATTTCTACTTTCAGAACCTTGCAGAATTTCATCCAATGGAACAAGGCCAAATTATCAGTTCAATTTTGAAAAGGGTTTCCAGCAAGCCTCATCAAGCAGGTTGCTGTTGCAGGAAACAAGATAAAAAAATTTCACCCTAATTTATTGGGTGATTGAGATCTAAAATGACTTCCATGACACAAAAATCTTTCAATGAAAAAATCATGCTCCATTGGTATCAAATTTCAAAAAAAAAAGATTCTTCAAAAGCCCTAAAAAGGGGAACCCTCTGCTCAAGAAAGCAAGATTTCTGGACAAAGAAACCAGGTTCCTTCAGAATGATGAGTGGGAAAGGAGAGAGAAGAAAATTTTGTCTATTTATTGTGGAGGGAAACGTGATATTAATACTTGTGCTAAATGGGTAGCATGCAAATAATCTAGAGCATTGCATTTCAAAATAATGTACAAGACTAATATCTGCCAAGATCTTGTCACAAGGGCTGCTGAAATGCAAGTAGGGCTTGACACAAAGGGGAAACTACTCTCAGTAGGCTTGGGGGCAAGGTTACTGGAAGATGCTACGGGGGGCAGAGTAGGATGAATTGAAGATAAGGTAATGATGACACCTGCTGGGATGGATTACTAGTAAGAATTATTAAACTGATTTCTTGGGTAGCAATCAGGAAAGAGGAAGAGGAGGTCATTTTAAATAGACAAGGGCTGGAGCTAAAACAGGGGTAAATTTGGTTGGATCTCAGACTACATGTGTAATGACAAGGGATTAGTCTAGTTAACAGAGAGGGCTGTTCAGGTATGCTACTACATTAGGTTAGGCTGCTTCTACATTGGGGAAAGGTTACATGTCTGAGCTGTCTAAGTTGGGAGAGTACAAAAGAAGGATGTACAGTGTACATGGAGTTCATGAAACTATGTACTACGTAGAGAGAGTATGGGATACAATCTGCAAGAGGATGTACATAAGGGTTCCCAAAGGATAAACCATGACAGAGTATGGGTTAGACAGAGTGAATGAGGTTAGAGGATGTGCAGACCTGGGATATTAAGTATGTGTAAGCCTATGGAGTATATCTGAATGTTGTATGAGGTTAGAATATATGTAGATATGTACTGCATGAAGATCTTGAGGATATATTGGTACTGGAGATATATTGATATAAGTCTCCTGAGACCTGAGGTTTAAGTTCCTTGGAAAGTAGATTAGGCCTGAGGGTTAGATTGGGTTTGCTGAGGTTAGATGCTGAGGTTAGACTGACTTAGGTTTCAGTATGACAGATCTGCTCTGATTTGTGAATTATTTTGCTCTAGTTGCTTCTTCTTTCTCCTGCAAAATTTTATTCTAACCAGAATTACCTTTTATAAGCTCCAAAAATTTGTTCTTAGAAACTAGATACTGTCAAATTCCCTTAAAAAGATGATAAAATCTGAAATAAAACACAAAATCTTGCAAATTTTTGGCTAGTAACAATTAAATCTCCTATTGAATCACATTTCTTCAAATACATATTCAATGCCCACACAAAAATATGCACACCCTCTAGAAAAAAAACCAAGGGAAGAAAAATAAAGAGACTCCCTCTTCAGTAGATTTTGCCCACTTCCTTTCATGAACCAAATAGCCCTGATCCATCTGCATGTACTCTTCAGTCAATAAATTGTAATTCCCATGAGTTTACTAGCCAATTAAACTTGGTAGATCCCCTTTGATCTCCACCGTGCCTAACTCCTTTACCTTTCCCCAATCCACCTTCCAGATCAATAGGGCATATCAAAGTTAGCAAACCCGCCATTTTTTTTGACAAAACCCACCATTTTTAATGGCGGGTTTCTGAAATACACATACCCCCTAACTGGTGTATTTCAAAATGGTGTGTTTCATGAAAATGGCAGATTTCAATCATCAAACACGCCATTAAACCCGCCATTTATGCATCATCATCCATCCACCATCCATCACATCAAAAACACCCATCCACATCAGCAAATCCATACCGGTCCCATCTTCATTGCATCACACACATCTCTATTGTTTTTCACATACCTTCACATACCCATCTTCACACAAATCCCATCATCATCTCATCACCCCACATCACTCACCACCTTTCTCAACATGTCCAATCAAACATCCCGCCAGCAAGTTGAAAACGCAAAAAAGCTGACTGAACTTTTGCTACTGTTTGACTCCCATTCAGACTCTGATTCAGACTCCAATTTGGAATCAACTTGGTTAGCTTTGAATTCTCTGTTGGCAAAGCAACACATGGTTCCAAGAATACACACTCTCCATAACCCTATGTATGAAAGGCAAAAGCTTCATCTCATCCCTGACTTAAGCTTCCAGCAACTGTTCCGAACTTTGTTGCCTTCTTTCATGAAACTTTTGGCAATGATTGAAGACCACCACATCTTCCAGAACAATTCTTGCAATCCTCAACGCGATCCAGCCATCCAACTTGCCATTGCTCTTTTTAGATTGGGGTCAAATGGAAATGGAGCAGCAATCCATCAATTGGAAAATCTATTCTCAGTCAGTTACGGTAGCATTTACTTATACACCAAAAGAGTCATGATTGCTATCCTATCTTTCCGTTGCTTGGTCCTTTCATGGCCAACCAAAGAAGAACGCAAGGAGATATCTCAAGTAATGGAGACAGAAGGCTTTCCTGGTTGCATTGGTTTTGTTGATGGAACCACCATCCCCTTGAGTCAAAAACCCAACCTAGATGGCAACCACTATCTTGATCATAAAAAAAGGCAATTGATTCATTTCTTTTCCAATCGCTATGATAAAACTTTGGATCACACACTGACCAAATATGTTCCATCTCTTTGTTTAGATACTCCGTGGCACTACAACTTGTTTGCAATAACAACAAGAAGTTCATCTCCCTCCATGCTGGCCTTCCAGGTTCTTGTCATGATTCATATGTTTTCAATTGGATGCGGATTGCCCAACAACCAGAGATCTACTTTGACCAAGATCAATACCTTCTTGCCGATTCAGCTTATGCTAGTGGGAAATATGTAGTTCCAGCATACCGGAATGTTTTGTCCAATGATCAAGGAAAAACTAATTTTAACTATCATCTTGCCCAATCACGAGTTTGGATTGAGCATGCCATAGGAATTCTGAAAGGAAGATGGGCCAGCTTACGGGAGATGCTAAACCAGCTCCAATTTTCCAAAGATATGAGGTTCCTTATCAACTGGATTATCACTTGTGTAATCCTTCACAACCTTTTGGCCAACATCAAAGATGAATGGGACAAAATATTCCAAGATGATATTCCTGATCCGCCTCAAGTCATCCCTGTCTCATCTGGTCCCTCATCTTCTTCTATGAGAGAGCGGATTCTTCCTCTCACCCTTGCTTGCTTTGATGAGTAATTTTTGATTTTGAAATTGGTAAAAATTCCCTTCACCGTATTTTTTTGGTTTTGGTTGTTCACCCAAGATTCATAGGCTGAGTTTTTTTTTTATTTTTTTTTAGTGGACTTGAATCCAAAAACACCTCCACCTCAAACCCTGCCACTCACCAAATGCCACCCCCCTCCCCCTCACCACTCAACCCCTTCAACCTCACCCCACTCACTCACCGGTCAAACCCTGCCTCCTCCTCACCAAACCACCTCACTCATCACCACCACCTTCAAAACCTCACCAAAACACCACCACCTTCACTCTTTACCAACCTCACCAACATCCACATCACCAACAACATACCTACCTCCCACCCAACCTCCATCAACCATCAAAGGTGAATCCCCTCCCCTCATTGAATCACCTTTCTATTTTTTCACCTGGCTGATCTCCTACCATAACCTTCCCTTTGAACCCCCCCAGGTCCAGCCAGCCCAGTCCCCCTCCCCCTCCTCATCCTCTGGTCCATACTCTGCCCTTGGTGAGTCCCCCCTCCCCTTCATCTTCTTCCTGCCATCAATCACAAATTGATCGCTCAATTGATTGGCAATCAATTGCTTGATCAATTGCAAATCAATCGGGCAATCAATTGGCAATCAATCAAGCAATTGATTCGCAATCAATTGGCCAATCGATTTGCAATCAATTGGCCAATCGTTTGGGCCGATCAATGCAGAGTATTTGGAGGGTACAGGGAACTGACTTTCCCTTTGTTTTTTCTTTTCTTTTCTTTTTTTTTAGGTTTTCTCGTCCTGGGACAGTCTGGTTTGCCTAGTATGATGCCAGCCGCGGCTCCTCATCATTACCACTCCTCCCTAGCTAATTCTATTCTTTTGATATCGATTCCTCCACTGCCTAACAAACTCAAAATGTTATACATCCATTCAAATTTCACCTTGATCCTCACCTTGGGTGCAGCAAGTGCCTGGGAGGGAGAAAGATGGAAGGAGATGGTATGAAAAACATAAAGAGAGGTGGCAAGCAGAGGAATCTTAGAAAAAGGAGGGCTCAAATGAGGGATTCGGAAATTTCTTTGGAAGTGAATGACAACTGGATCAAGGAAAAGTTTGCCTGGTCTAGACAAAAACTATGCCCTTTGGATCTGTACCCTACTATCATGGCTGAAAAGAAAAAGAACCCTCAAAAACCCACCCAGGAAGAATTTAAGCAAGCAAAACAGACAATTGGGGCTTTCCACTTCTTCCACCATGGAAAAGTTATAGTTCTCGACCAATCTGATCACCATGCTCTGGTTGCCATCATTGAATTTGTGCCTTTGGATTGACTATCTGAGCAAGATAAGAAAGATATCAACTTTGTGATGACATTCCTTCACTGTTTGAAAAAATTTGTCAACCCGGTTGGTCCCTCAAGATCTTGGGGTGGAAAAATGTGGGTGATTGGTTGGCAAAAATCAATGAACCCTTTGGAGTTATTTGGACGTTATGTGAAGAAATCATCCATTAGATCTTCTCCTCAAGAGTACACTGTCCTCAACCTGAAGGCCGACAAAGTATCCCAAATTTTAGGACAAATGTTTTGTAATTTGGCCAAACTTGCCTTTGAATCAAACTGTGATACCATGAAGGACAGCAACATCCCCTCTTTCTCTTTGTTGGAATTTGGTTCCAAGCCTGAACCTTTTGATTGCTCCCCACACCTCACTTTCACCTCGGATTCTTTTTAAAATTCTCCTCATATTGACAAAGACAACATCTCTGGCTATTCCTTTTTACTTGTGGTCCCAACCAAAAAATCAAATGGTTGACTTATTGAAGATACGCATGAATTTCAAGTTTTGGACGGTCAATTTGTTTTTCCTGAACTTGGCTTTGGAATTGATTTCAAGCAAAAAGGTATAGTCAAAATGGTTTGGGCGGCTAACAAGTACAAGCACTGTACCTTTCCAGCTGTGGACACAGCAACCCATACCAGAATGGCCATGTCACTCCAAATTAATAAAAAAACTCAGAGCACTTGTAGAGACATGAAAAACGGCCAAATTTACTCTAGAGAAAAAAATATCAATAAAAACAAAAAAGATCTGTATATTGGTGGGGTTAAGAATGCTCTCAAACGTTGTTGTAGTAAAAAATAATTTGTTTTTCTTTCATCCATGCAAATATATTTACAAGCCCAGCATTTGAGTAATCTTCTGTATTTCTTCTACCAATCTACCACTGCCAATGCAAGCCAAAGCTACTGATACCTTATCCTTTTTTTCATTTGCCCGTTGTTTCCTCTCCTTTTCCAGTTGCACTTGCTGCCAATCCTTCTCCTTTTCCTCTTTTTGAAACTCTAGCTCAGCTTGTTTCAACCTCCACTCAGCATCCAATTTTTGTTGATTAGCCAAAGTCTTGGCTTGCTGCTATTGACCATCCATGGCCAGTTGACAATCCCACTTTTGCTTTTCAAACTGAAGTTTATCTGATTCAATTTGTGATTTCACTGTTGTTTGGAGGGGAATGGCAATGAGCATGATTTTGAGAGCAAGGATATTGAATCAATCAACTTACATGAATCTTGCTTCTCCATGATTTCTTCAAAGCCCAAAAAACTGGAAGTGTTTCTCCTCTTTTGATGACTTTTGGGGTTGACATTGATGGAATTGGAGGCCTTTTGCTTACCCTTGGAAGAGGAGGTTTGAGTCTGAAAGTCCTCACTAGTATTTGAAGGCAATGTGGGAGGCCCCATTGGCTTGAGTTTTTGGCCAATCAAAAATGGATGAGACTGTTTTTTTACAATGTAAATCAGTCAGGAGCAACCAGACAGAATCAAAAACAATTTAGTTCCTTACTTGAGCAGATGTTTATGGCAATGGTGATCCAGGAATAACATCCTCCTCATTGGGCAAGTTCTCCAGTTGTTCTGCCCCAGGAAGAGAGCAATCAAAAGAAGGAAGTGAGGGGTCCAAGGTTGGGATTGACTGATCAATCAATACCAAAGTAGAAGTGATTGGAGCCAATTGTGTTTGAATATCCTCCTTGTCATCAGATGGGGGCCACTCCAAGGCCAAGGTTTCATCAAGGTCCCCGTTGGTAGGCTGAGCATCCCCAGCCAAGTCCTTGGCATCAACGGAATTGGATTGTTGGGCATTGAACACAGCTAGGGGGGTGATGTTGGCCTTCTTTCCGAAGATTTCATCCATTTGAATATAAAAAGGACAAATGGAGTCCAAATTATCAACCACCAAGTTGATTCCTTTGGCTTTGTCCAAGTTGGTGATACCAAAGCCAGTGGAGATAGACATGGAGTGGGCCTTTTTGTACTTGGCTCAATAGTTTTTGAACCGCTCCCTCATCTGTTTGGATGATAGATCCAGCCTACCTTTTGTTTTGTTCTTGAGTTCATTGGCCATCAGGAGATAACCATTGAACTTAGAGGATTGAGGTCAGCCAACACGTGTTTTGTTGTCGGATCCAAAGAAGGCATTGTAGTTGGAGGGAATTTTCAGCCAGTTTGCCAGGATGATGTGATCAGCTCTCTTGAGCTGACTTGAGCCCTTGGAAGCTGATGGGGGAGGATTGTTTGTTGTGGAGTTCCTTGGCAATGTTCTCTTGGGTGTGTTGGACTTGCGGGGGGAGGTTCGCTGAGGGGCCATTTGAAAGAGTAAGGGCTACGCAAGTGATGAGAGCAATAAAGTGATGAGAGTGGTGAAGTTTTGAGAGCGATAAAGTGGATGAGAGTGATCAAGTGATGAGAGCGGTTAAGTGATGAGAGTGATGAAGTTTTGAGAGCAATGAAGTGGATGAGAGTGATCAAGTGATGAGAGCAATAAAGTGATGAGAGTGGTCAATCAATTTTATGATGAGGGTGGGGGTAAAAAATTTTCCGATGAGGTCGGAGGTAGAAGGAGGTGGGAAGACAGGGGTGTATGACACGGACAGGTGGTGGAAGCATTTAAATACTTTATTTGAAAAAAACCACTTATTTCAGGTTAACTTTGACACGTCTGATCTGAAATAAGTGGGTTTTTTTGATTTTGAATGGCGGGTTTGAAATGGCGGATTTGGGTTGAAACCCGCCATTAAAAATGGCGGGTTTGGTTAACTTTGATACCCCTTAATGATATGTCCCATACACCTTAATCAGTCATTTTTCCCACAAATCCATCATCCAATTTAATGATTAGTCTATAACCCTTTGCTTAAACTTTCAATATAGATAACTCACACTTTTTAATATACATAAATCACACTTTTCAATACATAATCCCTTAGTCCCTCCAGAGCTATTGAGCCACTTTTTGTTTACCTATTTTTATAAAAAATAGTGCTCCAATATTTGAAAAGTCATGTGTCAGCTCTCTGATACCAGGAACCTTGCAGTCCTTCAGCTACAGAGAGTGATAAAAATACTGGAATAATAATAATAATAATTCCAAAAATAAACACTTAGAAGCTCAAATAAATGATATAATAAGAGCAGTTTCAAGGTTTAATTGGTTTGGTAAAAAAAGGTTTTCAGTATAATATAAAAGAGGGGCCACAGTATTATACTACTGGGGATCTTTGCAGACAAGCAAGCTCTCTTCAAGGGGCCTCCTTAGGCAGTTTAAGAACCTTGGAATGAAGATGGGTGCCTTAGAAAGGGCTTATTCCAATAATGGCTGGGAATAAAAGCACAATGGCCAAGACAGGAAGGGAAACACTCACTCTGAGCACTTTACCACGAAAATCCTGCAATAATAGGAAGGTTTTCAGAGCAGATGGGGTCGATTGCTTGACTAAACTTCAAGGGTTGATTGGTTCATAAGAATAAATAATAATACTACAAACTAAGTCATAAATCACTTGCTTATCTTCCTATAAGCACTTGATGAACAATGACACGGTGTCTGATTGATAATAATAATTCCTGGTAAACTGATAATGGGAAATAATGGATCCAAAGAGGTCTGTATAAATACCTTTTTGGGGTGATTTTGAGCTTCTCAGGGAAGGTAGAGAGGGTTCTGCTCATGGGCTGAGGCTTGCAAGACAGTCAGGGAAACATTAGCACTTTCAATTGGTGCTTTCAATCAGCTGACCTTAGATCTGCTGGATTTCTGTACTATTTTAGCCGCAGGATCTGTTAATCTGTTATGGCATAAAGTTGATCATTCTGCATTCATCCTTCATTTGTACTACTAGTATTGTTTTGAAGTGGACAGATGTGGACGTTTACTCATTTTCCATCATCTGCTGATCAGGTAGATAATTTTCAATAATTTTTATGAACACTTCTTGTAGTGTTTTGTGGTCTTCAAAGATCAGAGTCAATGATTTACGTGGTAATCCTTGATCTTTGATTTATTATTAGAAAATGTTCTAAACTTAATTTTTATTAATTTTATTTAAGTTTTGATCTTTTTATACTATTAATAATGCATATTTTAACTTGTTACGTATGACAGGCAACCCTAACTAGGTTTTAGCTCTTCTGAGCAGTACCTGGTTGTCATATTAGTCACGACGGATCCAGAAGCGGGGATCAGTCAGTACAGATGCACGCGGGGTAGGATATGCTGCGTGTGTGGCAGAATTAGCTGCGCGCGGGTCTCTAGTACGCGGGAATTTGCTACTATGAGTATGTAGGGATATGTAATGATGCGGGGCTGCGCGCGGGAATTGTGACATAACACATTTCTGCATTTAACTCCTAAAATAAACAGAACACCTCAATTCTGAGTGAGTTTTAGGTGTAAACCCTATACGTGAAAACACATGTGTAATTTTGAAATGGCCAAAAGGTGCCATACTGGTGTTGTAATTTTTAGTACTTTTCTTTTTAATTATTTTAAAAATATAAGGACTTGGATTTCAAGGGTGGGATCAGTGAGTGACCCTACCTAATGTTTGGTGAGGAAACCATTTCTTTAAGAATATTTATGGATTTATCACTCCTTCTTTTGTTAATTTAGATATCCTTGTTTAATTTGTTTTTCATAGTTTTGTGTTGCTATGACAGGTTGCTCTGTACAAAGTAGCAAGCTGACATCATGGGTTTTTCCTGAAATGCTTTGAAAACCTCTGTATGGAGCTGTGATTTTTGTTTTGGAAATTATTTTTGTGTGTTTTAGCCTGCAGATCCTCAGAGCTGTTACCACAAATTATGATGCTTTGGCCTCTGCATCCTCTGGGTTTCTCCTGGTTTTCTGCTGAGCCTATGTCTTTATTGAGCCACCACATTATATATATATATATAAATCTTTCAGTTATCTTGAAGCTCACAAAAAAAATAAAAATCATCTCAATATCTGAAATCCAATCTGCAACCCTGCAAGAAAATTCAAACTAAAAGTTCAAGATTTTTCCTTTTGCATTCCAATGATAACCCTTAAAGAATACTTCTTGATTCAGGTGCTTTGTTTCTTTTAAAAGTGTAGAGTTTTCCATTCCTAAAAATTGTCCAAATTTTGAGATGAAAAAATTTCCTGTGTCTTTAGTAAGTAGTACATTAAAACAATCTCATTGGGTTTCCCATAAAGAAAAATAAAATTTTGCATTTTGTAGTCTCCCCAGATTCAATTGGGATTTATTTGTCTTGGAATTAACTGATGTGGAAAACACCATTCCAGGCCATAAATTTCTATTAAATTTTAATCTGGTTGTGAATTAGCAAGAATGAGTAATTAAAGCTCAAGACTTGCATCTCAAGTGGGATATTTTTTTACATCAAAAATTAATTAAACATCCTACCTGGAACTTTCATCAAGTTGGATGAAACATTTATTCCAGGATATTTGCAATAAGCTGAATTCTGGTCCAAAATTACCTTTTCAAATCTCAGATTTACTGCTTAATTTTCAAACTTGCCTACTTTTTTGCTTCTTGAAGAGAATCAGGAAAATAATAAAAGTTTTATTTTGATCTCCTTGATAATTTCTCATAAATATTGTACTTTGAATTTAGTGCTGAAAGAAAATGATGAAACTGAAAGTTTAGAAATAGTTCAAGAGTATTTAGTTCCTAGTTCTCATGAAAATTCTGAAATATTCTCAGCCATAAAAGCAGATAAGATACCACCATTCAAAATATATGATCATAGGATTGAACCTACTGGGGCACCTCACCCCCCAGGTTTGATTTACCCTCTATCAAAGCAGGAATCAACCAAAAAATAAATTTATAAAAATGTATCAACAGGATTTCTTCAGCCAAGAAAGTCAAAAACTGGTTCTCAAGTAATTTTTGTTCAAAAGAAATATGGTAGCCTTTTTTCTCTGTGTAAATTACAGGAAAATGAATCAGGTAACCAAGAAGAATGCCCATTCCATACTGCCTGTTTCACACCTTCTTACTCTCTTCCATGGAGCTATTCATTTCTCAAAGTTATGAGTTTTTGGAGACTATAAAACAATATGAATATCTGAAGCTCATGAATATTTGTATGCTATGAAAAATTATTTGGGCAGCTATGAGTATACTGTTATGCCTTTTGGCCTCTTTAATGATCCTTTGACTTTTCAACATTTTTTTAACAAAAATTTCTCAGATCTTTTAGACAGGTACCTTGTGGTGTATCTTGATGATATACTAGTCTACCAAAAAAACTTGAAGATAATTTTAAGAATGTTTTAAAAGGTTTGGAGGAACTCCAAAAGAAGAATATCTTTCCTAAAAATTTAAAGTACAAGTTTCATAGAAGTAATCTCAAATTCCTTAATATTGTAATTCTATGGACTCAAAAATAGTCCATCCCATTCTAGACTGAAGTGCCCCCAATTATCTCCATAATTTACAGGTTATTCTTGGATTTAGTAAATTTTATCAGAAAGCTTTTCATTAATCTTACAAAAGAATTTTTAATTAGAGTAATCTTCTCTAGAGATTCATCAATTTTTTCTTCACCAAGCAAGCTTCTTTGGAGTTTGAAGATCTGCAAAAAGTGTTCACTAAGGCACCTATTATTTCTCACTTCAAAAAGCTAGCTTGCACTATTGGTGAAACAGACACAAGCAACTACGCTATCTTGGGTGTCATTTTTCAGTTTTCCAAAATTTACAACATCTTTCATACTGTAGCTTTCAAATCTAGGGAGTTCAGATCAGATAAAATTTATTGAAAAATTAGTGATAAGCAACTTTTTGCAATTTCATTTTTTTTGGAAAAATGGCATTCATACCTTCTAAGTCTCAGGGAACCTCTCAAGTTGTTAAGTGAATAAAATTATCTTGAGTATTTCATGAGCCCAAAATTAACTACATGTAGACAGGAAAAATGGGAAAAATATCTCCCTGAATTAAATTTCAAAGTAGGGTATTGCCCTGGGAAACAAACGGTACCTCCTGATGCTTTATCATGTTTGTAAAACATTTACTCTAGTGGGGGGGCACCTTTTCCAACAACATGCTGCAAATACCCAAAATAAATTCTCAAATCAGTCTGACCAGCTCAGTTCAATCATCACCAATCTTCATGAAAAGGCCTCCAAACTTCCAATGGCCCAATTGTATAATCCTTTCTGTATTGAAATTCAAATTAAAACAAATTTTAGTCCAATGAAAAACTTGATTAAAAAAATATTATTTGGTTTTTAAATACAACAAATTAGTACCATACAACTCTTTTATTCAGTTTTATATCCTCAAATATTTGAATGAATCTCTGCTTTATGTTAATCATGTTCAGGATGAAACCTACAAGTTGATTGAAAAACACTTCTATTGGACTTATATGAACAATGAAGTAAAAAGTATGCTAGTTAATGCTATGATTACAGTTGGAAAAAGGTCTCAAATAACCAGAAGTATGGGCTTATCAATCCACTTCCAATTTTGCCTATTTCTTGGAATTAATTTTCTATGAATTAAAATTTGAAATTTCTCCTTTATGATGGATATGATTCTATCCTAGTGATAGTAGATATATTTTTGAAGATCTCTCTGTTTCTTTGAAGCAAGAGAACTGCTGCTTTGGAAGACCTGGAAAAATCTTTGTAGAGAATTTATTTTTGAAGCATGGTCTACCTGATGAAATTTTCAGTGATTGTGGAATTTTTTTTTGTCTAGCTTCTGAACCTCTTTTTACCAAAATTGGAAGATTAATAAAGAATTAACAAAATTTTAATACACTGCATTGGATGTCAAAACCAAGAAATCAAACTAGATTCTCAAACAAATATTTGAATTTAAATCTCCTAACCACAGGATGACTGGTAAAACTTGCTACCTCTAGCCAAATTTTCCGGCTAAAAATTGACTGATTCCTCCAATAAACAGTTTCCTTTTCAAAATATTTATGAAAGGAATTCAATTTTTTCTCAATTAATGTAGAAAATTATAAACCTGATACAAAATAAATCACTCTCATTAATTCTATTCAACAGAAATTTCAACCAAACCTTGAAGCTCCCAACTTTGTTATAAGGGGAAAGCTGACAAACTGTGAACTTGAGGGCCAAACTTTGCAGAAGAAGATTCAGAATGGATAAATGCTTGCAATTTTTGCAAAACCTGACCTACTTTCAACCTCTTAAAAAACAAAATTTGTCCATTCAAGATTTAATTTTTCATTTCTTGAAAATACTTCAAAATTGGTTCAAATTTGAAATGGAAAGCTATATATAAATTATTTCAGGTGTTTCTTCTGTATGCAGCTGAAGTAATACAATTTGGAAAGAATAATACCCATTAAAAACCCATAAATATTCAAGATTTCTTAGAGTGGGAAGTGAGTTGGGTCCTTTATTCAAGGTTATGCAAATGAAATTTACAATACCTTGTCAAATGGACTGGTTAAAAATCCAATGAGGACTGAAAATCTTGGGATAAAGACAAAAATCTTTGAAAATCTAAAAAATTGGGCTGTGATCCCCATTTGAACTATCCTTGCAAAGGTTATCAATCCTCATTAAAATCTCATCCAATCAAATACAATCCCTAATCACCATTTCCTATTTTTATTTTTTATATTGATTTTTTATCCTATATTTTATTTCAAATAAATATATTTATATGTAAAAAAACCTGTTTGACACTTTTTGAACAAAATGAAATAAAATTCAAGAAAAAAAACCACATTCCTTTCAATTTGTTTTATATCCTTTTCTACTTCCTCTCAAATTTGATTAAACTATTTTTTTATTTTACTAAATTGATAAATTTTCAGCCTCCTGGATGCCAAGACCCTTGCTATCCTTTATCTAACAGAGGTGATAGATTAAATAATAAATATATTATTTAATAAATGCAGCAGAAATCCATAAAATATGTGGATTAAGCTTATTGCAAGGTTAAGTGGTTTGGTTATTGTTTATTGTTTTAAATCAATATGAATAAATTGATTATTAAATATTTATAGAGGAACCACAATTATATTGGGGATATTTAACACCTCTCTTCAGGGATTTCAGTATGAAAACACGTAGTCCTGGTTACTTTGGGCTCTTTAGTTTAAAGAATATTTTACCCAAAGATAATAGGTATATAAAATACACAATGGAGTGGTAGGGCCTTGTAGCCAAGCTACCACGACAGAGAAAGGATAATAGGACTCACTGGTATGTTATGAAATCCTTTTGGTATCTGTTTGAGACGTGTACTGATGGGTTAAACCTGTATACTGGGGTTATAAGGTTGTTCAGCAGTTTTAATTGATAAAAAGAGGTTTGAGGACGGATATTACTGATCAGACATTGCCATAAATCACTTAATTATCTCTTATAAGTACTTGATTACCTTGGCACGGCGTCTGGATATGAATATTACTGGGTCTCTGCCCATCAATATCCTCAAAAGAGCTCTTTATTTATAGCTTTTGGAGTCCCAATATGATCCTTCTGAGGGTTGTAGGTGCTCAAAGGGAAGGACACTAAGGCTAGCAGGGTAACCAGGGGTAGCCTGTCATGTGTTCTTGGTGCTATAGCACGGGTACCATCTAATTCCACAGGGTATGGGAATTATTCCACTTTATAATAGACATTAGGACGTGTGAATAATACTAATCTGTCCTATTTATGTATTATTTAATTAATTATCCTTAGTAAATGTTCCCAGTAATCTAATAATTATATTATTAGAAATTTATACCGACATTTTGATGTCAGGTAAGTTCTCATTATGTATTATATAACTGGAGTAAAAGTCATAATATTGATTTTACTCTTTATTTTCGAGTTCCAGTTGATTTATTAAGATAGTTACTTAAAAATATAAGTCATGTGAATTAATTTAATATTTTGACATAATTATTTTCCTTAGTATGTCACAAAGATATTGATGTATAGCAATTTTCATAAAAGTATATTAAAGTATTTTAATATATTTTTAGAAGTTGTCATTGTCTTATTTTCGACATTCTTGGTACTTTGCATTATATTAAGTAAAACATACGTGTAAGGATTATTTATGTATTTTTATATAATATTATGTATTTTTAGACAGTCTACTATCCACGGGAACCTTTATTACATATGTAGAAAGTTCCCGTGTATGTTGTAGCCTGTTTATGCGGTACCTGAGCCTCTCAGGCCGCCTGTCAACCCGTAGTCCCGCGGCTGCGTACTTGTCAGAGGCCCAAGGCTGCGTACACGACCTCAAAGGTGTGACAAGGCTGTATCTCAGCCGCGCGCGGGTGCATTGGCTGCCGCGGCTGCATGCGGGAATTGTGACAAAACACATTTCCATCCATAACTCCTAAAATATACACAACACCTCAATTCTGACTGAATTTTAGGTGTGAAACCTATATGTGACAATGTGTGTGAAATATTTAAAAGGCCAAAAAGCTCAATAATGGAGCCATAGTATTTTGTTTTTTCTTTCCTTAATTGTTTAAAAATATAAGGAGTTGGATTTCAAGGGTGGGGTCAGTGAGTGACCCTACCTAATTTTGGGTGGAAAATCCATTTCTGTAATAATATTTATGGTTTTCCTACTCCTTCTGAGGTTAATTGTATTATTATTATTTTTATGTTATTTTTGTTACTTTTGCAGCTTGCTCTGCAATAGTAGCAAGCTGACATTCCCCCACTCCAAGATATGGCCATATCTGAAAAAAATCTGGAGGAAGTTGGGAGAAAAAATTAACTGCATATGTGCTTCAGTTCCTTTTTCTGGCTCTTTAGTTTCTGAGATGTATTGGTCCATCAGGTATATTATTTTCTGGTAACCATTCATCTTTGTCTGCAGATTCTCCTTTTTATCTTACTAAGTATAGTCTGATATCTTTTCCTTGTACCCTCTCTTTCTTATCTCTCAATATCCTGCTAACTTTCCCTTTTTCTTATACAGGGTCAGGTTCTATTGGGATTATTGCTGGAGGGAGGTTTCTGCCTTCTCTTGGTTTAAAGTGTTTGACTAGGCTAACAGGAAATACCGGATGTTTTCTTGATAATTCTTCACTCAAGATTACTTCCACAGCATTTTTGCCATGCATCTTCTTGATAACAAATGGTCCAACAAAGGCTGGTTTCAGTTTTCTGTTGCCTGCCAGGTTGTTGAAATTAGTTGTAGATATCAAGATCTGGTCTCCTATCTTAAAGTCAGTTTCTTTATGGGATTTGTACCATCTTTGTTTTTTGTATTCAACAGCTTCTTCCACACATTTCTGAGCATGATTATTTGCCACATCTATCATCTTCTTAAAGTCAAGAGATGTTGGATGAATAGTGGCTAAGTTATAGTTCACGTTATTCCTAGGGAGTTTTGGAATCCATCCCCTTTCTAGTATGTAAGGAGCTTCTTTGGTAGATTAATTTTCATCATATTTAACTGTATTATAAAAAATTCTTCAAACATAGACTCAAAATGTTTAGTTTTATCTTGCATTGAGTTAAAACCTCCTCCATCTCCTTCCATTACCTCTTCATACAGAATATTCCTTCAAATCTGGTTTGAAGACCCCTTTTCAATGTCTCCAGTAAAAATATTTGCATATTTTTCCACTTGCAGAAAGAATTTTCATTTGTTTGGCTTTCTTCCATTTTGCCTTCAAATTCAGCCCCTTCCATTCTTTCCCTTTGTTTCCCTCTCCATTCCCAATTTAATCTCCTCCATTTCCCCCTTCATTTATTTCTTCTTGAATATCAATTTAATTCTTTTTTGCATTGGCCAACTAATCTCTTGCATCTTTGGTAGTAAGGGCTTGCACCTCGTCCTGAATATTGCTCATGATTGGTACAACTGGAAGTCCTATATCAGGTGGTGATGGTGGCAGTGTAGCCATAAAATATCTTTTAAATCTTGGAAATAGTACAAGAAAATTCTATTAGTTATTTCCTTTCATTTTCTTTTTAAAATATGTCTGTAGTGAATTACCTGCATTAAATTCTTTAATAAATTTGACCTTGGAATATGGTGGCAGTTGATATTTGAATTGTGTAACAGCACAAAACATTCAATGATCACTGGTTGAATCTATAAGAAATTCAGGTTTTCTCCTTGGAGCTAATATTTTAAATGCAAAAGCCAAATTTAAATTTTGAAACTTCTTGCATTAAAAGCAGTTTGAAAAAACTTCAGCACTTGGTATAAAGAAATCATTCATCTTGATAAATTTTTGAAACAATGGATAAGCATTAAAATAATAGAATTGACGAATAAAAATAAATTAGGGTATACTTGGGTATCACAGATTAAGTTGGAAGCAACTAAAAGGTCTGGATGACCATAAATTTTTTCCTGAAGCTTTCTGGATCTTTCAAGTTTTATACCTTGGTAAATGTTACCTTCAAAATTAAGATTTGTTTTTTTGATCAAAAATTTGAAATATATCCTCTTCTCAGTATCATCTACATCAGTCTAATGGGGTGACACCAAAAGAAAATTAATCATAAATTGAATTATTCTGACTAAGTTTGTTTTTAACACAAGATACCATCTAATTATGCTTACTCAGTCAATGCTTAAAATTGATTTTTGAAATTTCAGTATCCTCTGATACAAGTACCAATAAACTCTGAACTTGGGTTCACTCACTCAAACTTTTCCTTTTGGGTTAGCTATGGAATTTACATGACCAGTAACCATTTTCCAACAAATTTGCATCTTGTATAGCTACTCAAAATTTGAGTCCTTGCACAGATAACCAGAAATATTATCCTTAGGATTAATTCCCAAATTTTATTCCCAAAATTAACCAACTACACTGATTAGTCAATAAAATTTTCATCTGTTTTTTCCTCATACCCTTGAATTTGTATTCTTTCAATTGCTTGTACTTAATTGAGAGTCATGAATTCCATCCATAGGTAGGTATTATAGAATATCTAAATCCCCAAGGAATACATGAAGTAGTGTTAAATCTGCAGTATACAGGAAACTTGGCATGCCTGCATGCAATGTTTTTATTTATTTAGACCTGAAAATTTTTAGCCAAGGTATTACTATCATTTTTTAAAAATGAAATGGAAAGGTTTGCTCATATTTTATCAAATTACCAATACAATCTCTATTTAATAAAAAAAACCAGAAACCTGATTTAAGATTATTGTAAACTAAATTATAAATTGGCCTTAGGATTACTGATCTGAAATTTAGATATTGACCATCAATTAAGTTTTTAACCATGATATTAGGGCATATCAGAGTTAGGCAACCCCCCCTTTAGAAACCCACCATTTATTTTTACCAAAACTTCCATTTTTGATTGCAGGTTTATGAAATACACATACCCCCTAACTGGTGTATTTAAAAACAATCTTTTTCATGGAAAAGACATATTTCAAACATCAAAACCGCCATTATCATCCATCCACTATCCACATGAAAAAAACCCATCCAAAAATCCAACTCAGCAAATACATACAAATACCATCTCCATTGAATCACACACATCTCATCTCCATTTCTTCAAATCCCCATTGCTTCACATCCCCATTGATATGCATCTCCATCACATCATACGCATCCCATTGCATGAAAAAAACCCATCCACACCTCCACCTCAGCCAATCTATACCAATCCCATCTCCATTGCATCACAAACATCTTTTCCTCATTGCTTCACATCTCCATCACATCAAACACATGCCATTAAATCCCATCAAACCACATCACATCACCATCTTTCTCAACATGTCCAATCAAAATTCCTGGCAAAAAGTTGAAAAACCAAAAAATGTTACCAAATTTTTATTATTATTTGATTCTGATTCAGACTCCAATTTGGAACCCACTTGGTTAGATTTTAATTCTCTATTGGAAAAGAAAAACATGGTTCCAAGAAGACAGAATATCCACAACCCTATTTATGAAAGGAAAAAGCTTCATCTCCTCCCCAACTTAAGTTCCCAGAAACTGTTTAAAACTTTATTGCCTTCATTCATGAAACTTTGAAATGATTGAAGACCACCAGATCTTCCAGAAAAGTTCATGGAATCCTAAACGTGATCCAGCTATCCAAATGGCCATTTCCCTTTGTATATTGGGATCAAATGGAAATGGAGCAGCAATTCATCAATTAGGAAATATATTCTAAGTAGTTTATGGAACCATTGACTTATACACAAAGAGAGTCATGATTGCTATCCTATCTTTTTGTCACTCAGTAATTTTTTGGCCAACCAAAGAAGAAACCTGTAGATACTCCTTTGGGATTATATAAATAAATTAGCAAATAGCTTTATGCAAGTCCTTGAAGGGGAATTTAGTCTTACTTGCACTCCTTTAGAGTATTAGTAAGACTAAGAGTGGTTTTGAATTTCCTACCCTTTTAGTAATATATTAAGTCTGCACAATAATTTATTTAAATCAATGGCTGGTTTCTTTGAGACTTAAAATAGGTCTCAGATCAGGCCTGGATTAATTATTAACTGTTTATTGGTAGGATTTGTTGAAGAATGGAACAGATGTATTTGATTACTGGTTAGTGGTTGATCAGATATGTTTGATATTAACCAATATCACAATATTAAAGGGTTCAAGGGTTTATCAAAGGGATGGTTCAGGACAGGAACCAAGGATGGGTTTACCCACAGGGGGCTGGGTCAAGGAAAGGTTGGTGGTTTCTTTTTGTTGTGCTCTATTTGTTGGTAAGGGTTATTTATTGATAAGGGTTATTTATTGATAAATGGGTGTTTTTTCTTTGATCTGGTGCTGAATATTTAGGAAACAGAAGAAACCTTATTCAAGCACCTGTTGGTTGGTTTAATTGGTTAAAGATGGGTTATAACTTGGTTTTTGTTTCCTTTTTCTTTATAATTGGTTCAGTGATAATATTTATCTGGGTAGGTACCACGGATGAGTACTGATGGGTTAGGTGATTGGCCTGGGTGGCATGAGATGGGTGATGAATGGTATGGCCAGTGGGCCTGCTGATAAAACTTGGATATGGCAGAGAGGACCTAATTAAATAGAAAAATCCTTCCTCAGGGGGTGCTCAAGGCTTACCTTGAGGTTTCTCCCTGTTCTGGTGAGGAACAGTGAGATACAGTTACATGAGGCATTTCTGCTGGTTGGAAACAGCTTTTACATTTACATGAGGCATTTCTTCTGGTTGGAAAAAGCTTTTAAAGGGGTTTCATGCATGCAAAGCCTTGCATAAATTGCTGTGAAGTGCAGATAAGATATATTGCTGTGCTGTACTGGTGGTTTTTTGAGTGCTACTTGATTCTACCCACATGTATTGCTGTGAAATACTGGTGGTTTTTTTGGTTCTAATTGAGACTGGTTTGACCTCCTCCTGAATATATTGCTCCTGTATACTTCTGTACAGCCTCTTGTATGTATATTGTTCCTGTATGACTTCTGCACAGCCTCTTTCATGTGTATTTGCCGTATGTTTGTTGGGTTCTCTTTGAGACTGGTTTGAATTCCTCCTGAATATATTGCTGCTGTATAATTCTACACAGCCTCCTGTATGTATATTTGCATGTTTTTTTTTGGTTTAGGTAACCATATCTGACAGATTTCACTTCCTCCTGTATCTGTATTTCTGGATTATGGGTGAGGTGACTGGATCTGGACTGATTGCACTGCCTCCTGGAATTTCTGCATTTCTGGGTGAGTTGACAGGATCTAACTGGTTGCACTTCCTCTTGCATCTGTATTTCTGTATTATGAATGAGTTTACAGGGTTGGTATATGGTCCTGTTGTTGAGGGTAAGCTGCCACTGGTATTTACTTGAGGGTTTTCAAGGTATGCCTTATCTCTTCCACAGAGATGTTACACCTGGTTGGGTATGAGTTTGCCACAGTTGAAGGTTTCTTGGGATCTATCTTCTAATCCATGAGAGGCAGGTTGGTACTTTGGCTGAGTGACTATAGGTTATTTTGGATTGAGAATCCATTTATGAGGTTTATTTGAGGTTTTGAGATGTTGTTATACTATAAAAGTGAGTCTGATGGCTATAGGACAGGTTTGGTCTACCACAACCCAAGGAGATATCTCAAGTAATGGAGACTGAAGGCTTTCCTGGTTGCATGGGTTTTGTTGATGGTACCACTATCCCCTTGAGTCAAAAAAACCAAGCTAGATGGCAACCACTATTATGATTGGAAAAAAGGAAATTGATTCATTTATTTTATAAAGAATTTGATAAAAACTTTGATAAAATGATGAAAAATATGTTTTATCTGTATGTATGGATACTCTGTGGAACTACAACTTGTTTGTGATAACAACAAGAAGCTCATATCATTCCATGCTGGCCTTCAAGGTTCTTGTCAAAATTCATATGTTTTCAATTGGATGAGGATCTTCCAACAACCAGAGTAATATTTTTTGAGTTGGAAAATTAGAGAGTGCTGGTGTTTTCATTTCTCTTGACAGTTGTTGATGAATTTATTCAAAGGGTTATGTTGATCCAGAGGAGTATGACCCCTGCGGTAATCTTCAAAACATGCGTTAAGGACGTCCCTCCTGATTCTGAATCTGATCCACCTCTCAAACCAAGACCACCTAGTTGAACATGGATGAGACCCTCTCTATCCGCCATGAAGACACCACCACCACCACATAACAATGAAAATGGTCAACTCAATTGTCTTGCAATTAGATGAATCACAAGTGGGATTGATCACAAGGCTGAACAACAAAAAGAACAGTTTGACACCCACCCCACCAGAGAATGATGATCATCAGACATCACATGCTGGCACCCATGCATTGAATTGAGGATCTCTAAAGATTGGTATCCACCTGACACAATTGGTCCTGTGTATGCCCTCTGAACATACATGTGAGCAAGGTGGGGGTTGATTTGACCTAGATGTTGGTGATGAAGTTCTAGAATGAGATGATGATCATCATCATTGGTAGGATTGATGCCATAGGTCAAAAAAGGTTTTAGGCCTTGGAGCAATTAGAAAAAATAAGAATGATGAGATCAAACTTTGAACAATTGGTTTGGCTTCGAACGGTTGATTCAGAGATCAAAGGTCTTTTCCAATTTTTTGCAATGTTAGGGTGTTGGTGTTAGGACAAGCGAGTCAAGAATCTGAAACGTTGATGGTGTGATGAACAAAACTAGCGGTAGCATTTGGGTATTGATTGAGGGCTTCCAGGGTGATCTCATGAAGGTTAGTTGGGTCAAAAGTGCATTGTTTTAATGATGATAGAGCATGGCCTGGTTGGGTATTTTTCCTTGGATCAAAAGAACCATCAATCAAGGCTTGTAAAAATGGTATATGAAACTGTTGGTCTTTTCCTCTTTGTTCATCCATTTTTTTATTTCTTGCATGCTCATCCAATGCGGTCAACTGGTGCAAACTCATCCACCTGTTGGAGGAAGCTTAGAATGAGTATGGGTAAGCTTGAGGTCAAGTAGGTGGTGAAGAAGGTGAAGGCTGCTGCTAGATTGTTCTATCTCTGTTGCTAGATTGTTTTATCAAAGTCGGTGACTGCAGCTTTGATACTCAGAAAGATCAAATTCCAATTGAGGCCTTTCAAAAAAAAATCCATATGTAAGATTGAGAGCCTTTCCCATTTGTACCAGTAATGTGAAAAATTTGGACTTTTGAGGTGTGGATGATCCAGGTAACAAAGTGATTGAAGGATTTGGTCTAGTCAAAGTTAAATGATTTTCCTGATGGTTGCTGACATGGCTCATCCCCATCTCACCCCCTTGCCAAAAGAGATGAATCTCAGGATGAGACTATTGAAGGCAAACCAATTGAATGAAATACGGTTGGCTCAGGTTGAGCCTAGGATTTTAACCATGTAAAATATAAAAATAGCTTGAGCTCAAATGAAGTAAAAGGCAAGGAGGAATGAATGAAAGGAGCTTGTAATGTCAAGTGTAAACACTAAAATTTTTGTGCAACTTCTGTGCTTTGATCCAAGTTGCACCAAAATCCTCATTTTTGGATGCATGCATCCAAACACTAAAATTTTCATTCAACTTCCATGATTTAATCCAAATTGCACCAACATCCTCCTGTTTGGATGCATGCATCCAAACACTAAAAGAAAAAAATACTTCTGTGCTTTGATCCAAGTTTCACCAAAAACCTTCTGTTTGGATGAATGCATCCAAACACTAACATTTTCATGCAACTTCCATGCTTTAATCCACATTGCACAAAAATACTCCTGTTTGGATGCATGAATCCAAACACTAACATTTTGTTCAACTTCCGTGCTTTGATCCAAGTTGCACCAAAATCCTCCTTTTTGGATGCATGCATCCAAACACTAACATTTTAATGAAAATTCCATGCTTTAATCCACATTGCACCAAAATCCTCCTGTTTGGATGCATGAATCCAAAAACTAACATTTTTGTGAAACTTCCGTGCTTTGATCCAAGTTGCACCAAAATCCTCCTGTTTGGATGGTAGGCTCAGGTTTGTTTGAAATGAGTGAGGTGTGTTGAAATCAAATTTTGTGAGATTGTAGCAGGTGAGGAGTGTTCAAAATTGGTGGGGAGTGTAGAAATCCAATTTGGTAAGAGTGTACCGGGGTAAGGTGTGTTCAAAATTGGGCAAGGTGTGTTGAAATCCTTTTTGGGGAGAGTGTATAAGGGTGAGGTGTTTTGAACTCCACTTCAGTGAGATTTTAGCAGGGTGAGGTCTGTTTTAAATGAGGTCAGGAGTGTTGAAATCCACTCTGATGACAGTTTAGCAGGGTGAGGAGTGTTGAAAATTGGGGATCAATTCTTCAAATTCACTTCTGTCAGGGGGTAAAAATTCTTCAAATTCACTTTTGTCAGGGTTGGAAGGGTGAATAGTGTTAAAAAAGGGTAACAATTGTTAAAATTCACTCTGGTGAGGGTGTGCAGGGTGAGGAGTGTTGAAGTACACATGAGTGAGGGTGTGGCAGGTTGAGGTGTGTTCCAAATCAAGTGAGAAATTTTCAAAAGTTGGTGAGGTGTGTTCAAAATTGAGTGTGGTTTTCAAAACGTTGAGTAAAGTGTGTTTTAAGTGGTGTTGTGTAATTTAACCTTGGTGCTGGGGTTCAAGTCACCTGGAGCACACTTGGGTTCTGTCAGCCCAAATTTTCATGCATGCCTTACTATATGGGAGTGAACATCACTGCACTGGCAATGGTGAAACTACAACCACATAAGAGTGTAGTCCCTGCTCTGCCCACCCTCTCATGTGGATGAAATACACACTATGATGAGTCTGTAAATTACCTTCACTCTTTTTATAAGAAAAAAGTTTCTTGTATGAAACAAATGCTGCTTGGTAATTCTAAAATATTGACAAAAAAAGATTTTTGGGGAGTTTCTCTGGTCAATATTAGCCGGCCTTTGCATGCTGAAGAGATTGGTTCACATGCGCAAATGAGTGCATTAAGGAAGCCGTGCAATGTGTGGGCTTTTGTTGTTGATGGTGTTTGCCCAGTGAGAATGGCGCGGCCACAGCCCAAAAAAACAGCCCAAAAAAACATTCCTTCCTACATCTGATTTGTAGTTAGATAGGCTTAAATCAAAAACTTATGCAGGCAGTAAATGGCATAAATATGTTGAAGGGGGGCATTTTGCATTGTACAAATGGTCATTTAAGGCTTTGACTGAAAATTCAATCATGTAGCCTTTGAACCTAGGCTCATATTGGAGTCTTTCTAGTGACAGAGATAGAAGGGTTCTTTTCTGAGATGATGAGTAAAGAGTATTTTTTGAAGAAAGACAAAACCACCAGGATGATATCCATTTGAGAACAGAAAGCAAACAAACAAAAAAATGTTGACCAAAGAATGAATGCAAAATAAAGGCAACTAATGCAGCTCCTCAGATGAGTATTGAGAAAGAATACCATAAAACCTGAAAGGAGAAGGATATTTAAAATAGATGATTGTTGTGGGTTAAACATGTTAGCACCCTTCATGCAGAAAATTGATTGATGTAAAGTAAATGGAACACAAAAGCCCCATCTAGGCTAGGAGAATGAGGAAGAATAGGATTTATCTGAGAAAGGAAAATTTACCACCATATGCATTGACAGTTGTTGAAGATTTGGTTGAAATGGTAGTTGGTGCTCTAAACTGCATTGGAGACTTGACTTCATTTCCTGCTGGAAGCCTCAAACTGGCTTTATTTTTTTATCCCAATATGATTCTTCTTCCCATTATTGGTAGTGATTGCCACTTTGGTTTTGTGTCAATCCTCCATGTGAAACATTTGGGGAGTTATATATTTGGATTCTGCACTTTCTGGCAGAAATATCCATGTTTTTTACATGAAATAAATCTTTTGAGTATAAAAATAAAGCCTTTTCTGTAAAACCCCATCCATAAAACATTTTAAAATGTTCAAGTGACCTATGAGTTGATCTGAAATGATTCCCTTGTGAAATTATATGGGATGGATCTGGGAATTGAAAAGCATTCCTGGACCATTGAAACTTGTAGAGTTGGTAGAGAATAAGCAAAGGGATGGAATTCCATGATGTTCATGCACTTAACTAAGGTTTTTTTACCAGGTAGGAAACCCATTTTTCCAGCCCGGGGATGGCTTGAATAACTGCAAGGAATAGCTTGAAGAGGTAAAACTTGGATAATGTGTGATGGCACATTTTTTAACTACAAGAAAAGTGAGGCTTATGCCCCCGCTGTGTCACCAAAAAAACAAGTGAACTGTGAGTTGATTTGAAGTTGTTCCCTTGTGCACTTGAAGTGAAACCTGGGGAAAATTTTTTGAAATCATTGTTAAATTTATTTTGATTGAAATGCTAGGAAGTGTAAAACCCAGCTGAGAACAGAAGATTATTTGGTATTTTTCTATAACCTTCTTAATTTTTTTCTCTGTTTATTTTTATATTTTTTTGTTGGGATAAATTTAGCACCAATTTCATTTGTCACAGGGAGGCTTTTTATTTTTTCAGGTATAAATCCTTGCATTTGTTATAGACTCTTTGTGGCCTGAAATCTTGTCCTGGGAAAAAAATTCCAACGGTTTGTAGAGGTTGTGGAGCTTTGTGAAATTATGATTTTCAATCTGTGAAAAGTGAGAATGGAAAAAACTGAAAACAAATTACAATCATTAATTTCAAGTTTTCCAACTATCAATCTTCCTTCAAAAATCAATTTCCCTGTAAGAAATCAACATGTTTCACAAAATTGTTCTTTTTCCAGAAATATTCCTTTTTTTATCTTGGTGGAAATGCCAGAATTAAAGTTTATGATTTGGGAAATACAGGTTACTTTCAATTTTCAAAAAGGTGAAATCAAAGTGATTCTCATTTTCTGCAGAAGTGAAATTTTCCAGACTTTCATTTTCATCAAGGTGAAACCCACAAGAACTAGTGTGTACAGCATTGTGGAAAATTGAATCAATCATTGTGATTTCATGGTGAACTTTTTGATACTTTATGGGGACAAAAGTGGTCAGAAGAGTGAATTTGTGTCACTGGTCAGCCAGAGACCCCAATTTGGCCCTGGTGCTCACCCATTACCACCACCTCACCCACCACCACCACCTCACCCACCACCACCACCTCACCCACCACCACCACCTCACCCACCACCACCACCTCACCCACCACCACCACCTCACCCACCACCACCACCTCACCCACCACCACCACCTCACCCACCACCACCACCTCACCCACCACCACCACCTCACCCACCACCACCACCTCACCCATCACCTCCACTTAACCTACACCCACAACCTCACCCACTATCACCACCTCACCCACCACCACCAGCTCACCCACCACCACCACCTCACCCACCACCTCCGCTCCTCCTTTAGTTGGAACCCTTGGTAAGCCCCCCCTCCTCCAGATCCTTCTCCTCTTAATGGCCCTCTTCCTTCCCCTCACTGGTTGCTGATCCTTTGATGGATCAACCTTTAGGTCCCCCCCAACTCCTTGCTCAATCACCCAAGTAAACTCCCCCCCCTCCTCCTCCTCCTGTCATAACCACAATTTGACTCAGTATCCTTGTCAGCTCTCTGATACCAGGAACCTTGCAGTCCTTTAGCTACAGAGAGTGATAAAAATACTGGAATAATCATAATAATCATTATTCCAAAAATAAATGCTTAGAGGCTCAAATAAATAATATAATAAGAGCTTTTGCAAGGTTTAATTTGTTTGGTAATAAAAGTTTTTCAATATGTATATAAAAGAGGGGCCACAGTATTATACTATAGAAGGTCTTTAAAGACAAAGCAACCTCTCTTCAAGGGGCCTCCTTAGGCAGTTGAAGAACCTTGGAATGAAGATGGGTGCCTTAGAAAGGGCCTATTCCACTAATGGCCGGGCATAACAACACACTGGCCTAAACAGGAAGGGAAACAATCATTATGAGCACTTTACCACGAAAATCTTGCAATAATAGGAAGGGTTTCAGAGCAGATGGGGCGGATTGCCTGACTAAACTTCAAGGGTTGATTGGTTTTAAAAAATAAATAATAATACTACAGACTTGGTCATAAATCACTTGCTTATACTCTTCATAAGCACTTGACTAACAATGAAACGGTGTCTGATTGATAATAATAATTCCTGGTAAACTGATGATGGAATAATGGATCCAAAGAGGTCTGTATAAATACCTTTTTGGGGTGATTTTGAGCTTCTCAGGGTGCGTAGAGAGAGTTCTTCTCATGGGCTGAGGCTGACAAGCCAGTCAGAGCAAGGTTAGCACGTCCACTTGGTGCTGTTAATTAGCTGAGCTTAGATCTGCTGGATTTCTGTACTATTTTAGCCATAGGATCTGTTAATCTATTATGGCGTAAATTTGATCATTCTGCACTCATCCTTCATTTGTACTATTAGTATTGCTTTAAAGTGAACAGATGTGGACTTTTACTAATTTTCAATTATCTGCTGATCACCTAAATAATTTTCAATAGTTTTTATGAACACTCCTTGTAGTGTTTTGTGGTCTTCAAAGATCAGAGTTAATGATTTATGTGGTAACCCTTGATCTTTAATAAATTATTAAAAAATGTTCTAAACTTAATTTTTATTAATTTTAATTAAGTTTTGATCTTTTTAGATTATTACTAATGCATATGTCAACTTGTTACATATGCCAGGCAACCCTAATTAGGTTTTAGCTCTTTTGAGTGGTACCTGGTTGTCAGATTAGTCACAACGGATCCAGACACGGGGATCAGTCAGTTCAGATGCGCGCGGGGTGGGATCCGCTGCGTGCATGGCAGAACTAGCTGCGCGCGGGTCTCTAGTACGCAGGAAAATGCTACTATGAGTACATAATGGTATGTAATGATGTGGGGCTGCAAGCGGGAATTGTGACATAACACATTTCCCAGTGTAACTCCTAAAATATACACAACACCTCCATTCTGAGTGAATTTTAGGTGTAAACCCTATATGTGACAACATGTGTGAAATGTTAAAATGGAAAAAAAGTGCCATACTGGTTTCATAATTTTTAGTACTTTTCTTTTTAATTATTTTAAAAATGTAAGGACTTGGATTTCAAGGGCGGGGGCAGTGAGTGACCCTCCCTGATTTTGGGTGAGCAATCTATTTCTTCAATAATATTTATGGATTTCTCACTCCTTCTTTTTTAATTTAGATATTCTTATTTTTTATAGTTTTGTGTTGCTATGACAGGTTGCTCTGTACATACTAGCAAGCTGACAATCCTCAGACATACTCAGACCTCAGCCATTCAAAGCTCAGTACAATCTACCTTCCACCCCTGGAACCAGATGCTGTACATCCTGAAGTATCCTCCTGCATGCCCTGCAGCCCTCAGGTAATCTCCCAGGCATACCCCCCTCCTCTCTATGACTTGGTGCATCCTCATCTCTCCTTCAACTCTATCTGGCATGGGAAGTACATACAGTAAATCCATAGTAAATACCCCTGGATGGACAAACCATACTACAGTTCAGTACAGGCCATATCTTTCTGGAAGGCCCATTACTCAATGTGTCAAGCTACAACCTCCAGCTTATTGGCCAACATGTAATGCCATGGGGCATCCCAGCCCAGCACCAGTCATCCCTCCTCAAGGCCTTCTCATTTCTCACATATACTGGCCTCTCACCCATTCCTCAACTAATTCCCCCAAGGAATTAGTATACTACTTCTTATTGGTCAGTCCCCCATCCAATAGGTGTCATCTCAGCACAAGAAAGCCAACCACCCTACCTTACTCATCTCACCTTCCCTTCTGGTGTTACTCTTACAGGATTCCCTTACCAACATCCTTCAGAGCCTTAATCCTGGATTCTTATCTTTATCATTGTCCTTACACTACGTACCATCTTCATCTTCAGTCTATAACTTCATCTCTATCCAGAGTTCTGTGAGCAGTAGTGCCTGTGCCTCCAGCCCCTTGCATGCCAGGGGCGGTTGTGACATTATACTAATTCCTTCCACTTGACCTCTACCCATCTCTATATCTCAATAGACCTATTCCACCCATCTACCTCAAACCATTCCATATTACGGATAGAACTACCTACAATATTTGTGGGTGTGCACGGTACAGAGCTAAACAGTGTGTGGCCTCCATGTTTCCAAAGGATCTCCCTGCAGAATTTATGTACCTCCGTCTCCACAAATTTGGCCCTTATAAACTGCTTCAACAGTAATTCAAAGGGATTTTGAGGCCCCAATAGATCTGATCAAACTTTGAATTTGACTTTGAATTTGAATTTAACTTTGAATTTGACACTTTTACTTCAACTTTGACTTCAACACTTTGACTTTGAATTTGACCCTTTGAACTTTGACTTTGGCTTTGAATTTGACACTTTGACTCCAACACTTCACCTTTTAATTTGACACTTTGATCTCTGACTTTAACTTTGACGCTTTGAACTTTGACTACAATGCTTCACCACTTGACTTCAAAAAACTCTGACAAGCTCCACCGGGACGTTTTATGACCTCAAACCTTTGTGGCCATTTCCTTTCTTCCTCTATCTCTGGGTACTTTCCTTGGGTCACTCCCTTACAGCATACTTGGAAACCATTCCTCCCCAACGTGCACAACCATCCATCATTACCAGTCAACCTCTTACTAGGGCAGCTGGAGGACATGGCTCTATTATGGAAATACAGGACAACAATCAATCTACTCCTCAAGCCTGTGGACTAGGGAGGACCTTTTCCAACCTCCCTGCACCAGCTTCCAACAGCATGGATACTGGTATCCTTCCTAAATCTCCTCCAAGAGCTTCTTTATCTCCTGCTGCTCCTGTTTTAAGGCTGTTTATTAATTGTGTTATTGGTCAATACCCCCAAGCAGGCTTTGGATTGGAAGCCCCCTTGCACAATCCAAGTTTAATCCCTCTCCCTGAGGACAAGGAGGAGGAGAAAGAAAGCATAGACTCAGGCTTTGATTTGAGGATCCTTAGCAATCTTAACTCACCAGTCTCTGGTCCTGAAGAAGAAGCTTCCAAACCTTCTGCTTTAACTGCAATCCTGGACCCTCCAAGCTAACCTCCTTGACCTCCGGCTGTGGACCGTACTCTCCTAGCCTTGCTCCAAACTATGACTTCAGGGGTATTCAAACTCTCTCAACCCCCAACAACTACTACTTCCCACTCTGGAACCTTCAAAGCAACATTGATGAACCTGCCAGAAAAATTTGAGGGCAGTAATCCTGCCAAGCTTGTGAACTCATCTTTGAAAACAACAAAGTGAACTTCTGTGTGGATTGAAGGAAAGTTCTGTTTTCTGTCTCCTATCTCACTGGGAGCGCTAATTGTTGGATTCAACCCTATCTGGCTCACCTCTACAATCAAGAGCCTTCATTACTACTCAACTCCTGGAAACAATTCACAGAACAGCTTCATACCCTCTTTGGAGACCTTCTGGGAGTAGCCAAAGCAGAAAAGGAACTTGTGAATTTGAAGATGAAGGACTCAGGAAACGCTCCCACTCATATCACAGAATTACACTCCCTAATGACTAAAGTTTCTGGATTGAGGATAGAGCCTTCTAATTTAATTTTTGTGAAAGCCTCCCTGCTTGAATTCTGAACCGGTTAGCTGGTTATGATGTTTCTGTAGACACCCTTCAAGACCTTATGGATGTTGTGTTGGATTACAATACCAGGTACCACAAACAAGTCAAGGAAAAATATTGCTAGCCAAGCCACTCTAGACAGCAGAATTCCTCCCAATCCCAAGCCAATTCCTCCCAGTTTGACAAGGGAAAAGGTAAGGCAAAGAAGAAAAAAAAATCAGCAAAGAAACAATCTTCCAAAAACAAACCTACCTTGGACCTAGGTCCTGATGGCAAGCTCAAGACTGAAGAAAAGGCTGGAAGGGAGAAGGAAGTATTATTTATTTATTGTGCAGGGAAGCACAAGATGGACTATTTTAAAAAGAAGCCTGTCTCCAACCCTTCCTCCAACACCAACTCTCCCCCTACCTCCAAGCCAAAAAACAATTATGTGGTTTTCCTGCTGTACTCCAGGATTATCACCCTACTGATGCTAAGGCACAAAAGATAAAAAAAGACTACTCTGAACAACTTTCTAAATGCTTAAGTTTCATTCTCTATCACTAGGACTTGAGTTATAGTGTTTTGATTGATTCAGGTGCTACTCAATTTGTAATTGCTAATACTATGGTTCTAAAGTTTTCCATGCAGACCAATCCTTTGGTAAAACCTATTCCTCTTTTCAATTTCAGTCCTAATGAGTCACCCTCTCAACTAATTACCCACAAGGCAACTTGGGTGGTCTCTCTCCCTTCTTTTCCTAGCTTTGAATGGGAATTTCTCCGTTTCAACGCACTATTTTCAGAAGATCTCATCCTGGGAATTGACTTCCTTCACAACTGGAATCCTGAAGTAAACTGGCAGATGGGGCTGATCACTCCAAGAAACCAGCCAACTAACAACCTTTCCTCCACTGTTGTTGAACTCAACATGGCCAACCTAACCTCAACTGGTTCCTCTTCTAATCCGCCTTTGGCACTGCATTCAATTGCATTCCCCTCAATTCAGAACCTTTGCATCCTCAACACTCCATTCAATTCCAATTGAGCTCAAAGATTTCCCACTTTGCCTGGATATTCACTGATCCCTTGCCAATTCCTCTGGAGGAGGAAACCAAGGAACCCAGGGATTCATCCTTGCATATCATACAATTGGTTACTTCTTCTAATATTTCTGTTACTCCCAATAAGAATAATTCAGCTGATTGGGATGAGTTTGAAATTGACAAAGACCCTGAAGAAATAGAAACTGTGTTGGAAAAAGTTCCTTCTGATTACCATTCTTTTCTAGATGGTTTCTCCAAGGTTAAAGCATATCAACTTCCTCCTCACCGCGCTTACAATCACCATATTGAATTGCAAGGACCACTCCCTCCAGTTAATCCCATCTATCTGCTATCTGAAAGTGAAAAGTCAACCCTAGAAGCCTACATAGCAGGGAATTTAGAGAAAGGTTTCATCCGTTACAGCACTTCAAGCACTGGGGAACCTGTTCTTTTTGTAAAAAAGAAGGATGGGAGTTTGCGGTTGTGTGTTGACTACCGCAAGCTTGACGCTGTCAACGGGAAGAAACAATACCCACTTCCTCCAATGAATTTCTTACTGATTGTCTTTTCAGGTTCTTCTATTTTCACCAAAATTTACCTCAGAGGCGCCTACAACCTACTGCGCATCAAGGAAGGAGATGAACACTTAACAGCATTTAGATCTCATTTTTGAAGCTATGAATACCTGGTCATGCCCTTGGGACTGACAAATACCCCAGCCTCTTAAAAAACTTATCAATGATATCCTTGCTGATCTCCTCACATTTTATGTGGTGGTTTACCTTAACAATATCCTTATTTTTTCCAAAACCTTACAGGAACACATCCCTCATGTGTGTGAAGTAATGAATAGACTCAGAAAGCATAAGTTATATGAAAAGGCCTCCAAATGCAACTTCCATGCATCTTCTATGGACTACCTTGGCTATGTGATCTCAGGGGATGGTATCTTCATGGACAAAAACAAAGTCAAGACCATCCTTTCCTGGACTACCCCTGCAAACAGAAAAGCCTTGCAGTATTTCCTTGGGTTTGCTAACTTCTATTGCAGGTTTATAAAGAAATACTCCAAACAGGTCTCCCACCTCACCTCTATTTCTGGGAACAGCTCTCCTTTCACACTCACTCCTGAAGCTTTGCAAAAATTTGAAAAAGTCAAGCAAGCTTTCACCCAAGCTCCAGTCCTTTGCCATTTTGATCACCTCCTGAGAAATTATTTTGAAACTGATGCCAGTGACTATGCCCTGGGTGCAGGCCTGCACCAGTTTACTGCTGATAAAACTAAACACCCTATTTTCTTTGACAGAAGAAAAATTTCCAGTGCTGAACTCAACTATGAGATCCATGAAAAAGAAATCCTTGCTATTGTCTTTGATCTCCAGAAATGGTGCTTGTACCTCTTGAGTGTTAGTGACCCCTTTGAAGTTCTAACATATCATTCCTCTTTGAAGTATTTTATGTCTTCCAAGGTCCTTGCTAGAAGACAAGCTTTTTGGGCGGAATTCCTCTCTTAATTCAATTTTGTGATCACTTACAGGCCTGGAAAATTTTCAACCATCCCAGATATCCTTTCACGTTGGGACAATGTGTATCCAGTGGGGGTGGGACACCATATTCTGAAGAGAACCCTGGAAAATTTCAACAGCTTCTGAAAAAAAATGAATTTGAAGCTTCTAAACTCTTTTTTCTTTCTGATAATAAACTTGAGAATCAACTGAGTGAATTGAATTCTGGTCAACAAGCTGAAAATTCATTTCAAGGCATCATTAAAAGACTGAATAAGAATGAAGAAGTAGCTGATTATTCCTTAGACCCCTTTAGTGGCTTACTCCTGTACCATGGTAAAGTGGTCATACCTGACCAAGCTAACCACATTAAACAAAAAATACTCTATCAAAGACATGATTCTACTCTTGCAGGTCACCCTGGCCAACAGAAGACTCTCAACCTCATCAAGAGATCTTTCTCCTGGAATGGAATGTCAAAAGATGTAAAGAACTATGTTTCAGCCTGCTACTTTTGCAACAGGAAGAAAGCAAGGCATGAAAAGAAACTTGGACTGCTCAAACCTCTTCAAATCCCTGATTTCCCTGGACTTCACTCTAAATGGAATTCATTTCTCAACTTCCCTCCCCAATGGATTTGATTCTGTCCTTTTTGTTGTGGACTGTTTCTCTAAGATGGCCCTCTTTGTTAAAAAAACTGATACACTGACTGCAGTAGAGCTTGCTCACCTTTTCATTTGCCATGTCTTTTCCAAGCATAGTCTACCTGCTGACATCATAAGTGACAAAGGCTCCTTATTTATTTCTTCTTTCTGGAAAAAACTTTGAAAAAAATTACAGATCCAAAGGAATCTATCCACAGCTTACCACCCTGAAACAGATGGTCAAACTGAAAGAGTCAATCAAGTACTAGAGAAATACCTTTGAATGTAGATCAGCTATCACAAGGACAACTGGGATACTTGGCTCCCCTTGACGGAATTCTCTTACAACAACAGTGTCCATTCTTCTACCCAACAATCACCTTTCTTCACCCTTTGTGGAAGGAACCCTAGTTTCTACTTCCTGCATGTGTTGGAAAACCACCCTGCTAGTCAATAATTGGATCAGATTCAGAAGGACCAGATTCAACTAAAGAAAGAATTAAAAGAGTCTATGGATAAGTATAAATACTATGCTGACTTTAATAGGAAAGATATTCCAAAAGGTATTACTCCTGGGAACAAAGTTTGGTTATCTGCAAAGAATATCAGCACTAACAGACCTTCCAAGAAGCTATCTGATTTTTGGTTGGGTCCTTTTCTTATTATTGAAAGTATAGGTTTCCATGCTTTCAAAATCCAACTTCCTGATCAATGGTCTTTCATCCACCCTTTCTTCCATGTCTCACTCCTCAAAACCGACTCCTTCTACCCAAATTCCCCTAGCCACCAACCACCTCCAGAACCAGTGGAAATTGATGGCCAAGAAGAATGGGAACTGTCTCAAATCCTGGACTCCAAGATAAGACATGGCAAACTCCTCTACTTATTCAAATGGAAAGGTTTTTTAGAAGACTCTGAGAGAATCTCATGGGAACCAGCATCTAAACTCACCAACTGTTCAGCCCTACTCCACAACTTCCACTCCCTTTCTCCTTCCAAACCCAAAACTCATAGTCATCATCCTCTCTTCCATCAAATCCTATTTCCAGAATTCTAAAATTAACTTTATCTCTTTCAAAACTAAATCAAATCAATCCTATCTTTATTCCATCAATCCACATAAAAGTAAAATAAAAAAAAAACATTTCTTATCTACCACTCCTTCTCAATCTTATCAATTAAATTGGTAATCTTAGCTTCTCAACCACTAGCCAACTTTATTTTCCTACTTTCATATTTCTTTCTATCCTTAGCAGTAGCTCCCAATTCATAAATCACTCCAGAGAAAGATAAAAAGTCTTCTAGCTCTACCAATACTTCCTTCTTTTCCTTCTTCTTCTCCACTTCTTCACAACTATTTACACTCCACCCAAAAATTTTATTGCTTCTGGAATCCTTTGAAAACCTCCCAAGATGCCTCTAAATCTCCTTCAAGTCACCAATTGGATCATCTTTAATAGCATCCATTGGCCCAACCACCTTCCCTCCAGAGCAAGCATAGAACCCAATGTCTTGCTGGGTCACCTTCCTATATCCATCTAGGACTCCAAACTCAGGCAGAATTATTACAACCAACTCTCCAACAGACTGAGGTCCAGGGGAGTCATCTTCCAATTTTATTTCTTCCTTTCCTTTTCCTTTCTCCCTTTCTACTACTTCTTCTTCTTCTTCCGTATCTTCTCCTTCTTTTTCAATTTCTTCCTCATCATAAGGCTCTCCAGAAGCATCCTCATCTTCCTCTCTATTGTTGCCTTCCCCTCTTTCCACTTCAACTTCACCTTTGACTTTGACGGGTCTGGCTTTGACAGGCAGTTTCTTGGAGATTCAAACGTTCTTGGCAGTTTGAACTTTGAGGTCCCTTTGAAGCTTTGACGCCTTGTCAAGTTTTTCACCACTACTTTGACCATGCTTTGACTGGACCACAACTTCCTTGAAAGTCCTTCAGCAAGGTTGCAATCTTTTGACCAAGTTACATCAAACTTTGACAGGTTCAACATTCAACCAATTAAATTCAACCTTTTCAAACTTTGAATGGTTCAAAATTGCTTTGACTTGCTTCAACCGCTTTGATGGTGGTTTGATTAGCTTTGACCACTTTGATTTGGCTTTGAAAAAGTTTTGATTGGCCCCCCAGGCCCTTGGACTCCACGAGAAAACTGATAAAAGAAAAAAAGGGGGTCCCCCAAGAAATTTCCGTCAACTTTGAACTTGTTGCGCCCTTTTTCAACATGCTGTCCAAGGCTAACTGTCCCTTCCTCCTCAACTCCAACCTTTTCATCTTCTCCTCAATGGCTCCACTGGGAAAAGATATAAAGAATAAGTCACGCCTGTCAGACAAACCCTCCAGCAATTGGAAAATCAAGGACCACTCACCATCTGATGGACCTACCCTACTGTCCACTCCTACGGACATACTTGAGTCATCAGGTGCCTCTTTCACCTCAAATTAGGGACAAATTTTATCCCTCACCCAAAAAAAGGGTCCAAGAACCTTCCTTCCAGCATCATGGGCTCCAGAAAATGGCCTCTTGTATGTTCAACAGTACTTGCACTTCCCTGATTTGGGGGTGATGCTGGTGATGCAGATCTTGTCAGTCTCTGCACATCTGGAGGAAGGGGGGAAGTATTGGTTGACAGGGTGAATGCCGTTGGTAATCTCCATCATGAATGGGGGGGTGGATGATCTATTGTAGGATGAAAGTGATGGGAAGATGTCTGGTGGTGATGGTAATGGATATGGTGAAGGGAAGGACAATTCAGTCATGGTGAAGATCTCAATCTACTCTCACCTCTTATTATGGGTATCAGGAGCTACCCCTTCCTCTTCTGGGGGGGTACTGTCATAACCACAATTTGACTCAGTCTCCTCACCCATACCCAGCCCTCAGCCATTCACAGTCAAGTAAAATCTACCTTCCACCCCTGGACCCAGATGCTGTACATCCTGAAGTATCCTCCTGCATGCCCTGCAGCCCTCATGTAATCTGCCAGGCATACACCCCACCTCTCTATGACTTGGTGCATCCTCATCTCTCCTTCAACTCTATCTGGCATGGGAAGTACATACAGTAAATCCATAGTAAATACCCCTGGATGGACAACCCATACTACAGTTCAGTACAGGCCATGTCTTTCTGGAAGGCCCATTACTCAATGTGTCAAGCTACAACCTCCAGCTTATTGGCCAACATTTAATGCCATGGGGCATCCCAGCCCAGCACCAGTCATCCCTCCTCAAGGCCTTCTTGGTTCTCACATTGTCAGCTTGCTACTATGTACAGAGCAAAACTGTCAAATAGTAACACAAACTATGAAAAATAAGAATACCTCAATTAACAAAGTAAGGAGTGAGAAATCCATAAATATTATTACAGGAATAGATTCCTCACCCAAAATTAGGTAGGGTCACTCACTGACCCCACCCTTGAATCCCAAGTCCTTATATTTTTAAAATAATTAAAAAGAAAAGTACTACAAATTATGACACCTGTGTGGCACTTTTTGGCCATTCTAATATTTCACACGTATTTTCACGTATAGGGTTTACAACTAAAATTCACTCAGAATTGAGGTGTTGTGTATATTTTAGGAGTTACACACGGAAATGTGTTATGTCACAATTCCTGGGCGCAGCCCCGCATCATTACATAACCCTACGTACTAATAGCAGCAGGATCTTGCGTACTAGAGACCCGCGCGCAGCTGATTCTGCCACGCACGCAGCAGATACTACCCCGCGCGCATCTGTACTAACTGATCCCCGCGCCAGGATCAGTTGTGACTAATCTGACAACCAGGCACTGCTCAGAAGAGCTACAACCTAGTTAGGGTTGCCTAGTATATGTAACAAATGGACGTATGCATTACTAATGATCTAAAAAGATCAAAACTCAAATAAAATTAATGAAAATTAAGTTTTAAACATTTTTTAATGATAAATCAAAGATCAAGGGCTACCACCTAAATCACTGATCTTGATCTTTGAAGACCACGAAACACTACAAGAAGTGTTCATAAAAATTATTAAAAATTATCTACATGATCTGCAGATGATGACCAATTAGTAAAAATTAACTTCTGCACGCTGTAAAACAATATCAATAGTACAAATGAAGGATGAGTACAGAATGATCAAATTTACGGCATAACTGATTAACAGATCCTGTGGCTAAAATAGTACAGAAATCCAGCAGATCTAAGGACAGCTGATTGACAGCACCAAGTGGACGTGCTAATCTTGCCCTGACTGGCTTGCCAGCCTCAGCCCACAAGGAGAACCCTCTCTACGTGCCCTGAGAAGACCAAAATCACCCCAAAAAGGTATTTATACAGACCTCTTTGGATCCATTATTCCATCAGTTAATCAGTTACCAGGAATCATTTATTATCAATCAGACACCGTTTCATTTTTAATCAAGTGCTTATATGAAGATAAGCAAGTGATTTATGACTTAGTCTGTAGTAGTATTATTTACCTTTATTAACCAATCAACCATTGAAGTTTAGTCAAGCAAACTACCCCATCTGCTCTGAAACCCTTCCAATTATTCCAGGATTATTGTGGTAAATTGCTCAGAGTGAGTTTTAACCTTCCTGTCTTGGCCATTTGTGCTGTTAAGCCCGGCCACTAGTGGAATAAGTCCTTTCTAAGGCACCCATCTTTATTCAAAGGTTCTTAAACTGCCTAAGGAGGCCCCTTGAAGAGAGGTTGCTAGTCTGTAAAGATCCCCAGTAGTATAATACTGTGGCCCCTCTTTTATATTATATTGAAAACCATTTACTACCAAACCAATTAAACCTTGCAACTGCTCTTATTGAATCATTTATTTGAGCTCCTAAGCGTTTATTATTGGAATAATAATTATTATTATCATTCCAGAATTTTTATCACTCTCTGTAGCTAAAGGACTGCAAGATTCCTGGTATCAGAGAGCTGACACACATATACAGGCCTCTCTACCTTTCCTGGACTAATTCCCCCAAGGAATTAGTATACTACTTCTTATTGGTCAGTCCCCCATCCAATAGGTGTCATCTCATCACAAGAAAGCCAACCAGACTACCTTACTCATCTCACCTGCCCTTCTGGTGTTACTCTTACAGGATTCCCTTACCAAAATCCTTCAGAGCCTTACTCCTGGATTCTTATCTTTATCATTTTCCTTACACTAAATACCATCTTCATCTTCAATCTATCCCTTCATCTCTATCCTGAGTTCTGTGAGCAGTAGAGCCTGTGCCTACAGCCCCTTGCACACCATGGGCTCTTGTGACACCTCCTCACCCTTCCCACCCGTCCCTTGCAATCAAGTGAAAATCAATTGCTTGATTTATTTTCAATTTGTTGAGAAATGAATTGCAAATCAATTTCTCAATGGATTGGAAATTGATTGCATGATTGATTTGAAATCAATCACTCAATTGATTAGCAATTGATTGCTCAATTGATTTTCAATCAATCAAGCAAATGATCCCTTATCCTCTCCTCCTTCTCCTCCTCTGTTGGCCTACTAGATTCCAAGGACCTCACTCCTTCTAGCTTTTAGAGGTTATAGAAAGTTTGGAGTAAAAAAAGGATGAAATGCCAGGTATATGATTTGGCTAAATGGGGTAAATTTATTTATATATTTATAAAATAAATTCAAATGGAGGGGCCATGGCCTTATTGAGATTTTTGGGCCCTCTGGAACACAGGTATATTTCTGTTTTGGACAATATAGGAGAAATTGTGGTGCCTGTGAGGTTTGCAAGGATTCCTTTCAAGAAGGGTGTGTAAAATTTCCTTGGGAGTTGGGTTATGCAAAACCTGAAAAAGGGGTATGATTCAGAATAATCAATTAAAAGTTCTACATCTTGACTTATTATTGATGAATGGGCCAATATTCAAGAATTCAGGGTTCTGGAAGTTGGTACTGGGGCAGGCGGAATGGTTGGTTGATAATTTTGGCCAAAAAATAGGGCTTCAAGAGTTTTGGTCTATAATTATATCAAAAAATGGTCCAGGATAACACACTTATTTTGTATAAGGGTTTTATTGATTGAGGATAAAAATATATGAAGCAATAATGAATATATTAGTAGATGATTGAGCTAGAAATGGCTTGGTGAGGGACCTTTATTTATATTGTATGGGTCCCCTCATGGTACAGATCTTTTACCAGCCAGAGGAAGGTGACCTAGGCTAGTGCTGAGGCCAAGGAGCCATCAGTGTGTTTGTGTAGATCTGCTCTAGTCATTGAAGAGGTAAAGGAAGCCCTATTTAATCATTCTTGAGGCTTGATACATGTTTCTGTACCCTTAATGACCTCACTGTATCAGTCAAAGAGGTAGTATACAACTAATACTTTTAAATATAAGATATGGCTTCCTGAGGCTAGGGGTTTAAAAAAATGCCCAGGAGACCTTATGCTGAAATATTATTTTGAGTCTGAGGCTCTTCTGCACTGATTGGTCTAATTATAGCCACTTAATTATGTAGTAAACCCCTAGTTGTGACTAGTTACATATAGGTTTGTTACCTGGGACACAGGAGTGTGTTGTATGAATTTTTAGTGTCTTGTGAGCCATCTAGCACAAAGCTAGCCCCCTTTTTAACCTTATTAAACACCCTAAGGGTGTTACAGTAAATAATATGTACCCTTTTGGGTCCAGATCCTCCATACAGGTCCTATTGCAGAGGCCCTTAAAAACTTTGGTATAGTTCCAAAAAGGGTTCAGGGCCCGTTTTTCCTGATTTTTAATTGGTTTAGGCACTTTCATACTATTCCTCACTACATGGTGGCACTCTTTGGTCCCCATGTGGTATTAAACAGGGCTGTGGGGTGTATGTGAGATACCCCACAGCCCCATTGCTGCTTTGGGAGATGGTGGGGTATCACAGAGCTGATGCAAAAATTGGTTTAATGGCCCAGTTGGTTGCCAGGAGCTTGCCCAAGGTAGTTGGCTGACTACTTTCACTGCTGGCAACAGGTAGTGAACACTGCACGTGGTAGTTGCTCAACTACCTGCAGCCTGGTTGGTAGCAACTACCTTGCGTGATAGTTACTTGACTAACCAGGGGTTAGTCAGTAGCAACTGCCTTGGGTGGCAGTTGCCGTCTAGAAACAATGTCCAGCTCATGCAAGGTAGTTGCTTGACTTCTTGCTGAGCCGGCGCATGCAGTAGCTCAATTGCACGGTTGCGGAGGGTCTGCAGCTGCAAGCAGGGTTATGGAAAAAACATATTTTCTTCAATAACTCCTAAACTAGAAATAAGTATGGGTTTCTGACCAATTTTTGGTCAGAAACCCATACCTACGGATGTAATGGATGGGGTACTTGGGTATGTAAGGTTTCTACCTGAAGGAGCAGGAAATGGGGGGTGGGGCCAGTGGGTGACCCTACCTAAATTGGCGCAAGGAACTCATTTGTGCAATAATATTCTTCTTTTTCTCATTAATTAAGGTTCATTTATCTTATTTTTGTTTTGATTTGTTATTCCCATACTTTTTATTTATTATTATACATATTTATTTTTACTATATATTTTTTGGAGGCTTTAGTCAGTTGGTTCTGAATATTATCCAGCTAAAATTACCCCCTTCCAAGATTGGTTTATCCAAAAAAAAAGAAAAGTGGTCACCAAAAATGTTTCTGGCTAGAATCTTAATTTCTTCTTGAGTCTCTGAAGTTCCTCAGAAAGATTGGGCCATCTGGTATGTTACTTTCTGGTAACCACTCATCCTTTTCTGCTGATTCTCCTTTATATCTAAAAAGTTACAGCCTGAAATCCTTTCAATTCAATATTTCTTTCTTTTCTTTCAGGATTTTTCTTCCCTTTCTCTTTCTTTCCTCTGGTGGGGTTTCTAAGGGTAAATTCTTTGAAGGTGGGTCTTCAGCTTCCCTAGGGTTGTAGTGCTTAATCAGAATAACTGGAAAAACTGGGTGCACTTGGAAAATTCTTTGCTGACGCTTAATTCAACCACGTTCTTTCAATGGAGCATTTTTATGGAATAAGGGCCAACAAATGCTGTTTTCAGTTTTTTGTTTCCTCCTAGGTTGTTGAAGGTCACCATGGGCAGTAAGACCTGGTCTCCTTCTTTGAATTCAGGTTCCTTGTGGCTTTTTTCCAACCTAGTTTTATTATACTCAATGGCCCTTTGAACAAATTCTTGGGAAAGATGATTAGCTTTGTTGAAAATTTTCTTGAAGTCCAGGGCTGTTGGGTACAAATTGACAAGGTTTTGGTTAATGCTATCTTTTGGAATCTTAGGTAACCATCCTCTTTCTACAATATGAGGAACTTCTTGAGTAGTTGAGTGCATACTGCTGTTGTAAGCTATTTCTAGGGCTGGAAGGAGGCTTACCCAGTCATGAGTGTACCCATTGTGGTTTTGAAACCCTAGACCAGACAAGCAAAACCTTCTTAAGAAGTCTTCCAAAGTTTGGATCATACACTCAGATGGACCATCATTTTGGGGATGATAAGCTGCAGAGAAATCTAATTTTTTCCCTAAAATATCAAGAAGGTTCCTCCAGAATTGCAAATTAAAATGTGGGTCTCTGTTGCTGATTATTATTTTTGGGATACCAACATCAGCCATGAATACGTTCCAGAACAGCAGAGCCACTTCCATAGCTGTGTCATCTTTGTGATTGGGGATGAATTTGGCTCTCTTGGAGAATATTTCTACAATCACTACCACAGAGTTATAGGAGTATGGTCCTCCCGGCGGTAAAACGGTGACAAAGTCTATGTTTGTTATTTCCCATCTATTGGTGGGTTCTTATATCTTCTGGAGAAAAAAAACATCTCTTTCACGTTTGTAACTTAGCATTCTGAAAGGTGTCACAGGAATTGACAGAGTCAGTGGTTTTCTCTTTCCAGTCAATCCACCAGGCTGTCTGTTTGACCTTTTCAATAGTCCTCTCTAATGAGAAATTCCCTGAAGTGCAGTTATCATGGCATTTGAGCAGTATAGTTTTAATGTGCTTTTCTGAGTTGAGGACTATCACACTAGAGTGTTTATGACAGAAGTAAAGCAGAACTTCTAAGCTTGAAAACTTCCCTTCTTTATAAAAAATAGAGAGTTCCTTTTCTAGACTCTGTATTAACTTTTTAGAAGGGTTTTCACTTACCATAATTTCTAGCAAATTGAGATTCTCCGGGTCATAAATTTCTTGGACAGAATCAAGGAAATCTAAATCTAGATCACAAACATGGACCCCCAAAATTGGGAATATTTCATTCTCTTCTGGATTTTATGAAGGGTTACTAGGGTCATTAGGGAGAGCCCATTGAATGAGTCAATCTGCATTTTTCTGTTTGGTTCCCAGTTTGTGAATGATTTTCATCTGTCCTCTATACTTCTGGATGGCTATTTGCCATCTAAGCATTTGTTGTTTAGGGGTTTTCATATTCATGAGGGTCCTTACTGCCGTGAAATTGGTTATTACTTCAAAGGTGATTACTTCCAGGTAATAGTGACATTTCTCCAGCAACCAGAAAAAAAATAGACACTCCATCTGGCTGGCTCCATACCTCTTCTCTGTATCTTTAATCTGTCTATATTTGAATAGGATAGGTGCTTCCACAGGGATGTCATTCTTCACTTTTTATTGATGAAGAGCAGCTCCAAGTCCATCAAGACAGGAATCTATTTATAAGCGGAAAGGATTGGAGGAGTCAGGTTGTGTTAGGACAGGAGCAGTTTTTGTGGATTTCTAAAAGCTTTCATAAATCTGCACCGTCTCATGGGTCATTTCAAATATAGAAGTCTTGTTGCATATCTAATACAAGTTTTTGGCTATGGTAGCAAAGTTGAGTATGAAATGCCAATAATAACTAAAGAAACAGACAAATGAGAGTAACTTTGTCTTATTTTGGGGAATTGGCCTATTGATTATGGCAGCAACTTTGTTCCAATCCACTGCTAGAGAAAATTCTGAGACTACATGTCCAAAGGCTTTTTGTTCAGTCTAACCAAAGTTGCATTTCTTCATAGATATTTTTAGTCCTTTCAGCTTGCTACTATTGCAAAGCAAGCTGCAAAAGTAACAAAAATAACATAAAAATAATAATAATACAATAAACGTATAAAGGAGTAGGATAACCATAAATATTATTACAGCAATGAATTTTCCACCCAAAATTAGGTAGGGTCACTCACTGACTCCACCCTTAAAATCCAACTCCTTATATTTTTAAATGTTTAAGGAAATAGACCAAAATACTACAGCTCCACTATTGAGCTTTTGGCCAATTGAATATTTCACACGTATTTTCACGTATAGGTTTCACACCTAAAATTCAGTCAGAATTGAGGTGTTGTGTATATTTTAGGAGTTACATATGGAAATGTGTTTTGTCACAATTCCCGCACGCAGCCGCGGCAGCCAATGCACCCGCGCGCAGCTGAGATACAGCCCTTTCACTCCTTCAAGGTTGTGTTTGCAGCCCCGGGTCTCTGACAAGTACGCAGCTGCGGGACTACGGGTTGACAGACGGTCAGGTGGCCTGAGAAACCTATGTACCATGTAAACATGCTACAACCTACACGGGAACATTCTACATATTTAATGAATGATCCTGTGGATAGTAGATAGTCTAAAAATACATAAACTTATATAAAAATACCTAAATAACCTTTTTATGTATTTTTTATTAAATATAATTCAAAGTACCAAAAATGTCGAAAATAAGATGATGAATACTTCTAAAAATATATTAAAATACTTTAATATACAATTATGAGAACTTCTAGACATCAATATTTTTGTGAATTACTAAGAAAACTAATTATGTCAAAGTATTACATGAATACCCATGACTTATATTTTTGATTAATTATTTTAGTAAATCAACTGAAATTCAAAAATAAAGAGTAAAATCAATATCATGACTTTACTCCAATTATTTAATACATAATGAGAACTCACCTGACATCAGACTACCCGTAGAAATGTCTATTAAAATAATTATTAACTTACTGGGAACATTTACTAAGGATGATTAATTAAATAATAAATAAAATGGACAGATTAGTGTTATTCACACGTCCAAACATCAATTACAAAGTAGAATAATTCCCATACCTTGTGGAATTAGATGCTACATGTGCTACAGCATCAAGAACACGTGACAGGCTACCACTGGTTATCCTGCTAGCCTCAGTGTTTGTCCCTTTGAGCCCCTGTATCCCTCAGAAGGACACTATTGGGACTCAAAAAGCTAAAAATAAAGAGCTCTTTTGAGGATATTGATATCCAGACACTGTGCCAAGGAAATCAAGTACTTATAAGAGATAAGTAAGTGATTTATGGCTAAGTCTGATCAATAATATCCGTCCTCAACATCTTTTTTTATCAATCAAAACTGCTGAACAACCTTATAACCCCAGTATACAGGTTTAACCTATCAGTGCACGTCTAAAACAGATACACAAAGGATTTAATAATATACCAGTGAGTTTTATTATCCTTTCTCTGTCGTGGAAGCTTGGTTACAAGGCCCTGAAACTCCACCATGTATTTTATATACATATTATCTTTGGGTAAAATATCCTTTAAACTAAAGAGCCCAAAGTAACCAGGACTACATGTTTTCATACTGAAATCCCTGAAGAGAGGTGTTAAATATCCCCAATATAATTGTGGCCCCTCTATAAAAATATTTAATAATCAATTTATTCATATTTATTTAAAACAATAAAACATAACCAAACCACTTAACCTGGCAATAAGCTTAATCCAAATATTTTACGGATTTTTGCTGCATTTATTAAATAATATATCTATTATTTATTCTATCACCTCTGGTAGCTAAAGGATAGCAAGGGTCTTGGAATCCAGGAGGCTGAAAAGTCCAAAATCTGCTACGTTTTTCAGGACAAGACCTATTGTCTCAAAGTGAGTTTCCCAATCATCAGAGTAGATGATAATGTCATGAATGTAAACCATCATACATCATTGTTGGATGAAGGTTCCAAAGATGGTTTCAATCATTCTGTGGAAGTGAGAAGGAGTGTTCTTTATTCCAAAAGGCATCCTTATGTACTCATAGATGCCTAATTGACAGATAATCCTCATAAATTTCTGGCTGTTAGCTTCAATTGGTATCTGATGGAAGCCCTTCAACATATCCATTGAGGTTATGTACTTTTCCTTGGAAAGATTATGCAGGGAATGATCTATCCTAGGGATAGGGTAGTAATATTCTTTTTTGTATTTGTTAAACATTTGGAAATCTCCAACAATCCTGGGATTTTTGTTATTGTAGGCTATAATAACTGGAGTGGTGATTTATACTTGCTCATTATGTCCTAATTTCCTAAGCACTCCCAAATCCATGAGCTCAGTTATGTGTTCTTCCAAAGCCACTTGGGACTTAAGGATTGCTGGGTAAGAAGGTCTCCTCAGGGTGTGCGGGAATGGAGGCTCTACGGTCAGTTTTAAAACCAAGTAATGCCCCTTAATGTTACTTATGGGATGGTCTTTGGTGCAGAAGGCACCCATATTTTCAAAACAGGTGATAATAAATTAACAAACCATTTGCGTCTTTTACATAAATCAAATGGGTTGTGTTCCATGCTAAAAAACTGCAATTGAGTTGCGTGGCCTCTAAAAAACTTTACTGTAGTCATGCAGCCCCCACACAATGGTTCCGTGTTGTGGGCCAAAATAAAAAAAATAAAAAAGTAAAATAAATTGAATAAAAATTCAAAAAACAAACAAACAGAAATCAACCAAAAAATAAAAATATGTTGATCTTTTAGTTAAAATAAATAAATGAATGGCCAATGTTAAATCTTCAACTTTGAAACCCCTATCGAATACCTAAAAGGGGTTGCGTGGCCCAACTCGCAACCAATATTGGGTTGCAAATGGCCGCTTGCTATTTTAATGCTTCAAGCTTAAGGATTATTGTCTCCCTCAATTCAACATTTCCTTTCCTCAGTACCATCTACCTCAGTCCATACGTGTGACACAAATAGAAGCACAAAATCAATCCTGCCTTCTTCTTATCAACTCTTGCTGGCATAATGACCTTCCATTCTTGGAAACTGAATCAGCACCTACTTGCAAACCTTGCAGTTAACTCTACTCCAGTCAACCATCCACATGAGCTCTACTCTTCCACCCTGGGTATCAATAGCCCTTGGGTTCCCATGCCTGGTCAAGCACTCTTTCTAGCTTTCACCCATGCTAGTCAGCCGCACCAACTGTATAGTCCACAATTGGACTGGTCCCTTACCCTGCATAAATTACATCCTCATATTTGCATGGTCTCTCACTTTACTCCTTCCTATCTCATCCATCACGCCCTTGTACACTCAGACTCTATTCCCTTGCATCTACGTTATGACCTTGGAAATGTCTATACTTTTATTTCATTTCCCAATCCATTCATGTCATTAATTGCCTCATTGCCTCTTAACTGTAGTTGGCCTTCCATCAGTTGGTATCTAGTCACTTTGGATTAACTTATAAAGGCTAAGCTGCTTTCCTGAAGATTGTCTCCTCAGTTGGTTAATTTCATACCTTCTCCCACTTTGCTAAATTCAGTCATCACATTGGGCTTGGCTTTAGTTTCCTTTCCATTGGAACAATTCATCCCTCTCACTGTGTGTTGAGTTACCCAACCATAAGTTTGCACTTTGCAGTTAGCTTTGCTACCTTGCACTTGCCCTTGCACTCAGTCTCTTCCTTCCAGCTCACAATCATCTAAGATTGCCCTATACCACGTGGGGTGGTTGTGTGACAGTAAATTCACTAACTCAACCCATCTATTGTAGCTTGCCAACCTATAATAGATTTCTTTTGCAATGTCACATACTTTCTCAACTGGGAACACTTCCCTCACCCCTTAAAATGATGATATCCATTGGGTAGGGAGATCAAGCCCTTCTTGGGCCAGAAAACCTTTAGACCCTGTTCCTTCTTTTAAATCCCCTTTAATGGTTGAAAACCTTGATCCCCTTGCTCCTCCTCAGGAAGCGGTGGATCCCCTCAAAGAAATAAAAGACTCCAACCAACCTTCCAATGAAACTTCAACTAGTGGTAGATCAAGGGTTTGCACTAATGCTCCCTAACCCAATGCTTCAATCTTGATCTCATCCCTGATCCAGGCTCTTAACCAAACTTTCTTGCAATCTGGTCCAAGTCACCTTATCTTTTGTACTCCGGGCATGACACAGCCTGATTGTTTTACTGGGGAACACCCCCATAAACTTAGAGCCTACTTACAGTCCTGTAAAATCATTCTCTCAAACAATCCTCATAATTTTCCTACTGATAGAAAAAGAGTTATGTATGCGTCTTCCTTCCTTGGTGTACAAGCCTTGCAGTTGTTTGAAACTTACCTCAAACTATTAGATAACACTAGCCCCACTTGTATCCTCAACAACTGGGAGACGTTTGAGCAGCAATTTTTCACCCTGTTTGGCAACCCTAATGAATTTCAAAATGCAGAATAAAAACTTGATAACTTATTCATGAAAGAGAATAGTAGAGTTTCCGTTTATACCTCCAATTTTCAAAATTTCCAGTCTTGCATCCAATGGAACAAGGCAGCTCTCCTATTTCACTTTCAAAAAGGTTTGCCGGAAAGCCTAATCAAGCAACTCACAGTTGGGGTCCCTAAGACAACTTCCCTTCAGCAGTTAATTGACTGGGTGATTGGGCTTGATAATGGCTATCAAAACAAGAACTGCTCTTGAAAAAAAAACCATTGAATTTCAACCTTGGCTGCAAAGGCAGATGACTCCTCAAAACACTCCTCAAAGAATCCAAACAGAATCCAACCTTGCACTCCAACCTGAAAGGGAAGGCCTTTTCCAAAACTCCAAAGTTCCTGGAGAAAGAAACTGGGATGCTCCGGAACAAGGAAGGGCTAAGGAGGGAAAAGAATGGATTATGTATGTATTGGGGAGGAAAACATGATGCCAATAGTTTTGCAAAGCAGCTAGCGCCTGAAGAAGCTAGACAGTCAAAAAATTATCTTGTAGTTTTTCTAATACTTGCAAAGAAAACTACACATTATTGAAATCACAGCAATTAAATTTTAGCACTTGCAAGCCACTAGGTGCTCCAAGTTCAAGATTTGTCCTTTTTCATTCCAAAAACTCCCCTTATAATCAATTTTGCTTGATTCTGGCGCTAATGTTTCTTTTATAAGTGTATGCTTTGGCACTTCCCACAATTTTACGTGTTCCAAGATAGATATGTTTCCCATCTTTTTAGTAAGTAGTGCAACCAAGCCGTCTCATTGGGTTTCCCAAAAGGAAACATGGACCTTTGCATTCTCCAATTTCCCCAGCTTTGAATCAGACTTATTTGTCTTGGATAACCCCAGAATGAATGGTACCATTCTAGGCCACAACTTGCTAGTTCACTGGAATCTGGATGTGAATTGGCAAGAAGGAGTAATTAAACTTCAATCCTTGCAACCCCAGGACACTAAACCTTCCATCAAACGGGAATTAAACAACCTATATGACACTTTCATTGAGTTGGATGACACTTTTCTGCCAGGAGATTTGCAATATCCTAACCTCCATTCCCAAGTTCCCTCTTCAAATTTAGGATTTATTGCTTATTTTTACAACTTACCCCTTCCTTGTTTATTTGAAGAGAAACAGGCACCAACCAAAAGGTGCATCTTGAGCTCCATAATCCTCTTGCATCATGCAAGCACTTCAAAACCCGTGCTCAAAGATGACAAGATTGAAGATCTAGAAATCATTCAAGAGTTTTTACCTCTGGTTTATCATGACTTTTCTGAAGTCTTTTCATCTGTAGAGGCAGATAAACTTCCCCCATCCCGTTCTTATGATCACAGGATCAAACTTACTGGTCCACCTCTGGCACCTGGACCAGTCTACTCTCTCTTGAAGCAAGAATCAACTGCGCTTCAAGAATACATTGCGGAAAATTTATTGAAAGGATTTCTTTGACCAAGAAATTTGAATATTGGTTCACCTGTCCTTTTTTTTTTGGAAGAAAGAAGGCCAAATTTTCTGTGTGTTGACTACAGGAAAATGAAACAGGTAACCTGGAAGAATGCCTATCCAGTACCAACTATGTTTCACCTCCTCACTCTCTTCCATGGACCTGCTTATTTCTCAAAGTTAGACCTTCAAGGCACCTATCACCTAGTTTGCATTGCAAGAGGTCATGAATATTTGACTGAAATGAGAACAAGGTTTGGCAGTTATGAGTATACCATCATGCCTTTTGGGCTCTGCAATTCTACTTCCACTTTTCAACACTTTGTCAACAACATTTTTTCTGACCCCTTAGATAAATACCTTGTGGTGTATCTTGACAATATACTAGTGTACTCAAAAAATCTTGAGTATCACATTGCACATGTGCAAGAGGTGCTACAGAAACTTTGCAAGAGCCTCTAAGTGCAAATTCCATACTCCTTCTCTTCAGTTTCTAGTTGTTATAGTCTTGCAGCAAGGACTATCAATGGATCCAGCCAGGAGCCGGATCATATTGGACTGGCCTTCAACTTCTTCTGTCAAATATCTTCAAGTTTTCCTTGGTTTCAGTAATTTTTAAAGGAGTTTCATTGAGCATTATTCCAAGAAAACTGTAAACCTTACTGTCACGGCTTGCACTTAGGAATTATTGTATTCATCACTTTTACATGTCCCCTCCTCAGTACCATCTACCTCAGTCTATAAGCGTGACACAAATAAAGCACAACATAAATGGTGCAATCTGCTACTTCCTCTGTCTCGCGTTGACCGTCCAATCTCAGCAACCAAATCAGTATATACTTGTGAACTTTGCGGTTAACTCCATACTGGTTGGCATCTATTACAAGATCCAATCTCCTTCCCTGGCCCATCAACAGCCTAGGACTTCCATCTCTGGTCACGCACTGGTTGTTAGTTTGCATCTACATCTAACTAAGCCATCATTACTGTACAGTTTGCAATTGGACTAGTCCCTACCCTGCATACACTATTACTTCTCACTTGTATTACCTTCAACATCATTTGCTCCTGTCCCAATTCATCATACATTTGTACACTCAGATTCTATTGTCTCGCACTTACGCCATGGCCTTGGATATGATTTTAATATTCCTCTATTTCCTATCCTGTTCCTGTCACTCATTTGACTCACCGCCTTCAACTGTAGTTAGCTCCTCATCAGGTTGTATCTAGTCACTCTGGATGACCTTATAAGGGCTATCCACTTGCCTGATGATTGTCTCCTCAGTTAGTTAATTTCATACATTCTTGCATTTTGCTACAACCTAGTTATCACATCAGACTCAGGTTGAGTTTCCCTCCTTGGAACACACTCCATTCCTCTCGCTGTTGTGGTGCCCCATCCTGGACACCATGGCCAGTGCGGAGATTTTATTTTTTTTTATGATTTTTCCTTATCATCATTCATAGGTATCATTATCAAAAAAAAAAAACCATCCATTGCCACCGCCATCGCCATCCATCATTGATCCCATCCTTCATCCAACTTGAATTAACCCTAATTCCAACTTATCATCCACCTCATCCCTGGTATCGTAGAGTAGCCAAGGACTTCACTTCCCAAAATCATTCCCAGCAATTGTTTCCTCCGCCATCATAGGCTTTGAATCCACGGGACTGGTTCAGATTATTGATTCACTCATTCTCCTCAGGCTGAAGCCTCAGCATCTCTTCAGAACTAGCTAAATCTCCACGAGGCTTGAAGACGCAAGAGATGTCCCAAGAAGCTTCCCTGATACCCAATCTATCCACCAGAGCCACTCAAGAATACTCCGATCTCTTTGCCGTCTCTGGCACCTCCTTTTTGAATCCAATTGACCACACCTCCACCATCCTCTCTTCTTCAGTCAAATCATCCGCCTTCTTGCTTCCATCCTCCTCTGATCTAAAACCTGATCAGTCGGCCCTAATTAATTTGGTCTCCAAGATCCCGCTCCCAGCCCAAAGGGTCTATCATTCTAACTCTGCCACTCAATCCAACAAACTCACAATTAAGTTTCTTTATGACAAGAACCTTATTGATTGATCTATCTCTTTATTTGATCTCCTGCCCAAAGATCTTAGACGACTGTCACCAGCATCCTTGATTACCCTTGGCCACCCTAGCCAATCACCTCCCACAATGGTAACCAACGACCAACGACTCGGCCATCTCAAGCGCCCATCAACCCCTCTCAAAGTCCACCTCCAGCTCACCGGTCTCCCGCCCGGCTGGTCCGTTACCCCTGCGGGTCTCAACGGTTGCCCAGGCCCGTCAGTATGTCCGTGGGCCTCTCACTTGCTACTCTCCTGCCCACGCCCATCCTGATCCTTTAAAAAAAAAAAAATCTGCTCCCATTTGTAAATCTCTCTTGTAAATAGTCTACAAGCCTCTGGTCTATAAAAGGAGGGGCTCTCCCCTGCTTTTTCTGCATCATCATATCATCATAGAAATTCATCCAAGGGAGTGTGTGCTTATGTCCCCCCTATCATGAAATTAAGATCCTGATCCTTATCCTGGGTATATCTTTGATTGCCCCTTGATCCATTTTTGACCCTGAGTCTTTGCCCCTCTGTGGCCTGATCCTTATCACCAACCAATAGCCTTGCTGGTTGAAGAAAAATTCTGTCTGTTGGAATTTTTTAGTGTGTTATACCACTCTTTGATCCCTTTCTCTGACCATACTGGTCCTGATCCCTGATCATCTTTCTGGAGCCAATCACAATTGATTGAACAGGTCTTATTAAGCTTAAGACCTGGAGTGTTATACCTCCCTTTATTTTCTTTGGAGTTGAATTCTGCCAGCCTAATCATGAGTCACTTGAGAAGTGTTGAGGTTATCCTTGCTTCAAATCAGTTACTGTTTGCTTTTAGAGCTTCTTAACATTGTGCTCTGTCTTGTACAGCCACCTTCAGTTATCTGGTACCCTTCAAGCGCTTGATTTCAGAGAGTTGTGCAGGTTCATTGAGAACCTGGAGGTTGCTTGTGTTTGAGTTGATCATCCCCAATCTTCTGCTGAAGACCAGAGTTATTAGCTTGTGGGAGTTGTTTACATACAACAGCTTTTGTTCCTTGAAGTCTAAGAAGGCTTTAACTTTATTTGTTCAAGTTTTTCCCTGCATAATCTTGTCTCAGATAGTTCTGTTCCATTTCTACCAAACTATTATCATCTTCATCCTCTACTCCTTGATTCCTCATTTACCAGGTTCTGGACCTTGATCTTGCTTACATCTAAATATTTTTGTAACACTCAGGAGGGCAGCCTAAACAGCACCTTTCCCCTCCACAGAACTGCCATGTCCTAGCACTGTTTGGAGTCTTACATTTGGTCCCCCAGGCCGGGATCAAACCAGCAACCTTGGAATTTAAAGTCCCAACAACTTGAAGAATCAACTCCAAAATCTGATCCAATTTTTTTTCTCTTTTCTTTCTTTTTTTGTTTGTTCTTTTTTCAGACCTGATCTGTGGAGGCAACTTGGTCCAGAAGTAAGTACTCCCAATTGTGCACCATCTGGGAAAGATCCTTGTTGTTTTTGTGAAACTCTACTCTTGCCACACTTGTGAGCCACCTTGGAACTCTGCTCTTTTGGATCTCTTAGGAACCCTTCAACATGGAATCTGCTGGATCCTCCTCATCTTTTTGGGCCAAGATGGTCAAAATCAAACCTCAGAACAAAAACATAGGCTTCAATGGGACCAAGGTCAAACAATTCCTGGACTCCTATGAGATGACTGCTAAAGTGGATGGTGCCAGTGAATATGATATGGCTTATCAGTTAAAATTTTTTATCTCTTCTGACAAAGTTATGGAGGTTATAAAATTGTTCAATGGATTCAAAACTCATAACTGGAGGCTCCTGAAGGAGGCTATGTTAGCCTATTGGGGAAAAATAGATGTAGCCAGATTTACTTTTCAAGACTTGGATGCCCTGGTTTCTCAATGGATCCCCAATGGTGTTATCTCCTCAGCCTCTGACTATCAAGCTTTCCAAAAATCTTGGGACCCTATCCAGTCCTATCTTATCCGGAACAATCACATTGATACGTTGGACAAAATTTGAGTGCAGTTTTTTCAGTCTTTCTCTCCAGGAGTGCAGGAAAGAATTAAGGATGAATTGGTGAAATCTGGATCCATGATCACGACAAGAGATAATTGGTTCAAGCTCCCTGCTTTCATGGTTCTTAGGAATACTGTGGATGAAATGATGAAAGGTCAAAAAGCTCTCACCTTTGAAAAACCTAAAATCACTGAACCAGTCTTTGCCCCCTCTTTTCAAGCATCTAACAAAATGATGAATAAGATGGAAGCCAATCGCAGACCTAAACCCAATCCTCAGACTCACCGGGAGACACCTACTATAGATGAGATCACTAAATTACTTCAGGAATTTGAGAATAAAATAGATCAGAAAATATCCTCTTTTGCCACTCCTAAACCTGCTAATTCTGTTCCTAAATCTACTATAGTCTGTTATTATTGCCATAGGGAAGGCCAAGGTACTGATAGATGTCCTGAACTCCAGAAGGACAAGGAGGAGAAGTTAGTAGAGCAGAAGGGAAACAATTTCTTCCTTCCTAATGGTGCTTTGATCCCTTTCAATTCGTCTTGTCCAATCCATCATGTGGTGGCCTCATACCAACCACCAACTCCCAAGAAGGCATCCTTGGTCTCTGTGGATTTTTGATCATCCTGTGGAAATCTGCAACCTTGGTATCCTCCAGCTATCACTTCTTCCAGCTTCCCTGGCACCTATCAATCTGATCCAGCTAGGAAACGCAATGAGGAACCAAAACCTCATAAGTCTCCTCCTGTTCCATCCTCAATCCTGCAAAAACCCGTCAAACTTTGATCTTCACCTGAGCCTCCTTCCTCTGATGTGGAAGACATGGAAATAGAAAGTGAACCACTTATGGAAAGGTTCCAGGACAACTCTGATCTTCCCCCTCTTCAACCTGTCCAACCCTCAGATCCTCTTCCAGCACCTATTTCATCTGATCTTCCTCCCTCCACCCAGCCCAAAGTTCAATTTGAAAGGGGCATCTCCAAGGACTACCCTAATGCTGTGGAAGGAATATTAAAGAAAATTTCTGATCTTAAAATCCCTGATCTATCTGTGGCTCAACTCCTGTCAATCTCCCCATCTGTGGCTGAAGGGATGAAGAAATGGGTTCCTTGTTGACGAGTGGAGATTGGTCCGGACAAATTGAAGGTCTCTTCTGGTACTCTGATGGGGGATTCTGGTGGAACAGATCCCTCTTCAGATACCAACCTGTATTCCTGTCCTCTTGGCTTTCTCCCATGTTATCTTGGTGAATCAACTAAAACGGTTTCTCTCTATGGTCATTTGGTTTCTCAGCTCAACTTGATTTCAGACTCCATGGCCTGCAAGCTTAAAATTAGCCCAAGGGTCAGTTTCAATTCTGCTGTGTATGGAATAGGGAACCAGTCCTGTGAGCTGGTTGGTATTGCTGAGGATATCCCTGTTTGAATTGGTCAAAATATTGTTGGCACCTGTCACTTCTGGATCACTTGTCTGGATGGTCCCATGATCTTGGGAAGGCCTTTCTTAATGGATTTTGGTGCTACCCTGATGTTTTCTGATCAAGTTGGGGAGAGAATTCTCCTCCCTGATGCTGATGGCAGAAAGATTGAGGTTCTTCTTTGTTCTCTGGATTCTGGTTGTTGGGAAAGAGACTTCCCTGGTCATCCTCCCAAATCTGTCCTGAAGGGAAAGCAGAAAGAAAACTCTCATTCCTCTCATCCTCATTTTTTAGCAGAATAGTTGGCCCTACTGATAGTTGTAGTTCTTCTCAGCATCAGACTTCAACTCATGGACCAACTCCCACCTCAGAGGCATATCTTTCTTTTTCCTCATCATTTCCTTCTCATCCAAATAGGATCAAAAATCAAATACATGAAAAATCCAAAAAATCCAAAAATATTTCTTCTCTGTCTGGATCTGGTGTATCTTCTTTTCCTTTTTCTTTCCAGCCTGATCAATCATCCGCTATTCCGTTTTCAAATCTCCGCAATGAGTCTGAACTAGATCTCTATCTTGATTCTTTTCTTGGTGGCTTTGGTATGAAGGAGTATGGTCTTAGGTGGAGGCAATTTGGGGTAGAAGTAAGTCCTCCCAATTTTGCACCACCAGGGGCTTCTACTACTGTCATTTTCAAAATGCTACCCTGTGCCACAAATGTGAGCAATGTGTTATATTTTGGATCCTCTTTTATGGAGAAGGAACCTTTCAAGGACGCAGCAGAACATCAAACTTGGAAGATGTTGGAACATGGTCTCAGTTTTTGTAGTCAGGTCTCACTGGTCAATGCTTGGAGGAAGCAAGGATTCCTCTCCTTTGCCACCAAGTACAAACCAGTTGCAAAGAAGGTCCAGCCAGTCAACCAACCAATGCCTCTCAACCTCAATCCTCCCCTTATGCATCCTCCTCTATCCCGCGATCCTTACTGTGGTCTATCCCAATTCCTCACTGGTCCATTCATTCCCTCTGGTTGGGTCACTGAAGAACGTCTGAAAGTTTTCAACTTTGGTCCAGATGGATGGCTTCTTCCTGATGAGTTAAATTTGATCAAAAATGTCCTAGCTCTTAGAGAAAAATCCATTGCTTTCTGTGAAGAAGAGAGAGGTATCTTAAAAGAATCCTATGGTCTCCCTTACATCATCCCTGTAGTTGAACATGATCCTTGGCAAAAGAAAAAGATCCCAATCCCTGCTGCTAAAGCTGACAAATTCATCAAGTTGGTCCGCAAACAAGTCTAAACCGGTTTATACAAACAATTGACTTCTAGCTATTCCAGTCCTGTTTTCTGTGTCCTAAAGAGTAATGGTAAACTTAGAGTAGTTCATGATCTCCAACCTCTTAATAAAGTTACTATTAAAGACTCTGGCGTGCCTCCTGCCACTGAAGAATTTGTTGAATCCTTCTCTGGGAGAGCTTGCTATGGTCTAGGTGACATTATGGGTGGCTATGACAAACAATCCTTGCATCCTATTTCTCTTCCCCTCACTACTTTTGATACTCCCCTTGGTCAATTTCAGTTGACTCAATTGCCTCAAGTTTCCACCAACTTGGTTGAAGTCTATCAGGCTCAGATGATGTGGATTCTCCAGGAAAAAATCCTGGATCATGCGGGTATCTTTATTGATGATGGTGGGATTAAAGGTCCAGTTTCTGACTATGATAATGAGCTCTTACCCTGGCACTCAGGAATCCTACAATTTATCTGGGAGTATGCTACTATCTTGGAAAGAATTTTGTTTCAAATCAAGGAATCTGGCCTTACTGTATCTGGATCAAAACTTGCCGCCTGTGTCCCTGCCTTGGAAATTGTTGGTCATATAGTCTGCAAGGAAGGAAGAAGGATGGCACGCTCTAAATTCAACAAAATCATCTCCTGGCCTACCCCAATAAATCCAACGGAAGTTAGAGGTTTCCTAGGTGTTGTAACTTATGTCAGGATCTTCATTCCCTCATTATCCAAAATCTGTATTCCCTTGCGTCGCTTAACCAGGAAGGATGCTGAATGGCTTTGGACCCAAGATTGCAAACAATCATTTCAGTTGCTCAAAACAATTGTTGGGAAAGACATTGGTTTGAAAAAGATCACTTATGGACCTGGAGCTGGCAAGATCAAGCTGGCAGTGGACTCTAGTTATCAATCTGTTGGGGCTGTCCTTACCCAGGAAGATGAAAATGGTTTGGATTGTCCTGCTATATATGAATCTCTTCTTTTCTCAGATGTGGAATCCAGGTACTCCCAGCCCAAACTGGAACTTTGCCGTGTGGCCCGAATTTTGAAGAAGCTCCAGACTGTCCTTTGGGGTCAACACTTCAAGTTACAAGTCAATGCACAATCCATTATTGAAATGATCAATGCCCCCAGCCTTCCAAATGCTCCAATGACTCATTGGGTGGCTTTCATCCAGTTGTTCTCTTTTGATATTGTTCACATTCCTGGAAAATCTTTCACCATGCCTGATGGTTTATCCTGACTCCCTCTTGGAGATAATGAATCAGATGTTGGAATGGATCTTGATGAGGAAGAACCCTTGGTCCGCCCTGTTTTTTCTTTCTCCTCCCAAGATTACTCTGTTTTCCAGCAAGGTTTCTGGCTTAAGTTAGAGCAGTACCTTTCAACTCTCCAAAGACCCCCTGATCTCTCTGCCAAAGAATTTTGGTCCCTTAAAAGGAAGTCCTCTAGTTTCTTTGTCCAAGTTTCTAGGCTTATGAAAAGAGCAACCCTTTGTGCACTTGTTGTGGTCACTATCCCTTCTAAGCAAGATTCAATCCTGGAAAGTCTCCATGAAGGCCTTGGTCATTTTGGGGAAACTGAAACTTATCAACAAATATCCAAACAATTTTGGTGGCCATCTCTGAAGAAATCAGTCTATTAATGGTGCAGGAGTTGTGAAGTGTGCCAGAAACGTGATCCTAGGCGCCCAGCCAAAATTTGTTGCCCCACTGGAGAGTCCACTGTCTTTGGGAGAATTGCTATGGAAGTGGTTCACATTAAGGCTGGCGGAGCTAAGTACCTCATTGTGGCTAGAGATGATTTTTCTGGATGGGTTGAAGCAAAGTTTCTTAAGAACCTCAGCTCTCAATCAGTAGCAGATTTCCTTTATGAGACTTGGACGATGCATTATGGCTTGGCACAATCTTATTTGACTGATGGCGGCTCCAAGTTTGGTGGTAAACTGGCTGATATGATCCAATCACTTCCTGGTCAACATTGGGTGACCACTCCTTATTATCCTGAAGGCCAAGGAATGGTGGAAAGAGGCCATGCTCCTTTGAAGGCTGCTATTGTCAAACTGGCTGGTGAAAGTGGCAAGAATTTTTGCAAATTCCTCCCCCTGGTCCTCTTCTTTGATCGAATTTCAACTAAACAAACCACTGGCTACTCACATTACAAAATCATTTTTGGTCAAAGGGCTGTCCTTCCTCTGGACCTGGAAATGGAATCTTTCTTAGGTATTTCTTGGGAAAAGGTTTCTTCCACCACTGATCTATTAGTTGCTAGATCCAAGCAGCTGGAAAGGAGTGAAGATTCCCGTAGTGAAGCTTATCAGAAGATGATGGAGTCTAGAGAAAAATCAGTTCAGTATTGGGAAGAAAAGCATTCAAAGCAAATCAGGGATCCCTTGAACCCTGGGGATCTAGTCTTAGCTTATAATTGTTCCTTGGAAACTCAGTGGGGAAAGCTTTTCTCTAACCACTGGAATGGTCCTTATCGAGTGGTCCATCAAGTTAGAGGTGGATCATATGTTTTGGAGGAACTGGATGGTACTCAGATGGCCAGAAGTTTATCTGCTGATCAGGTCAAGAAATTTCATTGGCGTGGAGGCAACTTGTTCCAGAAGTAAGTCCTCCCAATTGTGCGCCACCAGGGTCATCTGCTGCGTTTTGTTGTGAAACTCTACTCCATGCCACGCATGTGAGCACCTGGGAAGCCTTCTCCATTATATCTCAGCCACTTCTAGGATTATTCTTTGGATGGATTGACATATTCTTTTTCAATCACTCTCAAGATCAAATTGGCCATTCCTTGGTTTCAATCATCTTTCTTTCCTTTCTCTTTTTATGGCATCAAACTTGGGTGCAGACTAGGAAAAGTCTGTAAGTTGGGGAGAGATGTGGTGCCCCATCCTGGACACCCTGGCCAGTGCAGAGATTTTAATTTTTTTTATGATTTTTCCTTATCATCATTCATAGGTATCATTATCAAAAAAAAAAAAAAAAAAAAAAACAATCCATCACAGCCATTGCCATCCTCATGCTGCCATCCATCATTGATCCCATCCTTCATCCAACTTGAATCAAACCTAATTCCAACTTATCATCCACCTCATCCCTGGTATTGTAGAGTATCCAAGGACTTCACTTCCCAAAATCATTCCCAGCAATCGTTTCCTCTGCCATCATAGGCTTAGAATCCACAGGACTGGTTCAGATTATTGATTCACTCATTCTCCTCAGGCTGAAGCCTCAGCATCTCTTCAGAACTAGCTACATCTCCACGAGGCTTGAAGACGCGAGAGATTTCCCAAGAAGCTTGCCTGATACCCAATCTATCCACCAGAGCCACCCAAGAATACTCCGATCTCTTTGCCATCTCCGGCACCTCCTTTTTGAATCCAATTGACCACACCTCCACCATCCTCTCTTCTTCAGTCAAATCATCTGCCTTCTTGCTTCCATCCTCCTTTGATCTAAAACCTGATCAGTCGGCCCTAATTGATTTCGTCTCCAAGATCCCGCTCCCAGCCTGAAGGGTCTATCATTCTACCTCTGCCAATTGATCTGACAAACTCACAATTAAGTTGCTATATGATGAGGACCTTATTGATTGATCTATATCTTCATTTGATCTCCTTCCCAAAGATCTTAGACGGCTGTCACCATCATCCTTGATTCCCCTCGGCCACCCTAGCCAATCACCTCCCGTGACGGCAACCAACGACCAACGACTTGGCCGTCTCAAGCGCCCATCAACCCCTCTTGAAGTCCACCTCCAGATCACCGGTCTCCCGAGTGGCTTGTCCGTTGCCCGCGCGGGTCTCAACAGTTTCCCGGGCCCGTCAGTATGTCCGTGGGCCTCTCTCTTGCTACTCTCCTGCCCACGCCCATCCTGATCCTTTTAAAAAAAAAAAAAAAAAACCGCTCCCATTTGTAAATTTCTCTTGTAAATAGTCTACAGGCCTCTGGTCTATAAAAGGAGGGGCTCTCCCCTGCTTTTTCTGCATCATCATATCATCATAGAAATTCATCCAAGGGAGTGTGTGCTTATGTCCCCCCCATCATGAAATTAAGATCCTGATCCTTATCCTGGGTATATCTTTGATTGCCCCTTGATCCATTTTTGACCCTGAGTCTTTGCCCCTCTGTGGCCTGATCCTTATCACCAACCAATAGCCTTGCTGGTTGAAGAAAAATTCTGTCTGTTGGAATTTTTTAGTGTGTTATACCACTCTTTGATCCCTTTCTCTGACCATACTGGTCCTGATTCCTGATCATCTTTCTGGAGCCAATCAAGATTGAATGAACAAGTCTTATTAAGCTTAACACCTGGAGTGTTATAACTCCCTTTATTTTCTTTGGAGTTGCATTCTGCCAGCCTAATCTTGAGTCACTTGAGAAGTGTTGAGGTTATCCTTGCTTCAAATCAGTTACTGTTTGCTTTTAGAGCTTCTGAACATTGTGCTTTGTCTTGTACAGCCACCTCCAGTTATCTGGTACCCTTCAAGCGCTTGATTGCAGAGAGTTGGGCAGGTTCATTGAGAACCTGGAGGTTGGTTGGGTGTGAGTTGATCATCCCCAATCTTCTGCTGATGACCAGAGTTATTAGCTTGTGGGCGTTGTTTACATACAACAGCTTTTGTTCCTTGAACTCTAAGCAGGCTTTAACTTCTGTTGTTCAAGTTTTTCCCTGCATAATCTTGTCTCAGATAGTTCTGTTCCATTACTACTGAAATATTATCATCTTTATCCTCTACTCCTTGATTCCTCATTTACCAGGTTCTGGACCTTGATCTTGGTTACATCTAAATATTTTTGTAACACTCAGGAGGGCAGTATAAACAGCACCTTTCCCCTCTACAGAACTGCCACGGCCTAGCACTGTTTGGAGTCTTACACCGTTTTTCAAGTGGCACCACTAATTTCGCACTTTGCAACTGAGTCTTGCTATTTGCACTTGCCCTCGCACTCAGCATTCCTCCAAGCTCACAATCATCTAAGAATTGCCCTATAGTACGTGGGGTGGTCGTGTGACAGTAAATCAACTAACTCAACTCATCTATTGTAGGTTGCCAACCTATAGTAGACTTCTTCTTCTCAATGTCACTTACTCGCTCAACCGGGAACGCTTACCTTGCCCCTTACAATGATGATATCCATTGGGTATGGAGAACAAGCGCTCCTTGGGCCCAACAATCCTCAGATCCTGTTCCTTCTTCTAAATCGCCATCTGTTGAACCCTTTGATGATCCTTGGACTCCTCCAGGGGATGCTCCAGCGGACCCTCTTGCGGAATTTGCAGATTCCAATCATTCTTCCAATGAAGCCTCAACTCGTGGTAGCCAAGGGGTCCGCACTACGGCTCCCAAGCCTGATGCTTTGACCCTGCTTTTGACTTTGATCCAGGCCCTCACTCATGGTGCCCCGCAATCTAGTCCAAGTACTCCTAGCTTTTGCACTCTGGGCATGAAGCAACCCAATCACTTTACAGGAGAACACCCTCATAAGATTAGATCCTACCTACAGTCTTGTAAAATCATCTTTTCAAAAGACTCCAACAATTTCCCTTCCAATAGGCATAAAGTTATGTATGCTTTGTCCTTCTTAGGAGGTAGAGCCTTGCAGTGGTTTGAACCGTACCTCAAACTTTTGTTCAGCGACAGTCCCACATGTATTCTCAACAACTGGGACAGGTTTGAGCAACAACTTTTCACCCTGTTTGGCAACCCCAATGAAGTTCAAAACACCAAATACAAACTTAATAGTCTAGTTATGAAGGAAAATAGTAGAGCTTCTGTTTATATTTCTCACTTTCAAACCTTGCAGTCTTGCATCCAGTGGAACAAGGCCGCTCTACTATTCCATTTCTGAAAGGGTCTACTGGCACACTTAATCAAACAGCTCGCAGTTGGGGGGCATAAGACAACCTTGCTCCAGCAGCTAATAAATTGAGTGATTGAGCTTGATAATGGCTATCACAACAAGAATTGCTCTTGGCAAAAGGACCATGGACTGTCCACCTCGGCTCTGAGGGTGGACAAATCCTTGAAGCAAAATGCAAGGAACCCAAATAAATCCAAACCAACCCCGACTTTGAACTCCAACTCAAAAGGCAAAACCGTCACCAAAACTCCAAAGTTCTTGAACAAAGAAACCGGAATGCTATGGAACGAGGAACGGCTACAGAGGGAGAAGAATGGGCTGTGTATGTATTGTGGAGGAAAAAATGATTTTGACAGTTGTGCAAAGCGGTTAGCGCGTGAAGCAGCTAAGCAGTCAAAAAATTAGCTTGTATTTTTTCTGATACTTGCAAGGAAAGCTAAACATTATCTAAAAACACCGCAAGTAAATCTTTGCACTTGCAAGTCACCAAGTTCTCCTAGTTTGAGATTTATCCTATTCCATTCCGACAACACCACTTATTGAGTCTTACTTGACTCCAGCGCTAATGTTTCCTTCATCAGTGAATCTTTCGCCACTTCCAAAAATCTTACGCGTTCCGAGATAGATAAATTTTCTATCTATTTAGTAAGTAGTGCAACTGAACCGTCTTATTGGGTCTCCCAAAAGGAAAAATGGACCTTTGCATTCTCCAATTTCCCCAGCTTCAAATGGGATTTATTGCTCTTCGCTATACCTGGAATGGATGATACCATTCTAGGCCATGATTTTCTAGTTTACTGGAATCCGGATGTGAATTGGCAAGAGGGAGTAATTAACCTTTGAACCTTGCACCCCCAGAACGCTAATCTTTCCGTCAAGCAGGAATTAAACAGCCTACCTGACACTGTCACTGAGTTGGATGACACTTTTCCGCCAGGAGATTTGTAATATCCTGACCTCCATTCCCAAGTTCCCTCTTCAGATTTAGGAGTCATTGCTTACCTATCCAGCTTAACTCTTTCCTGTTCCTTTGAAGAGCAAAAGACAACAACCAAACAGTGTATCTTGAGCTCCACAATCCTCTTGCACCATGCAAGCACCTCAAATCCGGTGCTCAAAGATGACAAGATTGAAGATTTAGAAATCATTCAAGAGTCTTTACCTTCAGTTTATCATGACTTTGCTGACGTCTTCTCAGTTGCAAAAGCAGATAAACTACCTCCATCCCATTCTTACAATCACAAGATCAAAATTACTGGCCCACCTCCGGCACCAGGACCAGTCTACTCTCTCTCAACGCAAGAATCAATTGCGCTTCAAGACTACATTGCAGAAAATGTAGCAAAAGGATTTCTTCAACCAAGCAATTCGAATACCGGTTCAACTGTCCTATTTGTTCCAAAAAAGGATGGTGGACTTTGCCTTTGTGTTGACTACAGGAAACTGAACCAGGTAACCCGGGAGAATGCCTATCCAGTACCGCCTATGTCACATCTCCTCACCCTCTTCCATGGAGCTGCTTATTTCTCAAAGTTAGACCTTTGAGGTGCCTATAACCCAATTTGCATTACGAAAGGTCATGAGTATTTAACTGCAATGAGAACCCGGTTTGGCAGTTATGAGTATACCGTCATTCCTTTTTGCCTCTGTAATGCTCCTTCCAATTTTCAACATTTTGTCAACAACATTTTCTCCAATCTCGTAGGTAAATGCCTTGTGGTATATCTAGATGATATAATAGTCTACTCGAGGAACCTCAAAGATCACATTGCACATGTACAAGAGGTACTGCAGAAACTTTGTAAGAATGACCTGTTTGCGAACACCTCTAAGTGAAAATTCCATTCCTCTTCCCTTTGGTTTCTAGGTGTTGTAGTCTTGCAGCAAGGACTATCAATGGATCCAGCCAAAAGCAAACACATATTGGACTGGGCCCCACCTTCTTTGGTTAAATCCCTTCAATTTTTCCTTGGTTCCATTAATTTTTATAGGAGGTTCATTGAGCGTTACGCCAAGAAAACCCTGAATCTTACTAACCTTCTTCAAAAAGACACTCCTTTTGTTTTTACCAAACAAGCTGCTTCGGAGTTTGAAGCTCTGAAGAAAGCGTTCACCACCGCTCCAATACTCGCTCACTTCAACAAACTGGCTCGCACTATTGTTGAAACAGACCCAAGCGACTATGCAATTGCAGGAGTAATCTCGCAGTTCTCTTCCTCCACTTTTCTCTTTCACCATGTAGCTTTTGAGTCTTGCAAGTTGCTTGCTGCCGAGCTTAACTATGAGATTCATGACAAGGAACTTCTTGCAATTGTTTATTGCTTAAAGAAATGGCGTTCATACCTTTTGAGCCTTAGAGAATCCTTTGAGGTTTTAACTGATCATAATTCTTTAAAGTATTTCATGAGCTCAAAAGTCCTCACACGTAGACATGCACAATGGTCCAAATACCTCTCCGAGTTCCACTTTACAATTACGTACTGCCCTGGGAAACAAGCAGTAGTGCCTGATGCTTTATCACCTCAGGACAACGTTTACCCAGGGGGGGGGGGGAGCACCTTTTCCAAAAACAACCCTGAAAACTTTAGGACACTCTTCTCAACCCAATCTGCTCAACTCAGTTCAATCATTGCTCACTTACGAAATTGGCTTCCAAACTCCAACAAGCTCAACGCGACAACCCCAAGTGCAACAAACTTTGCAAGAGTGCAAACATATTAGATAGTAGTTACAGTATTGATGATAATGACTTCTTATTCTATGATAATTGTATAGTAGTACCAGATAATTCTTGCATTAAGTTAGATATCTTTGAGTCACGGCACAATTCTCCGCTTGCTGGTCATCATGGGCAGGATAAAACCTACCAATTGATTGCACAAGAATTCTACTGGCCTGGTATGACCAAAGAAGTAAAAGACTATGCTAGCGCGTGCTATGATTGCAATTGTAACAAGTCCTTGAATCACCGGAAGTATGGGCTTCTCCAGCCACTTCCAATTCCGCCTCATCCTTGGCACTTGCTTTCTATGGATTTCATCTCTAAATTAACTTCTTCTAGTGGATATGATGCTATTCTAGTAGTAGTAGATTGCTTCTCAAAGATGGCTTTATTTCTGTGCAGTAATGTGACGGCCTCTTCAGAAGACTTAGCTAACTTGTTCATAGAATATGTATTTTTGAAACATGGTCTCCCTGATAATATAGTTAGTGATTGTGGATCTCTGTTTGTATCAAGCTTCTGGACCTTGCTATGCCAACATTTGAAGATCACTCGCAATTTATCAACGGCGTACCACCCGGAAACAGACGGGCAAACCAAACGAGTTAATCAGATTCTCAAACAATATCTTTTAATGTATGTCGCCTATCAACAAGACGACTGGTTGCAATGGCTCCCACTAGCGGAGTTCACCTACAACAACTCCACTCATTCCTCCACCAAACAGTTGCCCTTCCAAACCCTTTATGGTAGAAACCCGAATTTCTCTTCCCTTCACGTAGCACCTTCTCAACCTGCTACCAATTACCTTGAACAAATTGAATCCCTTCAATTGCAACTTCAAACCAACCTCAAAGAAGCAAACCAGCGCTATAAGGAGCAAGCAGACCAATTTCGCACTACGGCTCCAACCTTTGCAGTAGGTGATCAAGTGTGGCTCAATGCTTGCAATATTCGCAGTACTCGCCCAACCCACAAACTCTCCAAAAGAAAGCTTGGCCCCTTTAAAGTAGAATCAGTCATATCCCCTAACGCCTTTAAACTTACCTTACCTGCAAAATGGAAAGGTATCCACCCAGTCTTTCATGTGTCTCTCCTAGAGCCAGCTTGAGTCCCATACCCAAGCAAGACTCATCCCCCTCCCAAACCGGTAACTGTCCTCGATCATCAAGAGTGGGAAGTAAGCCGTATTCTGGATTCCAGGTTACGCAAAGGAAAACTTCAATACCTTGTTGAATGGTCTGGCTTCCAGTCCAAAAAAGATTGCACCTCGTGGGAACCAGCCCATCACCTTTGCAATTCTCCCAATCTGATTCGAGATTTCCATACAAGCTCCCCTTTCAAACCTTGACAATCATGATTCCATCCCATCCAATCCCATTCCATTACACATTCCATCTCATCCAATCCAATTCCATTCCACCTCACCATTCCATCAATAAACCCCTTCATCTCACCGTGTTATTCCTTATTCTCATCCCCCTCTCATTCCTACCAAATAAAATTCCCATTCCTTATACACAAAAAAAAAATTATAAATAATAATAATAAAATATATATATATATATATAATAATAGTTACAAATTCTCCTTCACTTCTTTCTCTGCATCTTCCCAATTAGCAGTCAACTCAGCAACCATGGATCAAAAGGTATCCAGGTCTTCATCATTTATCAATGAGGACATCCTTTGAAGAACCAGCACCTCCGTTACAATGTGCCTCTAGAATATCTCCTCGCACTTTGCAATTTGAGCTCGCTTCAGCCAAGCATTCCATCCACCCTCCTCCAAGAGTTCCTTGTATGCTCTCTTCCTTTGGCCTCCCAAAAAACCTTCCCCAACATCGCCCATCAATTGCCTCGCATCAGTCTTGATCAGCCCTTCAACTCCCAATGGGTTTGCTTTGCCTTGGCCCTCCATTCCTTCCGTTCCATCCATCCCATCCCTTCCATCTCCTCCATTCCCTTCTCCCATTCCTTCCGTTACAGCCCCCTCTTCTTGCTCCGTTCCCTCTCTTCCTCCATTTCCGTCTCCATCTTCTCCATTTCCCAATTCACTTTCCGTTTTTTTCCTTCCTTCCTCCCTTGCTTCCTTGGCTATGACCCCAACCGGTTCCGCACCGGGCACTTCATCTTGCACCTTGGCATTCATCTGGGCTCCCAGGAATTCAGTTGGCAGTCCCCAATAAGGTGGTGGTGGCAGTGGTGTGTTTGTGGTATATCTCCGGAAACAAGGCAACACTAGCAAGACAAGTGAAATTTAGTCACTACCTTTATTATCACTAGTCAGTCCCGATTAGTACTCACCAGGAACTTGATTACCCAGGAATTTGATCTCCGGCAATGGTGGTATCTTGTAATTAGCCCTTGGCGCGGACCTACGACTCCGCATCCCCCTTGATGACTCCGCAGGAGCATTGACAGACAACTAACTATTTATGGGGAAGTTACAGGCAACCTTGCAAAAACAACACTGCTTGCAATTGCCTCAAAGACCTCTGATGGAAGTACTAGGGATACACCGCTTGTTTTGACAAATACAGTTTTTGCAACAACGGGATGACAATGAAAACATTTTATGTAACTTATAAGTCTAACAATTAATGAATTAAAGAATAGTAAAGGGTATACAGTATTATCAACAACTTGAAATCAATGGGAAAATTTATCTGAACCCTTGTAGGAGCTCGCGTCTTTATACCTGGGAAACTGTCACGCCTTGCACTTAGGAATTATTGTATTCATCACTTAAACATGTCCTCTCCTCAGTACCATCTACCTCAGTCTATAAGCGTGACACAAATAAAGCACAACATCAATGGTGCAATCCGCTACTTCCTCTGGCTTGCTTTGACCTTCCAATCTCAGCAACCAGCCAGTATATACTTGCAAACTTTGCGGTTAACTCCATACTGGTCGGCATCTATTACGAGATCCAATCTCCTTCCCTGGCCCATCAACAGCCTTGGACTTCCATCTCCCATCACGCACTGTTTGTTAGTTTGCATCTACGTCTAACTAAGCCATCATTACTGTACAGTTTGCAATTGGACTAGTCCCTACCCTGCATACACTATTACTTCTCACTTGTATTACCTTCAACATAATTTGCTCCTGTCCCAATTCATCATACATTTGTACACTCAGATTCTATTGTCTTGCACTAAAGGCATGGCCTTGGATATGATTGTACTATTGCTCTTTTTCCTATCCTGTTCCTGTCACTCATTTGCCTCACCGCCTTCAAATGTAGTTAGCTCCTCATCAGGTTGTATCTAGTCACTCTAAATGACCTTATAAGGACTATCCACTTGCCTGATGATTGTCTCCTCAGTTTGTTGATTTCATACGTTCTTGCATTTTGCTACAACCTAGTTATCACATCGGACTCAGGTTGAGTTTGCCTCCTTGGAACACACTCCATTCCTCTCGCCATTTGTCAAGTGGCACCACTAAGTTTGCACTTTGCAACTGAGTCTTGCTATTTGCACTTGCCCTTGCACCCAGCATTCCTCTGCGCTCACAATCATCTAAGAATTTCCCTATAGTACGTGGGGTGGTTGTGTGACACTTACTAACCTTCTTCAAAAAGAAACACATTTTGTTTTTACAGAACAAGCCACTTTAGAGTCTGAAGCTCTGAAGAAAGCATTCACTACTGCTCCAATACTTGCTCACTTCAACCAGCTAGCTTGTAATATTGTAGAAACAGATGCAAGAAAATATGAGGCTGAAGGAGTAATCTTGCAGTTTTGCTCCTCTTCTTCCCTCTTTCATCCCATGGCTTTCAATTCTTGCAAATTGCTTTCTGCAGAGCTTAATTAAAAGATCCATGACAAGGATCTTGTTGCTATTGTTTTTTTCTTGAAAAAATGGCATTCATACCTTTTGAGTCTTGTGGAACCCTTTGAAATCTTAACTGATCACAATTCTTCAAAATATTTCATGAGATCAAAAGCCCTTACACGCAGACCGGCAAGATGGGCCAAATACCTCTCCAAGTTAAAATTTAAAATCACGTACTTTCCTGGGAAACAAGTGGTAGTCCCTGATTCTTAATCAAATTGGGATGACATTTACCCAGGGGGGGGGGGGGGAGCAAATTTGCAAACAACAACCCTGAAAATGTTAGGACACTCTTCTCAACCCAATCTTCCTAACTCAGTTTGATCATCACTCACCTTTGAGATGCAGCTTTGGATTTACAAAAATCTCAACTCAATGATCCCAAGTGTGCAAAACTTTGCAAGAGTGCAAATCTATTATATAGTGGTTTCAGTATTGACCAAAATGGTTATGTAGTTTATAAGGACCATATAGTAGCACCAGATAATACTTGCATCAAGTTAGATATCTTTGATTCAAGGCACAATTCCCTGCTTGCTAGTAATCATGGGCAGGATAAAAACTACCAATTGATTGCATGAGACTTCTACTGGCCTGTTATGACCAAGAAAGTAAAAGACTATGTTAACACATGCTATTATTGTAATTGTAACAAGTCCTCAAAACACCGGAAGTATGGGCTGCTCCAGCCACTTCCTATTCTTCCTATTCCTTGGCACCCACTGTCTATGGATTTCATTTTTCAATTACCTATTTCTAGTGGTTATGATGCTATTTTAGTAGTAGTAGATTGCTTCTCAAAGATGGCTTTATTCCTTTGCAGAAATTTAACAGCCTCCTCAGAAGAGTTAGCTAATTTATTCATAGAATATTTATTCTCAAAAAATGGTCTCCCTGATAAGATAATTAGTGATTGTGGATCTTTGTTTATCTCTAGCTTCTGGAATTTGCTTTGCCAAAGTTTGAAGATCAATCCAATTTATCAATGGCTTACCACCTGGAAACAGATGGGAAAACCAAGAACATCAATAAGATTCTCAAAAAGTAACTTCAAATGTATGTTGCCTACCAAAAGGTTGACTGGTCCAAATGGCTCCCATTAGCCAATTTTTTCTACAACAAATCCACTCATTCCACCACCAAACAGTTTCCCTTCATGACTATTTATGGTAGAAACCCAAATTTCTCTTCTATTCATGTAGCACCTTCTCAACCTGCTACAAATTACCTTAATCAAATTCATTCTCTTCAAACACAACTTCAAACCAACCTCAAAGTGGCAAACCAGCGCTACAAGGAACAAGCAGACTGACTTTGCACTTTGGCCCCAACCTTTGCAGTAGGAGATCAGGTATGGCTCAATTCTTGCAATATTTTCAGTAATTTAACAACCCAAAAAATCTCTTGAAGAAAGCTTGGCCCCTTCAAAGTAAAATCAGTCATTTCCCCTAACACTTTTAAACTCACCTTACCTGCAAAATGGAAAGGTATCCACCCGGTCTTTCATGTGTCTCTCCTAGAGACAGCTCAAGTCTTATACCCGGGCAAGACTCATCCCCCTCCTGAAACAGTCAAAGTTCAAGATCAGTTAGAGTGGGAAGTAATTTGTATTCTCAATTCCAGGTTACGCAAAGGAAAACTTCAATACCTTGTCAAATGGACTGGCTTCCAGTCCAAAAAATATTGCACCTTGTGGAAACCAGCCCATTACCTTTGCAACTCCCCAAATGTGATTCAAGACCTTCATGAAAGTTACCCTTGCAAAACTCTCCAATCATGACTCCAATCCCATTCTGAACTTCCATCTCATTCCATTCCCTCAATCTCATCCCATTTCCTTACTTTATCTCCTTTTCAGTTCCCACAAATTATCCATTTTCTTTTCACAATCTTTTATTCTTTCACTTTTGTTTATTTCAAATCATAATAATAATAATAATAATATATATATATATATATATATATATATATGATAATAATAATAAAATAACCTATATATATATATGATAATAATAATAAAATAACCTATATATATTATAATAAAATAAGATTACAAATAAAATACAATTTTACAAATTTTCCTTTACTTCTCTTTCTGCTACCTCCCAATTTTCAGTAAATTCCCCTACCATAAACCTAAATTCATCCAAATCATTGTCTTTTATCAGAGAAGACATCCTTCAAAACACCATTACTTGCGTCACAAGGTGCCTTTCAAAGATTTCCTTGCACCTTGCAGTCCAAGCCCTCTTTGGCTGGGAATTACATCCACCTTCCTCCAAGAGCTCCTCATATTCTCTATCCGTTTGGCCCCTTGAAAAACCTTCTCAAACATTGCCAGTTAATTTACTGGCATCAGTTTCAATGGGCTCTTTGACTTGCACCCAGTTATCTCCATTTTGGCCTTCTATTTCATTCCCTTCAATTTCACCTGTTACTCTATCTCTTGTTCCATTCCATCCCTTCCCTCTGTCCTGTTTCCTTCTTCTTCATTTCCTTCCCTTTTTCTGTATCACCCTCTCCTTCAGCCATTATCCCTTCCTCTCTTGCTTCTTGAACTACTGCCAATTCCTCAGCTTGCACTTTGCCTTGTACCTTGGTGTTCATCTGATTCACCTTGAATTTGGAAAACAATGCAATATATGGTGGCGGCAGCGGAGGCGTATTAGAAGTGTACCTTCTGAATCATGGTAGAGCTATCAAGAAAAAAAATTATATTAGTTGCATTTCTTTTTATTTTTATTTTTTAATAGTCTTTAAGCCTTAAACTTACCAGGGTTTTGGATGCCTAAGAATTTGATCTCCAGAACTGGCGGTATATGATAGTTCACTCGTGGCGCAGACCTTTGGCTTTGCAACTCACTCCAAGATGCTATGGGGGTATCCACTATTGGTTTGCTATTTATTGGAAAAGTGCTAGGAGCCTTGCGAAGACAACATTTCTTGAATTTTCCTTGGAGACCTCTTGCGGCAGTACTAGGGACACATTGTTCATTTTGACAAATACAGTTTTCACAACAACAAGATGACAATGAAAACATATTTTAATTAAAAATTAATTTGAGAGACAAAGAAGTAGGATAATAACTAGAGGTATACAGTACTCACAAAAAGTTTTGAAATCAATGGGAAAATCATCTGAACACTTGCAGGAGCTTCCTTATTTATACCTGGGCAACTGTCATGCTTCAAGCTTAAGAATTATTATCTCCCTCACTTTGACATATCCTTTCCTCAGTACCATTTACCTCAGTCCATACGCGTGACACAAATAGAAGCACAACATCAATGGTGCCTTCCGCTTATCAATTTTGGCTTGCATAAAAAACTTCCATTCTTGGCGACTGACTCAGCACCTACTTGGAAACCTCACAGTTAACTCTATTCCAGTCAAACATCCATTTGAGCTACTGTCTTCCACCCTGGGTATTAATAGCCCTCAGGTTCCCATTCCTGGTAAAGCGCTCTTGCTAGCTTGCACCCATGCTAGTCAGCCACAAAAACTGTATAGTTTGCAATTTGACTAGTCCCTTACCCTGCATAAATTACATCCTCATATTTGCATTTTCTCTCACTTCACTCCTTCCTATCTCATCCATCACGCCCTTGTACACTCAGACTCTATTCCCTTGCATCTATGTTATGACCTTGGAAATGTCTATACTGTTATTTCATTTCAAAATCTGTTCATGTCATTCATTTCCTCATCCCCTCTCAACTGTAGTTGGCCGCCCATAAGGTTGTATCTAGTCACTTTGGATTAACTTATAAAGGCTAAAATGCTTGCCTGAAGATTTTCTCCTCAGTTATTTAATTTCATACATTCTGGCATTTTGCTAAATCCAGTCATCACATTGGTCTTGGCTTTGGTTTCCTTTCCATTGGAACAATTCATCCCTCTCACTGTTTTTTGAGTTACCCAACCATAAGTTTGTACTTTGCGGTTAGCTTTGCTACCTTGTACTTTCCCTTGCACTCAGTCTCCTCCTTTGCGCTCACAATCATCTAAGATTTCCCCAAAGTACATGGGTTGGTTGTGTGACATCTATCCTATACAGTTTCCAACGGTGTGGTGTTGTATTTATAACCTCAGATAAGGCACTGCATTACAGGCTGTATGCTCAGAAGTTGGTTAGGCCAGACTCAGCATTTGGTGTGGGTTGGGCCCACTCCAGGCAGGGCAGGATTGCAACCTGCTTGGATGAAGCATACCAAGTAATGGAGCCAACCCAACCAAGTTTTTGGGCTAGTTCAGAAATCAGGAGCAGGGCCATTGTGGGGTTATACATGCCGGGGAAGTTGGCGTAAGCATAGGCGCGGACCAACCTGGGGATTACAGGATCTGCAGACATGCACAGAGGGATAAACACAGGGGGCTCCAAGTAGGATGCAGCAAAGGGCCATTCCATGAGAAGGACAAACTGGATTTACACAATGGCAGCAGGCTTTGGAGGAGTTGGGTCAGGTTAGGGCTAGGGTTTTGGGTTCGAGGGGTTCTTTCTTAATTTATTTTTAGACTTTCAGTTGTGCTTGTACTTAGGTTAGGGTTGAGAGGGAGGACTTAAAGACCCATTCCCAACTCTGGGTTGTAAGATTTTCACATATCTAATCATATCTTATCACCAAAGGATCAGGGAATGATTGAAGGACAGGAATATCCAACATCATTTTCTTTATTCATCTTTATCTTATAACTATCTCTTAATCTCAAACACCATAAGCACTCAAACTCCTTACAGACAATTGGAACAATAAATTCTGAACTTGAAGGAAACTTAGGGGAGTATCTTGCTCTTGCTTCCACATCTGGGGGCCTGGCCAGGAAGTAATCTTTTTTCCTAGTCTCTCAAAGGTAGCAGGTGCAATTTTTCTATTTAATACTCCCAGATCCCATGGCAAGGAAACACAGAAGCTATGAATTTTTCTGCAGGACTTTCCTCATCTTTGGTTTGACACTGCGGATGTGGGGCAGTTTCTTGCAAGGTTTGAAGAGATTGCGCATTCCCAAGGCCTAACAGGCGCAGATAAGGTTTGCACTATTGTCCTCTTCATCACTGATCAGGCATCCCTTTGGGATATGGAGGACATGACAGGATACGGGGCCCAGGATTGGGGAAGGTTGAAAGGCAAAATTTTGGCAAGGTGGGGGAGGCACAAGCCCCAGTTCTGGGAAGGTGATTTTGAGCAGGCCTTGGCAGAAGCCAGTGTGTGCAGAGGGGTACAGACGCAAAGGGAGCTGGAGGAGTATTTTTTGGCGTTTGACCGCATCTACAGTAACTTGGAGAAGAACCAGGTGATTGCAGGGAAGATGGGAGCAATGAAGCAAGCTTTTGTGGGTGGACTTGCACCGCGGCTTGGGTTGCAAGTGCAGCGGTATTTGTACAATCATGGCCTGGTTAAGCAATTGGTGGATGGGAGCACCGTGCTGTAAGAATCCAAATGGTGCTAAGCTGCAGGCAGTTCTGTGGAGGGGAAAGGTTCTGTTTAGGCTTCCCTCCTAAGAGTTACAATAATATTTAAATTTAACAAAAATCAAGATCCAGGAACTTGTAAATAAGGAATCAATGTAAGGGATGAGTTTGGGAAAAGTAAGTAGCAATGGAATCAACACTATCTGAGGCAAGATGGTGCAGGGAAAGACTTGAAAAAAATAAGTCAAATTTTTGTTCTGAGTTCAATGTAACAAGGCAGTTGTAAGTAGCAACTCCCACAAGCCAATAACTCTGGTTGTCAGCAGAAGATTGAGAAAGATCAACTCAATCCCAACCAAACTCCAGATTCTCAATGAACCTGCCCAAATCTCCGCAATCAAGAGCTTGAAGGGTACCAGATATCTGTGACTGGCTGAAAAAAACAAAAGAAATTTGTTTATGAAGCTCTAGAAGCAAAGAAATAACAGATTTGACCAAGAATAACTCAACACTTCTCAAGGAACTCAAGAGTAGTGTGGCAGAATTCAACTTTTAAAGAATAAATGGAGGTCTAACACTACATGTTTCAAGATTAAAGAAACCCCTCAGTCAAAAGCAACTGGATCCAGAAAAATGATTTGGGAAATATCAGACCAGTATGGTCAGAAAAAGGGATCAAGAGTGGTATAACACACTCAAGAATTCCAGCAGATGGAATTTTCTTCAACCAGCAAGGCTATGGTTGGTGATAAGGATCAAGGTCAAAGATGAACAGATCAAGGTTTGAGTATGGAGGCTCAAAGGATCAAGGGGAAATCAACAGATATACCCAGGATAAAGGTTGCAGATGAAGGGAAAGAGGCCCTCTGGAACAATCAGATTATTCATTACTATGCGAGATGGATTGGATGAGATGATATGCAAAAAGGCAGGGGAGAGACCCTCCTTTTATAGACCAGAGGCGTGTAGGCTATTTAAAAGAGATACTTACAAATGAGAGAAGATTTTTTTCTATAATGAAGGTTGGCGACAGGAACCGCCTGACATGGGAGAGAGAGAGGGAAAAAAAGCAAGGTATGGAAGGTAGAAACCTGCCCGCGTCAAGGAAAATGGTGGAAGTGGATGGGGGGTTTGACCCGCCGTGGCCGCGGTTGGTCAAGGGAGGATCAAGGTGGTGCAAAGTTTCTGATGGCCACAAACAACAATGTTGGTTTGCCGGCGTCAAAGAGGTATCAGACACGGCTGATTGGCCCGGATTGGTGGAGCCAATTGGTCAAAGCTGGGATCAAGCAAGGACAATGTTGGGTGAGGAGCAATGAGAGCAACAACCCACAGATCAAAAATGATTGGACAGCCGTGATGATGGTGGGAAGAGATGGATGACGTCTGTGAACAAAAACCAACGGCATCATTTTTTTTGTTAGGTTGGTGCAAGGTTGCCAAAAACAAGGATGGGAGTGAGATTGGTCATGGGGGTGATCAATTGAGGATTTTTCCTGTGACCAATCTCAAGCAGGTGATCAAATGATGGGGCTGGTCTTGGGGTCTCCAACAATTGCATGCATTGCTTGCAGTCATTGGTGACGGCAAGGATGGGGATGAAGATTGGGATGTTTTTTGGGGAGCTCAATGGCCAATGAGATTGAGCGGTCCATGGAGGAGGATGGTGGTGATGAGTTGAGGAGGGAATGGCGGCCTGCGTGCGCTTGGCCAAAAAATCCGGGTAAGCTGCAAGGGGGGGAGTTGAAAAGAAGAGGTAGGCCTTGGATGACCAATCAGGGCCTGCCTAGACTGCTAGGACAGGGAAGAGCTGAGAGATTGGGAAATGAGTGGGTACCCATAGAAACACTAGAGATAATAATTTTTTTTTTTTTGATTGATGACTGATGGATATAAAAAAATCATAAAAAGTTTTTAAAATTTCTGCAGTGGTCCAAAGGTGTCCAGACTTGATCACCACATCCCTCCCCAACTTACCAACTGTCCCTAGTCTGCACCTGAGTTTGATGATAGATATAAGAAGGAAAAAAAGATCATTGAAACCAGAGAATGGCCATTTGATCTTGAGAAGGTTTGAAGAGTTGAAAAATATCTTGATCAATACAAAAGAGCCCTAGAAGCGCCAGAGATAAAACACAGGAGGCATCCCAGGTGCTCACGTATGTGGCATACAGTAGAGTTTACAACAAAAACACAGCAAATAACCCTGATGGTGCACAATTGGGAGGACTTACTTCTGAGATAAGTTGTCCCTTGACAATGAAACTTCTTGAATTGATCAGCAGAGAGCCTTCTTGCCAGTTGAGTACCATCCAGCTCCTACAAAAATAAGATCCACCTCTAACTTGGCAAACCACCCAATAAGGACCATTCCAGCAATTTGAGAAACGCTTGCCCCACTGGGTTTTCAAAGATCAATTATAAGCTAAAACTAGATCACAAGGGTTCAAGGAGTCCCTGATTTGATTGGAGTGCTTGTCCTCCCAATACTGAACTGATTTTTCTCTGGAATCCATCATATTCTGATAACATTCATCACAAACATCTTCACTTTGCTCCAGATGCTTGGATCTAGCAACTAATAGATCAGTAGTTGAGGACACCTTTTCCTAAGGGATAACCAAGGAAGATTCCACTTCCAGATCCAAAGGGAGAACTGCTCTTAGGCCAAAGATGATTTTGTAAGGTGAGTAGCCAGTAGTCCTTTTGGTTGAGATTTGATCAGGGAAGAAAACAAGAGGAAGGGATTTGAAACAATGCTTGCCAATTTCACCAGAAAGCTTAACAAGTGCAGCCTTTAAACGAGCATGGCCTTGTTCCACCTTGCCTTGGACTTCAGTATAATAAGGGCTAGTAACTCCATGTTTTCCAGGAACAGATTGGATCATTTCAGCAAGTTTTCCACCAAATTTGGAGGCACCATCAGTAGAGTAAGATTGAGCCAGGCCATAACGCATTGTACAGGTCTCACAAAGAAAAGCTGCCACTGATTCAGGGCTAATATTCTTAAGAAATTTTGATTTAGCCCATCCAGAAAAATCATCTCTAGCCACAATGAGGTACTTAGCACCACCTGCCTTAATATGAACCACATCCATAGCAATCCTTCCAAAGACAGTGGGCTCCCCAGTGGGATAATGAACTTCATCTGGACGCCTAAGATCATGTTTTTGGCATAATTCACAACTCTTGCAGCATTGGGAGACAGATTTCTTCAGAGATGGCCACCAGAATTGTTTGGATAATTTTCAATAAGTTTTGGTTTCCCAACAATGACCAAGACCTTCATGAAGACTCTCAAGAATGGAATATTGTTTAGAAGGAATAGTAATAACAATAAGAGCACAAGGATTTCCTTTTTCATAGGCCTTGAACCTTGGAAAAAGAAACTAGAGGACTTTCTTTTAATAGATCAAAATTCTTTAGCAGAGAGATCAGGAGGTTTTTGAAGAGTTAAAAGGTACTGCTCTAATTTAAGCCGGAAACCTTGTTGAAAGCCAGAATAACCTTGAGAAGAGAAAGAGAGGACAGGTTGGATAAAAGGTTCTTCTTAATCAAAATCAATTCAAAAATTGGATTAATTGTCTCCAAGAGGTTGTTGAGATAAACCATCAGGCATAGTGAAAGATTTCCCAGGCCTGTGAACAATATAAAAAGAAAAAAGGTGGATAAAGGCCACCCAATGAGTCATAGGAGCTTTGGGGAGGCTAAGAGCATTGATAATTTCAATGATGGATTGAGCATCAACTTGTAGTTCAAACTTTTGCCCCAGAGAACGGTTTGAAGTTTCTTCATCATTTGAGCAACACCAAAAAGTTACAATTTGGGCTGAGAGTACCTAGACTCTGCATCTGAAAATAGAAAAGATTCATAAAGAGCAGGACGGTCCCAACCATTTTCATCTTCCTGAGTAGGAACAGCCCCAAAATATTGATAACTAGAATTTACAGCCAGTTTGATCTTGCCAGCTCCAGGTCCATAAAAAATCTTTTTCAAGACTATGTATTTTCCAACAATCAGTTTGAGCAACTGAAAAGAATGTTCACAATCTTGGGTCCAAATCCATTCAGCATCTTTCCTGGTTAGACAACGTAAGGGTGAACATATTTTGGATAAAGATGGGATAAGGATTCTAACATAAGTGAGAACACCTAGAAAGCCCCTAAATTCAGTGTGATTGATTGGATTAGGCCAAGAGATGATATTTTTGACTTTGGTTGGTGCCATACTCTTTCCTTCCTTGTAGACCACATGAACAGCAATTTCCAGAGCAGGGACAGAAGCAGCCAGTTTGGATCCATAGGAATTAAGGTCAGATTCCTTGATTCAAAACAGATTCTTTTCCAAATTAGTAGCATATTCCCAAATAAAACAAAAAATTCCTGAATGCCAAGGTAAGAGCTCATTATCATAGTCAGAAAATGGAACTTTAATTCAACCATTGTCAATAAAGATACCAGCATGATCAGGGATTTCTTCATGGAGGATCCACATCATCTGAGCCTGATAGACTGCAACCAGATTAGTGGCACCTTGAGGCAATTGAGTAAGTTGAAATTGACCAAGAGGAGTATCAAAGGTAGTGAGAGGGCAAGAAACAGGATGTAAGGATTGTTTGTCATAGCAACCCATAATATCCCCTAGACCATAGCAAGCTCTCCCAGAAAAAAAATTTGACAAATTATTCAGTTGCAGGAGGAATAACAGAGTATTTAAAAGTAACTTCATTAAGAGGTTGAAGATCATGAAATATTCTAAGTTTACCATTACTCTTGAGGAAAAAGAAGACAGGGCTGGAATAACTAGAGGTTGACTGCTCATATAGGCCAGTACAAACTTTTTTGCCGACCAAATTGATAAATTTTTCAACTTTAGCAGCAGGGATAGGGATCTTCTTCTTTTGCCAATGATCATGTTCAACTACAGGGATGATATAAGGGAGGCCATAGGATTCTTTCAAGAGACCTCTCTCTTCTTCACAGAAAGCAATAGATTTTTCCCTTAGAGATAGGACATTTTTTATTGAATTGAACCCATCAGGAAGAAGCCATCCATCTGGCCCAAAGTTGACCGCCTTCAGTCATTCTTCAGTTACTCAACCATTAGGCAAAAAGGGACCAGTAAAAGATTGAGGAAGACCACAGTAAGGATCAGAAGGTAAGGGACAACGCATAAGAGGAGAATTGAGGTTGAGAGGCATAGGCTGGTTGACTGGCTGGACCTTCTTGGCAACTGGCTTTCACTTGGTGGCAAACAAGAGAAGTTCTTGTTTCCTCCAGGAGTTGAACAGTGAGACTTGATTACAAAAACTGAGTCCAAGTTCCAACATTTTACATGTCCAATGTTCTGCAATATCCTCATAGGGTGCCTTTTCCATAAAGGGAGAACCAGGAGATAATACCTTGCTCACATGTGTGGCACAAGGTAGGGTTTCTAAAATGATGTTAGGAGGTTGCCCTGGCAGTGCACAATTGGGAGGACTTACTTTTACCCCAAATTGTCTCCACTGAACCCATATTCCTCCATACCAAAACCAACAAGAATAGAATCAAGATCATGATCTAGTTTAAACTCATTAAAGAGATTTGAACTGGGAATTAGAGAAGATTGATCAGACCTAGTAGTACAGGAAAAGAAGACACAACAGATCCAGAGAAAGAAGGAAAAAAAATATTTTTGGATTTTTCTATTATGAGATGTTTTTGATTTTTGATATTTTCTAGTTTAGATGAAAAAGTTGAAAAGAATGAAAAGTAAGCCTGGGGGATGAGAGTTGAAACTTGAGTTTAGGTCTGAGCCTGAAAAGAACTAAAACTATTAGTAGGATCAACTATTCACATAAAAATTGTGAGGAACTGGAATTGTCCTTCTGCTTCCCCTTTAAAGATGATTTAGAAGGATGAATGGGAAAATCTCTTTCCAAAAAACCCAAATCCAAAGAACAGAGAGGAACTTCAATTTTTCTACCATCAGCATCAGGGAGAAGAATTCTCTCCCCAACTTGATCAGAAAACATCAGAGTAGCACCAAAATCCAGCAAGAAAGGTTGTCCCAAGATCATAGGTCCTTCAAAACAAGTGATCCAAATATGACAGGTTCAAACAATATTTTGAACAATCTTGACTGGAACATCTTCAGCAATACCAACCAATTCACAAGAATGATTAACTATCCCATAGACTGAAGAATTGAAGCTGACCCTAGGACTGAGTTTGAGTTTACAGGACATGGCATCCAAAATAAAGTTGAGCTGAGATCCAGAGTCCACATTTAGCTGAGTCACCAAGATAACAGAGGAGGAAACCAAGAGGACAGGAGTAAAGGCTGGAATCTGAAGAAGGACTAGTTTCCCCAGAGTCCTCCATCAAAGTTTCAGAGGATACCTTTAGTTTGTCACAACCAATCTCCACACCTCAACAAGAGACCCATTTCTTCATTCCTTCAGAAACAGATGGAGAGATTGACAGGAGTTCAGCCACAGGTAGATCAGGAATTTTGAGATTAGAAATTTGTCTTTAATACTCCTTCCACAGCATTCATGGGGTGGTACTTTGAAATTCCCCTTTCAAATCAAAATTTGGGCTGGTTGGAGGGAGGAGGTTCAGGTGAAGCAGGAACTAAGATGGGATCAGAAGGTTGAGGTGACTTTGATGAGGCAGAAGGATCTGATTTATCTGGAAAACTTTCCATGAGTGGCTCCTTTTCCACCCCCATATCTTCTACATCAGAGGAAGGAGGCTCAGGTGAGGATTGATGTTTGACTTGTTTTTCGAGAATTGAAATTGGCAAGGAAGGGGCTTTGTGAGGTTTAGGTTCCTCATGTTGTTTACTGGCTGGATCAGATTGATAATTAGTCCCAGCAAGACTGGAGGAAGAGATAGCTGGAGGGTACCAAGGTTGAAGATTACCACAGGAAGATTGGAAATCAAAGAAAGCAAGGGATGCTTTCATTGGAGATGGGGGCTGATAAGAGGCCACCACATGTCAAATAAGGAAAGATGAATCAAAAGGGATCAGAGCACCAATAGGAAGAAAGAAATTGTTCACCTTCTGCTCCACCAACTTTTCCTTGATATCCTTCTGGAGTTTCAAGCGTTGTCCAGTTCCATGGCCTTCCCTATGACAGTAGTAACAGACCAGGGTAGATTTAGGGACAGAATTAGAGGGTTTAGGAGTAGCAAGAAAAGAAATCTTTTGATCTATTTTTTTCTCAAAATCTGAAAGTATCTTGGTGATTTTGTCTTGGGTAGTAGGTTCTTGATTAAAATTAGGATCTGCTTTAGGTCTTTTATCTGACATCATTTTATTCATCATATCATTGAATTCTTTAAAAGAAGGAGAATGGACTGGTTCAGTTGTTCTAGGTTTTTCAAAAGTCAAAGCAGTTTGACCTTTCATAACTTCATCCATAGTACTTCTAAGGATAAGGAAAACAGGAGCTTAAATTGATTACCCCTGGTGGTGATCATAGATCCAGATTTGACCAATTTTTCTTTAATCCTTTCCTGCACAGCCAAAAAAAAAGATTGGAAGAATCATGCTCAAACCTTGTCCACTGAATCAATGTGATCATTTTGGATGAGATAGTTTTGGATAGGATCCCAAGACTTCCTAAAAGACTTGTAGTCAGAGGCTGAAGAGACACCACCATTTGAGACCCATTGAGAGACAAGAGCATCCAAATCCTGCAAGGTAAACCAAGCTAAATCTAATTTACCCCAATATGCCAAGATTTCTTCCCTCAGAAGCCTCCAGTCATGGGATTCAAATCATTTGAACAACTCAATTAATTCCATAATTTCATCAGAGGAGATAAAGAATTTTAACTGATAGGCCATATTGTATTTGCCCACTCAATCCACTTCAGCAGCCATTTTGTAAGGGTCCAAAAACCTGTTGGAGTTTGCATACCTGATGCACCACAACTTGCTTTCTTTACTTTTGTTTTCCTTTCCTTTGCCCTCTATTTCCCAGATCTCTTACTTCTCTGTTCAATCTCCCAAATTGTCCCACTCATCAAATATACAAGGCACATATGCCTCACACATCTTTCATGGTCTATTTCCTATTTCTGTTTCCATATACATGTCACTAGCGCGCGTCTCTTACTCCCATAGATCATGTCACATTGTTCGTGACACTCAGACATTCATCACTACCTGAGGACAGAGGTTGAGCCAGACAGAAGGATTCCTCTCTCATCCTTCTCTCTGCTCTCACTTCTGCATCTCCTCAGGTAAGATTGTTTTTCTTTGTTTTATGTCTGATCATTATTTTCCTCAATCTCCATTTGTCACTATCTGAAATCTCATCCTTCTCTCTGCTCTCACTTCTGCATCTCCTCAGTGAACTCAACAGGTTATGAGCCCAGAGTGCTAAGCGCTGAAATTAAAACTGAAGAAGGATCCAACTAAGTCTTTTGTCGTTAAACTCAATATCAAATCCACACTCCTAACTGATATGGATGATCTTCAATCAACTACTCACCCGGCCCTTAAAACTCCCTACATTATTCCTCTGAACTCTCCAGGATCCAAATTGAACTATCTCGATTGGGCAATGATCCTCCGTATCCATTTCCGAGCGTCAGGTGTCAGCTATCTCCTCAATGGCAATTTACCAAAGAAAAATCCAGAAACCTTCTTGAAAGACAATCTGGCCGTATGTTTGTTTATCTGAAGGTCGATTCTTCCTGTTAACTTTCAATATATCAGAAAACACAAAGAAAGCGCCCTGGGGATGTGGAACGCATTGAAGGAGGCACATCAAGATAACTTGTCCGGGGGAAGAATGTATTGGCTCCGCAAACTGCTCCTAACAAAATTAAACGATAAGTATATGACAACCCATCTCTCCAAAATTGTTTCATACGGAGAGAAACTCGGATCTCTCATCACCCCAGAAAATCCCCTTACGGCAGATGACCTCCAGTCAACGGCAATTCTACTTTTGCTACCGGATGACTGGCTCGGATGTGTCTCCAGTATGATGAACGAGGAGTCAGTACCATCATCCAAGATTATAACCGCCCTAAAGCAGGAACACCTACGTAGACAGACCAGAATTGAAGATGAAACTACACAGTCGGTCAGCTCCAAGTCAACAAAAATTGCCCAGAAAAAGAAAGAGAAATCTACCTCTACGCAAAATCCAAGTGGATACACCCAAACGTACTATTGCACCAACTGCAAAACAAAAGGACACTCTTTCTCCAAGTGTCCGGAAGTGCTTGAAGCTCTTGAGGAATCAAAAAGGAATAACCAAACAAGATCAAACAAAAAGGGTGGAAACTACAAGCCACCAAACGCAAATGCCAGTAAAGCTGTTGTCAAATATGATTCACAAGAAGACAACTCAGACAATTTTTCCGACTCACAAATTATAGTTCATTCCGGGTCAACTACGTGTAACCTCACCCACTCAAACTTTAACCTGAACAGAGATTTCAACCTGGACTCAGGATGTTCCGTTTCTATGACACCTTACAAATACCAGATCTCAAACAGAAAAACAAACCTGAATCCCATTCGCCTGGCAGACGGATCCACCATCACTTCCATAGCTGAAGGATCTCTAGACCTCTCCTTCTTCCAAATTTGATCTCTGTTGGTCCCTAAACTAAACAAACCCCTCCTGTCCATCTCAAGCATCTGCAATTCCGGTTTCATTGTTGTTTTTTCTAAGGACGGATGTAAAATCTACAACAAGAAAACCACTTATCTGACTCACTCGGCTCTCAAATCAGGATATTGATGAGGAAATCTGTACTATCTGTCAAGACAGGATGTAAGCGGCCACTATTCCCGTTCCTCAACTATTGACTGTTCATCTGACAACAGCCTGTTTGGCTACCATTGTTTGGCTACCATAACAGACTCTCACACTTAAACCTGAGATCTCTCAAGAAACTACTCAAGTCGCAAAACATCTCACCGATGCCCTCAAACAATCTGGAGGTTCAACAGTGTCCAACCTGTATTTAATCAAAGATGACACAAACCCCTTTTCAAACTTGTCTCAGCCATAGGTCCACCAGAGATGGACAAATAATCCATTCCGACATGTGTAGTTTTGAGACTACATCGCAAGAAGGGTACAAGTAATTTGTTACCTTTATCAATGACTACTCAAAGGTGCTTTTCACGTACCCTATCAAGAACAAGTCAGATGTTTTTCAATGCACGAAGATCTTCATACCTTTTTTTGAAAACCAGTACCAATCATATATCACCTCCCTGCGCACAGACAACGGAGGAGAATACCTCAACCAACCAATGAAATCTTTCCTCAAATTGAAAGGCATCACTCTCAAACCAGGACCTCCACACTCCACTCAACTCAATGGAGTGGCTGAACGGTCCAATCGCACCATATGCAATATGATTCTAGCCTCACTTATATCCTCTCACTTACCCAAATCTTTCTGGGCGGACGCTCTCCGCCATTCAACTTTTGCGTTCAATTCCTTTCCATGAAAAACCCCTTCTGGTTTTGTCTCACCAAACTCTCTCCTTTTCCGCGAAGATACACCTCTATCCTACCTCCATCCATTCGGGTGTAAAGTATGGTACAAGGTACCTGAGCAAAACCGGCTAAAACTCGACAAGAAGGGTAAGTTTGGCATCCTCCTGTCCTATCTTCCTGACGGTAACGGGTACCGCATCCTTGACTATGAGAGCCGTAAGGTAATAAAGTCTTGTGACTGCATCTTCAACAATACTGTTTTCCCGTATGCTCAACCCAACAGCTTCAAAACCAGACCCAAGCCGACGCCAAACTCAGAGCCTCCTTCCATTCCTCCCATTCCTCCTCTCTCCCCAGTTTCTTCATTACCTTGTGAAATTCCTGCTCCCTCATCTCTGCCCACACCCCCAGAAAACTTGGCTGCACCACAGCCACCAGAACCAACCTCCGGACGTCCAGTCACCTCACCCTCTATGACCGTCAACTTCCAACCTCCCTTGTCTTGGCCGCGCTCTTCAAGCATCATCTCATCAGGCTTGGACTGGATACCCCCTCTTTCCACCAACAATGTGTCCGCATTGTCTCCTCCCTCCCCATCTTCCCCTCTCCCCACATGTGATCCCTTTCCTCCTGCTGTTCCTTTGGCTCCATCCCCTCCTTCCATTCCCCATGTTTCTCCACTACCAATCCCAGGGAACAAACCTCCCCCCAACGGGTCCTTTACCTTCCCAACCCCGTCATTGCTGGCTTGATGATCGTCAAGGCGTTGCCAATCTCCCTCCAATTACGGGAATTTCTCCCGCTGTAATACTCCAAACGGTGCTAGGCCGTGGCAGTTCTGCGGAGGGGAAATGTGCTGTTTAGGCTGCCCTCCTGAGTGTTACAAAAATATTTAAATGTAACTGAGATCAAGGTCCAGAACCTGGTAAATGAGGAATCAAGGATTAGAGGATAAAGATGATGATAGTTTGGTAGCGACGGAACAGCACTATCTGAGACAAGATTATGCAGGGAAAAACTTGAACAAAAGAAGTTAAAGTCCCCTTAGAGTTCAAAGAACAAAAGCTGTTGTATGTAAACAACGCCCACACGCTAATAACTCCGGTCGTCAGCAGAAGATTGGGGATGATCAACTCAAACCCAAGCAACCTCCAGGTTCTCAATGAACCTGCCCAACTCTCCGCAATCAAGCACTTGAAGGGTACCAGATAACTGTGGGTGGCTGTACAGGACAAAGCACAATGTTTAAGCAGCTCTAAAGCAAACAATAACTGATTTGAAGCAAGGATAACCTCAAGACTTCTCAAGGGACTCAAGAGTAGGCTGGCAGAATGCAACTCCAAAGAAGCTAAGGGGAGGTATAACACTCCAGGTCTTAAGCTTAATAAGACCTCTTCAATCAATTGTGATTGGCTCCCGAAAGGTGATCAGGGATCAGGACCAGTATGGTCAGAGAAAGGGATCAAGGAGTGGTATGACACACTCAAAAATTCCAACAGACAGAATTTTTCTTCAACCAGCAAGGCTATTGGTTGGTGATAAGGATCAGGGATCAAGGGTTGAGTATGGAGGCTCAAGGATCAAAGGTGTGCTGATTTCATTCTGGATTGTTCCATGTTCTGATGATTTCCAATGATGATCAAAAAAGGCAGGGGAGAGCCCCTCCTTATATGGGCAGGAGGCCCTGTTAGACTATATACAACGGATTCTACAAATAGAGCAGAAAAGGGAAGGCAACCACGTGGTCACTCGCGTCCGTCTGTGGATGGGCGCGAGTAACAATACCAGAGTCACCCACCCCTTGTCTGAAGGCGGAAGCGGGTGGGAGAGAGAAATGAACCAAACCGCCGCGGATGTCCACGGGCGGTTGTTGGCACTCTTCCAAAGGCGGAAGCGGGTGGGAGAGTCCCAGGAAAGGTGACGGATGAATTCCATGAGAGCGCGGATGGGCGGATAGGAGATTGGTTTGAGAAAGTTGAGTAAATCCTGACGGCCTTGAGATCCACGACTGATAGATCAAGTGCAATGGGAGGTTTGACGGATCCAAGGATTTGCCAAATGCTTGGGGGTGCGGTGTAAGACTCCAAACGGTGCTAAGCCGTGGCAGTTCTGTGGAGGGGAAAGGTGCTGTTTAGGCTGCCCTCCTAGGAGTTACAATAATATTTAAATGTAACCGGAATCAAGGTCCAGAACCTTATGGATGAGAAATCAAAGTAAGGGAAGAGGATAAGAGTTGTTGGTAGCAATGGAAACAACACTATCTGAGGCAAGATGGTGCAGGTAAAGACTTGAAAAAATAAGTCAAGGTTTGTTCAGAGTTCAATAGAACAAGGCAGTTGTAAGTTACAACGCCCACAAGCTAATAACTCTGGTTGTCAGCAGCTGATTAGGAAAGATCAACTCAATTCCAACCAACCGCCAGGTTCTCAATGAACCTGCCCAACTCTCCGCAATCAAGCGCTTGAAGGGTACCAGATAACTGTGGGAGGCTGAACAAAACAAAAGCAATTTGTTTGTGAAGCTCTAGAAGCAAATCAATAACAAATTTGAGCAAGAATATCCCAACACTTCTCAAGGGACTCAAGAATAGCATGGCAAAATTCAACCTTAAAGAAGAAGGGAGGTATAACACTCCAGGTTTTAAGCTTAATAAAACCTCTTCAATCAAACGTGATTGGCTCCAGAAGGATGATCAAGGAGAGATCAAGACCAGTATGTTCGGAAAAAGGGATCAGAGTGGTATAACACACCCAAGAATTCAGACAGACAGGAATTCTTCTTCAACCAGCAAGGCTATTGGTTGGTGATAAGGATCAAGGTCACAAGGGACAGAGTTTGAGTACGGAGGCTCAAAGGATCACGGGGAAATCATGGATATACTCGGATAAGTTGCTCAGATAAGTGGGGAAGGATGCCCACGGATAAGTTGATTATGATGATGGGGGAAACAGATGAGATGAGATGATGATGGTCTCCTGGGATGCTGGGCCAAAAGGCAGGGGAGATCCCTTCCTTTTATAGACATGAGGCCCTGTATACTATGTACAAGAGATACTACAAATAGGTGCGGGAAAATGAAAACATAAAAAGAAGATGACATGAGAGGAAAAAAAAAAAAGAAAAGAAATGTCGCCCGCGTCGAGAATGACCGCGGGCAACCAGATGGACACCCGCGACAGCGGTTGCGGGTGTCGACAACGGCTGTCGTCGCCCGATTGGCGGCGACAGCGGGGTGAAGTTTCCGACGGCCGCTGTGGAAACTTTAGAGGTTGATCCTCACGAAGTTGTCCCTAGTTACGGGATCAATGGTTCTAGCGTCTGTAAGACCGAGAACGCTTCCTTTCCTTTACTCCGAGCGAGAGAGAGAGAGAGAATGAGAGAATGAGAGAATGATAGAATGATAGAATGATAGAATTATGGATGGGAGGATGCTCCCTACAACCCGAAGTCGAGGGGAAGGGTGTTTGAGCCCTCCCCCTCAACCCTAACCTAAGCACAAGCACAAAGACAGACTGACAACCATGAAGAAGGAAACCTAGACCCAGAACCCTAACCCATCCCTAAACCCATACCCATACCCTACCCCCGCCAGCTCGCCTGTCATTACGCGCATCCGGTTCATCTTTTCGTGGCGCGGCCCTCCGCCGCGCGATACCCAAGATCCACCGCGCTTGCGCGCATCCACCCGACGCGCCGTCGTGAATTTCCCGTCCCGTGGCCGGCCCGCGCTTGCGCGCGGCTGCCACGCATATAGCCCCGCTGTCGCCCCGCTTTTTCCTTCCCCGACTAGCCGCTCCAAGAACCCGGTCGGCCCAGCTCCATCCATGAGTCGGACATCCAAGCGGGTCGCGGCCCGCCTCCCTTAGTCAGGCCCGGCCCGCAGTCGCGTGCTTGATCCCCCCGCGCCTACTGCTGAGCCCGCAGCGGCTGCTGCTGAACCCGCAGCGGCTACTGCTGAGAACCGGCGCACCCCAACTGCTGAGCCTAACCTACCAGATGCTGAGCGCGCAGGCCGCGACGCAGTCCACGACCCGAGGCTATATAATGACACCACACCGCGAGCCGTCGCTTGCGGTTGTCGGTCGGATCAGATGATGGGCAAGGAGGGTGTGAGTGAGTTTGAGTTGATGGTTGTTGTCGTCGGATTGGAGGGATGAGTGGATGGTAGGAGTGATAGATTGGATGAGTTGGTGGGTGGTGGGTTGAGTTGGGTTCGAGGTTGTTTGATGGCATGGTTGATGAGTGGATCGAGTAGGATCCTCTGGAGCTGATGATGACGGAGTGGGTGATGATGATGCTCTGGGTAGGTTGAGATGGTGGGTATGATGAGATTGATCAAATGATAGTTGACGACCGTCGCGACAAGCGACGGCGTTGGTTGGATGAGGGGATCGGGAAGGATTGAAGGGATTGTCAAAGGTCTTTTGACAATCGCTTGCTTCGCCAAAAGTCAGTGCCGCGAGCGCAACAAGTAGGAGTTGAACATAGGAAGGGGGGATTGAAGGGGAGAGACAGGCAAGAGGCCTTTCCTAGACCGCTAGGACAGGGAGAAGTTGAGAGATGGGGGGAAATGAAGGTACCCATAGGGGTACAACCAAAAATTTTTTTTTTTTTTTTTTTTTTTTTTTGATTTATTGATGGATAAAGAGTGTAAAAAAATTAAATTTTTTTTTTTTTTTTTTTTTTTTTTTCCATGGTGTCCCCAATTGGTCACCACATCTCTCCCCAACTTACAGACTGTCCCTAGTCTGCATCTAAAATTTGAAGGGATTAAAAAAAAAAGGCAGGGAACAAAGAAATTGAAGCAAAGATTGGCCATTTCTTGATCTTGAGAGCAATTGAAGAGTTGAGGGAAATATCTTGATTCTTCCAAATGAGCCCTAGAAGCGGCAGGAATAGAACAAGGAGGGCGTCCCAGGTGCTCACATATGTGGCATACAGTAGAGTTTTACAACAAAAATGCAGCAAATGACCCTGGTGGTACACAATTGGGAGGACTTACTTCTGAGATAAGTTGCCCCCACAACAATGAAACTTCTTGACTTGATCAGCAGAGAACCTTCTGGCCAACCAAGTACCATCCAGCTCCTCCAAAACATAAGATCCACCTCTAACTTGATGAACCACTTGATAAGGGCCATTCCAACGATTAGATAAAAGCTTGCCCCACTGGGTCTCCAAAGATCAATTATAAGCTAAAACTAGGTCACCAGGGTTCAAGGGCTCCCTGATTTGATTAGAGTGCTTGTCCTCCCAATACTGGACGGATTTTGCTCTGGACTCCATCATCTTTTGATAAGCTTCATCACGAACGTCTTCACTTTGCTCCAGTTGCTTGGATCTAGCAACTAACAGATCAGTAGTTGAGGACACCTCTTCCCAAGAGACACCCAAGAAAGATTCCATTTCCAGATCCAAAGGAAGGACTGCTCTTTGACCAAAGATGATTTCATTAGTTGAGTAGCCAGTAGTCCTTTTGGTTGAGATTTGATCAGAGAAGAGAACAAGAGGAAGGAATTTGCGACAATTCTTGCCACTTTCACCAGCCAGTTTAACAAGTGCAGCCTTCAAAGGGGCATGGCCTTGTTCCACCATGCCTTAGCCTTCAGGATAATAAGGAGTAGTAACTCTATGTTTTCCAGGAAGGGATCGGATCATTTCAGCAAGCTTTCCCCCAAATTCAGAGCCACCATCAGTAGAGTAAGATCAAGCCAGGCCATAACGCATTGTCCAGGTCTCGTAGAGGAAAGCTGCCACTGATTCAGAGCTAAGGTTCTTAAGAAATTTTGCTTCAACCCATCCGGAAAAATCATCTCTAGCCACAATGAGGTACTTAGCACCACCTGCCTTAATATGAACCACATCCATAGCAATCCTTCCAAAGACAGTGGACTCCCCAGTAGGATAACAAATTTCAGCTGGGCGCCTAAGATCACGTTTTTGACAAACTTCACAACTCTTGCACCATTGGGTTGCACCATTGGGAGACGGATTTCTTCAAAGATGGCCACCAGAATCGTTCGGATAGTTGTTGATAAGTTTTGGTTTCCCCACAATGACCAAGGCCTTCATGGAGACTTTCAAGGATAGAATCTTGTTTAGAGGGAATAGTAACAACAATAAGAGCACAAGGATTGCCTCTCTTCATAAATCTAGAGCCTTGAACAAAAAAATTAGAAGAATTTTGTTTAAGAGATCAAAATTCCTTAGCAGAGAGATCAGGAGGTTTTTGAAGAGTTGAAAGGTACTGCTCTAATTTAAGCCAGAAGCCTTGTTGAAAGCCAGAATAATTTCAAGAAGAAAAAGAGAAAATAGGTTGGATTAAAGGTTCCTCTTCATTGAAATCGGTTCCAAAATCAGATTTGTTTTCCCCAAGAGGTCATCGAGATAAACCGTCAGGCATGGTGAAAGATTTCCCCGGCCTGTGAACAATATCAAAAGAGAAAAGCTGGATAAAGGCCACCCAACGAGTCATAGGAGCATTGGGAAGACTGGGAGCGTTGATCATTTCAATTATGGATCAAGCATCAACTTGCAATTTGAAATGTTGGCCCCAGAGAACGGTTTGAAGTTTCTTCATCATTTGAGCCACAGCACAGAGTTCCAGTTTGGGCTGGGAGTATCTAGATTCTACATCTGAAAACAACAAATATTCATAAAGAGCAGGACGGTCCCAACCATTTTCATCTTCCTGAGTAAGGAAGGCCCAAACAGATCAATAACTAGAATCAACAGCCAGCTTGATCTTGCCAGCTCCAGGTCCATAAGAGATCTTTTTCAAAACTATGTCTTTACCAACTATCCTTTTGAGTAGCTGGAAAGCACATTCACAATCTTGGGTCCAAATCCATTCAGCATCTTTTGTGGTTAGACGACGCAAGGGTGCACAGATTTCAGATAAAGATGGGATAAAGATTCTAACATAAGTAACAACACCTAGAAAGCCCCTAACTTCAGTTGGATTGATTGGGGTAGGCCAAGAGATGATCTTGTTGACTTTGGCTGCTGCCATCCTTCTTCCTTCCTTGCAGACCACATGACCAACAATTTTCAGAGCAGGGACACAAGCCGCCAGTTTGGATCCAGTGACAGTAAGGCCAGATTCCTCAATTCGAAACAGAATCCTCTCCAAGGTAGTAGCATATTCCCAGATAAAACGACAAATTCCTGAATGCCAAGGTAAGAGCTCATTATCATAGTCAGATACTGGACCTTTAATTCCTCCATCGTCAATAAAGATACCAGCATGATCAGGGATTTCATCCTGGAGGATCCACATCATCTGAGCCTGATAGACTGCAACCGAGTTGGTGGCTTCTTGAGGCAATTGAGTAAGTTGAAATCGACCAAGAGGAGTATTGAAAGTAGTGAGAGGACAAGAAATAGGATGTAAGGATTGTTTGTCATAGCCACCCATAATATCCCCTAGACCATAGCAAGCTCTCCCTGCGAAGGATTCAACAAATTCTTCAGTAGCAGGAGGGATACCAGAGTCTTTAATAGTAACTTTATTAAGAGGTTGAAGATCATGAACTATTCTAAGTTTACCATTACTCTTGAGGACACAGAAGCCAGGGCTGGAGTAACTAGAGTTTGACTGTTCATACAGGCCAGTTTGAACTCGTTCCAGGACCAACTTGATGAATTCGTCAACTTTAGCAGCAGGGATAGGGATCTTTTTCTTTTGCCAAGGATCATGTTCAACTACAGGGATGATATAAGGGAGGCCATAGGATTCCCGCAAGAGACCTCACTCTTCTTCACAGAAAGAAATAGATTTTTCCCTTAGAGATGAGAAATTTTTGATTAAATTTAACTCATCAGGAAGAAGCCATCCATCTGGACCAAAGTTGACCACCTTCAGACGTTCTTCAGTGACCCGTCCATTAGGCACAAAGGGACCAGTAAGAGATTGAGGAAGACCACAGTAAGGATCGCGAGATAGAGGAGGACGCATAAGGGGAGGATTGAGGATGAGAGGCATAGGCTGGTTGACTGGTTGGATCTTCTTAGCAACTGGTTTATACTTAGTGGCAAAAGAGAGAAGTTCTTGTTTCCTCCAAGAGTTGACCAGAGAGACTTGATTACGAAAGCTGAGTCCAAGTTCCAACATCTTCCAAGTCCGATGTTCTGCAATATCCTTGAAGGGTGCCTTCTCCATAAAAGGAGAACCAGGAGATAATACGTTGCCCACATGTGTGGCACAAGGTAGGGTTTCAAAAATGATGGTAGAAGATTGCCCTGGCAGTGCACAATTAGGAGGACTTACTTGTACCCCAAATTGCCTCCACTGAAGCCCATATTCCTTCATACCAAAATCACCAAAAACGGAATTGCAATTAGGATCTAGTTTAGAATCATTGCGGAGATTCGAACCAGAACTGAGAGAAGATTGATCAGACTCAAAAGTAGAAGGAGAAGAAGACACAACAGATCCAGAGAGAGAAGGAGATGGAGAAGAAATATTTTTGGATTTTTCTATTTTGATATGTTTTTTTTTTTAATATTCTTGAGCTCAGAAGAGAATGATGAAAGGAATGAAAAATAAGCCTGAGGGATGGGAGTTGACCCTTGAGTTGCAGTCTTAGGCTAAAAAGAACTACAACTATTAGTAGGATCAACTATTCCCCTAAAAAATGAGAGGAACTAGAGTTATCCTTCTGCTTCCCCTTAAAAGATGATTTGGGAGAATGACCAGGAAAATCTTTTTCCCAACAAGCAGAATCCAAAGAGCAAAGAGGAACTTCAATTTTCCTGCCATCAGCATCAGGGAGAAGAATTCTCTCCCCAACTTGATCAGAAAACATCAGGGTTGCACCAAAGTCCATTAAGAAGGGTCGTCCCAAGATCATAGGACTGTCCAAACGAGTGATCCAAAAGTGGGAGGTTCCAACAATATTTCGACCAATCCTGACCGGTACATCCTCAGCAATACAAACCAGTTCACAAGCTTGATTTCCTATCCCATACACTGCAGAGTTGAAGCTGACCCTAGGACTAAGTTTGAGCTTGCAGGCCATAGCATCCAAGATTAAGTTAAGCTGAGATCCAGAATCCACAAGAGGAGAAACAGTTTTAGCTGAGTCACCAAGATAATAAGGAAGGAAGCCAAGGGAAAAGGAATAAAGGTTGGAGTCTAAAGAAGGACTGGTTCCACCAGAGTCCTCCATTAAAGTGCCAGAGGAGACTTTGAGTTCTTCAGGGCCAATTTCCACACGTTGACGAGAGACCCATTTCTTCATTCCTTCAGCAACAGATGGAGAGATCGATAGGAGTTCAGCCAAAGATAGATCAGGAATTTTGAGATCAGAAATTTTCTTTAATACTCCCTCCACAGCATTGGGGTGATCCTTGGAGATGCCCCTTTCAAATCAAACTTTGGGCTGGGTGGAGGGAGGAAGTTCAGGTGATGCAGAATCTAAGATAGGATTAGAAGGTTGAGGTGAGGGAGAAGGATCAGGGTGATCTGGGAACCTTTCCATGAGTGGTTCCTTTTCCACCTCCATGTCTTCTACATCAGAGGAAGGAGGCTCAAGTGATGATCGACGTTTAACGGGTTTTCAAAGGATTGAAGTTGGCAAGGAAGGAGCCTTATGAGGTTTAGGTTCCTCATGTTGTTTCCTGGCTGGATCAGATTGATAAGTAGTCCCAGCAAGACTAGAGGAAGAAATAGCTGGAGGATACCAAGGTTGGAGGGTACCACAGGATGATCAAAATTCAAAGGAAGCAAGAGATGCTTTCACAGGAGGTGATGGCTGGTAAGAGGCCACCACATTTCGGATAGGACGAGACAAGTCAAAAGGGATTAGAGCACCATTACGGAGGAAGTAATTGTTCCCCCTCTGCTCTACCAACTTTTCCTTTAGGTCCTTCTGAAGTTCTTGGCATTGTCCGGTTCCATGGCCTTTCCTATGACAGTAGTAACAGACCAGAGTTGATTTGGGGACAGAAGAAGGATTTTTAGGAGTAGCTAGCGAAGAAATCTTTTGATCTATTTTGTTCTCAAAGGCTCTAAGTAACTTGGTGATTTCATCTATAGTAGTAGGTTCTCAATTGGAATTAGGATCTGCTTTAGGCCTACGATCTGCCTCCATTTTAATCATAATTTTGTTTGAATCTTTAAAAGGAGGAGCATGGACCGGTTCAGTAGTTCTAGGCTTTTCAAAGGTAAGAGAAGTTTGACCTTTGATGACTTTATCCACAGTACTCATAAGGGTAAGAAAAACAGGGAGCTTTAATTGATTATCCCTGGTGGTAATCATGGATCCAGATTTGACCAGTTCTTCTTTAATCCTTTCCTGCACAGCCAACGAAAAATATTGGAAGAACTTTGCTCAAATTTTGTCCACCGTGTCAATTTGATCGTTTTGGATAAGATAGTTTTGAATGGGATCCCAAGACTTCCTAAAAATCTGATAGTCAGAGGCTGAAGAAATACCACCATTGGAGAGCCACTGAGAAACCAGAGCATTCAAATCCTGCAGAGTAAACCTAGCCACATCTATTTTACCCCAGTATGCCAACATAGCCTTCCTGAGAAGCGTCCAGTTATGGGATTCAAATCCCTCAAAAGACTTGATTACCTCCATAACTTCACCAGAGGAGATAAAGAATTGCAACTGATAAGCCATATCAAATTCACTAGCTCCATCCACTTCAGCAGCCATTTTGTAGGAGTCCAAGAATCGCTCGACATTTGTACCGTTGAAGCCTAAGTTCTTGTTCTGAGGTTTGATCTTTACCATCTTAGGTTGGACAGAGGTGGTTGGAGTAGCGGAAGATGCCATATTGAATAAAAGAGTTCCTAGGGGATCCAAAGAGCAGATTTCCAAAGTGGCTCACGAGTGTGGCAAGAGTAGGGTTTCGCCAAAAACAACAAGTATCTTGCCCAAGCGGTGCACAAATTGGGAGGACTTACTTCTAGGATAAGTTTCCTCCACGGATCAGATTTGAGAAGAGAAGAAAAAAAAAAAAAGATTGGATTTCGAGGTTGATTTTAAATGTCTTGGGACTGTAAATCCCAAGGTTGCTGGTTTGATCCCGGCCCGGGGGACCAAATGTAAGACTCCAAACGGTGCTAAGCCGTGGCAGTTCTGTGGAGGGGAAAGGTGCTGTTTAGGCTGCCCTCCTAGGAGTTACAATAATATTTAAATGTAACCGGAATCAAGGTCCAGAACCTTATGGATGAGAAATCAAAGTAAGGGAAGAGGATAAGAGTTGTCGGTAGCGATGGAAACAACACTATCTGAGGCAAGATGGTTCAGGTAAAGACTTGAACAAATAAGTCAAGGTTTTTTCAGAGTTCAATAGAACAAGGAAGTTGTAAGTAACAACGCCCACAAGCTAATAACTCTGGTTGTCAGCAGCTGATTAGGAAAGATCAACTCAATCCCAAACAACCTCCAGGTTCTCAATGAACCTGCCCAACTCTCCCCAATCAAGCGCTTGAAGGGTACCAGATAACTGTGGGAGGCTGAACAAAACAAAAGCAATTTGTTTATGAAGCTCTAGAAGCAAATCAATAACAAATTTGAGCAAGAATATCCCAACACTTCTCAAGGGACTCAAGAATAGCATGGCAAAATTCAACCTTAAAGAAGAAGGGAGGTATAACACTCCAGGTTTTAAGCTTAATAAAACCTCTTCAATCAAACCTGATTGGCTCCAGAAGGATGATCAAGGAGAGATCAAGACCAGTATGGTCGGAAAAAGGGATCAGAGTGGTATAACACACCCAAGAATTCAGACAGACAGGAATTCTTCTTCAACCAGCAAGGCTATTGGTTGGTGATAAGGATCAAGGTCACAAGGGACAGAGTTTGAGTACGGAGGCTCAAAGGATCAAGGGGGAATCATGGATATACCCGGATAAGTTGCTCAGATAAGTGGGGAAGGATGCCCACGGATAAGTTGATTATGATGATGGGGGAAACAGATGAGATGAGATGATGATGGTCTCCTGGGATGCTGGGCCAAAAGGCAGGGGAGAGCCCTTCCTTTTATAGACATGAGGCCCTGTATACTATGTACAAGAGATACTACAAATAGGTGCGGGAAAATGAAAACATAAAAAAAGATGACATGAGAGGAAAAAAAAAAAAAAAAAGAAATGTTGCCCGCTTCAAGAATGACCGTGGGCAACCAGATGGACACCCGCGACAGCGGTCGCGGGTGTCAACAACGGCTGTCATTGCCCAATCGGCGGCGACAGCGGGGTGAAGGTTCCGACGGCCGTGAGCGGTTGCTCGCGGTCGTCGGTTGGATCAGATGATGGGCAAGGAGGGCGTGAGTGAGTTTGAGTTGATGGTCGTTGTCATTGGATTGGAGGGATGAGTGGATGGTAGGAGTGATAGATTGGATGAGTCGGTGGGTGGTGGGTTGAGTTGGGTTTGAGGTTGTTTGATGGCATGGTTGATGAGTGGATTGAGTGGGATCCTCTGGAGCTGATGATGACGGAGTGGGTGATGATGATGCTCTGGTAGGTTGAGATGGTGGGTATGATGAGATCAATTGAATGATAGTTGACAACCGTTGGAACAAGCGACGGCGTCGGTTGGATGAGGGGATCGGGAAGGATCAAAGGGATCGTCAAAGGTGGTTTGACGATTGCTCGTGTTGCCAAAAGTCAGGGCCGCGAGCGCAACAAGTAGGAGTTGAACATAGGAGGGGGGGATTGAAGCGGAGAGACAGGCAAGAGGCCTGTCCTAGACCGCTAGGACAGGGAGAAGTTGAGAGATGGGGGGAAATGAAGGTACCCATAGGGGTACAACCAAAAAAAAATATTTTTTTTTTTTTTTTTTTTTTCCGTGGTGTCCCAGATTGGTCACCACATCTCTCCCCAACTTACAGACTGTCCCTAGTCTGCATTCAAAATTTGAAGGGATTAAAAAAAAGGCAGGGAACAAAGAAATTGAAGCAAAGATTGGCCATTTCTTGATCTTGAGAGCAATTGAAGAGTTGAGGGAAATATCTTGATTCTTCCAAATGAGCCCTAGAAGCGGCAGGAATAGAACAAGGAGGGCGTCCCAGGTGCTCACATATGTGGCATACAGTAGAGTTTTACAACAAAAACGCAGAAAATGACCCTGGTGGTGCACAATTGGGAGGACTTACTTCTGAGATAAGTTGCCCCCACAACAATGAAACTTCTTGACTTGATCAGCAGATAACCTTCTGGCCAACCGAGTACCATCCAGCTCCTCCAAAACATAAGATCCACCTCTAACTTGATGAACCACTTGATAAGGGCCATTCCAACGATTAGATAAAAGCTTGCCCCACTGGGTCTCCAAAGATCAATTATAAGCTAAAACTAGGTCACCAGGGTTCATGGGCTCCCTGATTCAATTAGAGTGCTTGTCCTCCCAATACTGGACGGATTTTGCTCTGGACTCCATCATCTTTTGATAAGCTTCATCACGAACGTCTTCACTTTGCTCCATTTGCTTGGATCTAGCAACTAACAGATCAGTAGTTGAGGACACCTCTTCCCAAGAGACACCCAAGAAAGATTCCATTTCCAGATCCAAAGGAAGGACTGCTCTTTGACCAAAGATGATTTCATAAGGTGAGTAGCCAGTAGTCCTTTTGGTTGAGATTTGATCAGAGAAGAGAACAAGAGGAAGGAATTTGCAACAATTCTTGCCACTTTCACCAGCCAGTTTAACAAGTGCAGCCTTCAAAGGGGAATGGCCTTGTTCCACCATGCCTTGGCCTTCAGGATAATAAGGAGTAGTAACTCTATGTTGTCCAGGAAGGGATCGGATAATTTCAGCAAGCTTGCCCCCAAATTCAGAGCCACCATCAGTAGAGTAAGATCAAGCCAGGCCATAACGCATTGTCCAGGTCTCGTAGAGGAAAGCTGCCACTGATTCAGAGATAAGGTTCTTAAGAAATTTTGCTTCAACCCATCCGGGAAAATCATCTCTAGCCACAATGAGGTACTTAGCACCACCTGCCTTAATATGAACCTCATCCATAGCAATCCTTCCAAAGACAGTGGACTCCCCAGTAGGATAACAAATTTCAGCTGGGCGCCTAAGATCACGTTTTTGACAAACTTCACAACTCTTGCACCATTGGGAGACGGATTTCTTCAAAGATGGCCACCAGAATTGTTTGGATAGTCGTCGATAAGTTTTGGTTTCCCCACGATGACCAAGGCCTTCATGGAGGCTTTCAAGGATAGAATCTTGTTTAGAGGGAATAGTAGCAACAATAAGAGCACAAGGATTGCCTCTCTTCATAAGTCTAGAGCCTTGAACAAAAAAATTAGAAGACTTTTGTTTAAGAGATCAAAATTCCTTAGCAGAGAGATCAGGAGGTTTTTGAAGAGTTGAAAGGTACTGCTCTAATTTAAGCCAGAAGCCTTGTTGAAAGCCAGAATAATTTCGAGAAGAAAAAGAGAAAATAGGTTGGATTAAAGGTTCCTCTTCATTGAAATCAGTTCCAACATCAGATTTGTTGTCCCCAAAAGGTCGTTGAGATAAACCGTCAGGCATGGTGAAAGATTTCCCCGGCCTGTGAACAATATCAAAAGAGAAAAGCTGGATAAAGGCCACCCAACGAGTCATAGGAGCATTGGGAAGACTGGGAGCGTTGATCATTTCAATTATGGATCAAGCATCAACTTGCAATTCGAAATGTTGGCCCCAGAGAACGGTTTGAAGTTTCTTCACCATTCGAGCCACAGCACAGAGTTCCAGTTTGGGCTGGGAGTATCTAGATTCTACATCTGAAAACAACAAATATTCATAAAGAGCAGGACGGTCCCAACCATTTTCATCTTCCTGAGTAAGGAAGGCCCCAACAGATCGATAACTAGAATCGACAGCCAGCTTGATCTTGCCAGCTCCAGGTCCATAAGAGATCTTTTTCAAAACTATGTCTTTACCAACTATCCTTTTGAGTAGCTGGAAAGCACATTCACAATCTTGGGTCCAAATCCATTCAGCATCTTTTCTGGTTAGACGAAGCAAGGGTGCACAGATTTTGGATAAAGATGGGATAAAGATTCTAGCATAAGTGACAACACCTAGAAAGCCCCTAACTTCAGTTGGATTGATTGGGGTAGGCCAAGAGATGATCTTGTTGACTTTGGCTGGTGCCATCCTTCTTCCTTCCTTGCAGACCACATGACCAACAATTTCCAGAGCAGGGACACAAGCCACCAGTTTTGATCCAGAGACAGTAAGGCCAGATTCCTCGATTTGAAACAGAATCCTCTCCAAGGTAGTAGCATATTCCCAGATAAAACAACAAATTCCTGAATGCCAAGGTAAGAGTTCATTATCATAGTCAGATACTGGACCTTTAATTCCTCCATCGTCAATAAAGATACCAGCATGATCAGGGATTTCATCCTGGAGGATCCACATCATCTGAGCCTGATAGACTGCAACCAAGTTGGTGGCTCCTTGAGGCAATCGAGTAAGTTGAAATCAACCAAGAGGAGTATTGAAAGTAGTGAGAGGACAAGAAATAGGATGTAAGGATTGTTCGTCATAGCCACCCATAATATCCCCTAGACCATAGCAAGCTCTCCCCGCAAAGGATTCAACAAATTCTTCAGTAGCAGGAGGGATACCAGAGTGTTTAATAGTAACTTTATTAAGAGGTTGAAGATCATGAACTATTCTAAGTTTACCATTACTCTTGAGGACACAGAAGACGGGGCTGGAGTAACTAGAAGTTGACTGTTCATACAGGCCAGTTCAAACTGGTTCCCGGACCAACTTGATGAATTCATCAACTTTAGCAGCAGGGATAGGGATCTTTTTCTTTTGCCAAGGATCATGTTCAACTACAGGGATGATATAAGGGAGGCCATAGGATTCCCGCAAGAGACCTCTCTCTTCTTCACAGAAAGCAATAGATTTTTCCCTTAGAGATAAGACATTTTTTGATTAAATTTAACTCATCAGGAAGAAGCCATCCATCTGGACCAAAGTTGACCACCTTCAGACGTTCTTCAGTGACCCGTCCATTAGGCATATAGGGACCAGTAAGAGATTGAGGAAGACCACAGTAAGGATCGCGAGATAGAGGAGGACGCATAAGGGGCGGATTGAGGTTGAGAGGCATAGGCTGGTTGACTGGTTGGATCTTCTTAGCAACTTGTTTATACTTAGTGGCAAAAGAGAGAAGTTCTTGTTTCCTCCAAGAGTTGACCAGAGAGACTTTATTACAAAAGCTGAGTCCAAGTTCCAACATCTTCCAAGTCCGATGTTCTGCAATATCCTTGAAGGGTTCTCTTTCCATAAAAGGAGAACCAGGAGATAATACGTTGCTCACATGTGTGGCACAAGGTAGGGTTTCGAAAATGACGGTAAAAGATTGCCCTGGCAGTGCACAATTGGGAGGACTTACTTGTACCCCAAATTGCCTCCACTGAATCCCATATTCCTTCATACCAAAATCACCAAAAACAGAATTGCAATTGGGATCTAGTTTAGACTCATTGCGGAGATTTGAACCAGAACTGAGAGAAGATTGATCAGACTCAAAAGTAGAAGGAAAAGAAGACACAACAGATCCAGAGAGAGATGGAGAAGAAATATTTTTGGATTTTTCTATTTTGATATGTTTTTGTTTTTTAATATTCTTGAGCTCAGAAGAGAATGATGAAAGGAATGAAAAATAAGCCTGAGGGATGGGAGTTGACCCTTTAGTTGCAGTCAGAGGCTGAAAAGAACTACAACTATTAGTAGGATCAACTATTCCCCTAAAAAATGGTAGGAACTAGAGTTATCCTTCTGATTCCCCTTAAAAGATGATTTGGGAGAATGACCAGGAAAATCTCTTTCCCAACGACCAGAATCCAAAGAGCAAAGAGGAACTTCAATTTTCCTGCCATCAGCATCAGGGAGAAGAATTCTCTCCCCAACTTGATCAGAAAACATCAGGGTTGCACCAAAGTCCATTAAGAAGGGTCATCCCAAGATCATAGGACTGTCCAAACGAGTGATCCAAAAGTGGCAGGTTCCAACAATATTTTGACCAATCCTGACCGGTACATCCTCAGCAATACCAACCAGTTCACAAGCTTTATTTCCTATCCCATACACTGCAGAGTTGAAGCTGACCCTAGGACTAAGTTTGAGCTTGCAGGCCATAGCATCCAAGATTAAGTTAAGCTGAGATCCAGAATCCACAAGAGGAGAAACAGTTTTAGCTGAGTCACCAAGATAACAAGGAAGGAAGCCAAGAGGACAGGAATAAAAGTTGGAGTCTAAAGAAGGACTGGTTCCACCAGAGTTCTCCATTAAAGTGCCAGAGGAGACTTTGAGTTCTTCAGGGCCAATTTCCACACGTTGACGAGAGACCCATTTCTTCATTCCTTCAGCAACAGATGGAGAGATTGATAGGAGTTCAGCCAAAGATAGATCAGGAATTTTGAGATCAGAAATTTTCTTTAATACTCCCTCCACAGCATTGGGGTGATCCTTGGAGATGCCCCTTTCAAATCAAACTTTGGGCTGGGTGGAGGGAGGAAGTTCAGGTGATGCAGAATCTAAGATAGGATTAGAAGGTTGAGGTGAGGGAGAAGGATCAGGGTGATCTGGGAACCTTTCCATGAGTGGTTCCTTTTCCACCTCCATGTCTTCTACATCAGAGGAAGGAGGCTCAAGTGATGATCGACGTTTAACGGGTTTTCGAAGGATTGAAGTTGGCAAGGAAGGAGCCTTATGAGGTTTAGGTTCCTCATGTTGTTTCCTGGCTGGATCAGATTGATAAATAGTCCCAGCAAGAATAGAGGAAGAAATAGCTGGAGGATACCAAGGTTGGAGGGTACCACAGGATGATCGAAATTCAAAGGAAGCAAGAGATGCTTTCACAGGAGGTGATGGATGGTAAGAGGCCACCACATGTCGGATAGGACAAGACAAGTCAAAAGGGATTAGAGCACAATTACGGAGGAAGTAATTGTTCCCCCTCTGCTCTACCAACTTTTCCTTTAGGTCCTTCTGAAGTTCTTGGCATCGTCCGGTTCCATGGCCTTCCCTATGACAGTAGTAACAGACCAGAGTTGATTTGGGGACAGAAGAAGGATTTTTAGGAGTAGCTAGCGAAGAAATCTTTTGATCTATTTTGTTCTCAAAGGCTCTAAGTAACTTGGTGATTTCATCTATAGTAGTAGGTTCTCAATTGGAATTAGGATCTGCTTTAGGCCTACGATCTGCCTCCATTTTAATCATAATATTGTTTGACTCTTTAAAAGAAGGAGCATGGACCGGTTCAGTAGTTCTAGGCTTTTCAAAGGTAAGAGCAGTTTGACCTTTCATGACTTTATCCACAGTACTCCTAAGGGTGAGAAAAACAGGGAGCTTGAATCAATTATCCCTGGTGGTAATCATGGATCCAGATTTGACCAGTTCTTATTTAATCCTTTCCTGCACAGCCAATAAAAAAGATTGGAAGAACTTTGCTCAAATTTTGTCCACTGTGTCAACGTGATTGTTTCGGATAAGATAGTTTTGAATGGGATCCCAAGACTTCCTAAAAATCTGATAGTCAGAGGCTGAAGAAATACCACCATTGGAGATCCACTGAGAAACCAGAGCATCCAAATCCTGCAGAGTAAACCTAGCCACATCTATTTTACCCCAGTATGCCAACATAGCCTTCCTGAGAAGCGTCCAGTTATGGGGTTAAAATCCCTTGAAAGACTTGATTACCTCCATAACTTCATCAGAGGAGATAAAGAATTGCAACTGATAAGCCATATCAAATTCACTAGCTCCATCCACTTCAGCAGCCATTTTGTAGGAGTCCAAGAATTGCTCAACATTTGTACCGTTGAAGCCTAAGTTCTTGTTCTGAGGTTTGATCTTTACCATCTTAGGTTGGACAGAGGTGGTTGGAGTAGCGGAAGATGCCATATCAAATAACAGAGTTCCTAGAGGATCCAAAGAGCAGATTTCCAAAGTGGCTCACGAGTGTGGCAAGAGTAGGGTTTCGCCAAAAATGACAAGTATCTCGCCCAAGCGGTGCACAAATTGGGAGGACTTACTTCTAGGATAAGTTGCCTCCACGGATCAGATTTGAGAAGAGAGAAAAAAAAAATTGGATTTCAAGGTTGATTTTCAATGTCTTGGGACTGTAAATCCCAAGGTTGCTGGTTTGATCCCGGCCCGGGGGACCAAATGTAAGACTCCAAACGGTGCTAAGCCGTGGCAGTCCTGTGGAGGGGGAAGGTGCTGTTCAGGCTGCCCTCCTAGGAGTTACAATAATATTTAAATGTAACCGGAATCAAGGTCCAGAACCTTATGGATGAGAAATCAAAGTAAGGGAAGAGGATAAGAGTTGTTGGTAGCAATGGAAACAACACTATCTGAGGCAAGATGGTGCAGGTAAAGACTTGAACAAATAAGTCAAGGTTTGTTCAGAGTTCAATAGAACAAGGCAGTTGTAAGTAACAACGCCCACAAGCTAATAACTCTGGTTGTCAGCAGCTGATTAGGAAAGATCAACTCAATCCCAAACAACCTCCAGGTTCTCAATGAACCTGCCCAACTCTCCGCAATCAAGCGCTTGAAGGGTACCAGATAACTGTGGGAGGCTGAACAAAACAAAAGCAATTTGTTTATGAAGCTCTAGAAGCAAATAAATAACAAATTCAAGCAAGAATATCCCAACACTTCTCAAGGGACTCAAGAATAGCGTGGCAAAATTCAACCTTAAACAAGAAGGGAGGTATAACACTCCAGGTTTTTAAGCTTAATAAAACCTCTTCAATCAAAATTGATTGGCTCCAGAAAGATGATCAAGGAGAGATCAAGACCAGTATGGTCGGAAAAAGGGATCAGAGTGGTATAACACACCCAAGAATTCAGACAGACAGGAATTCTTCTTCAACCAGCAAGGCTATTGGTTGGTGATAAGGATCAAGGTCACAAGGGACAGAGTTTGAGTACGGAGGCTCAAAGGATCAAGGGGCAATCATGGATATACCCGGTTAAGTTGCTCAGATAAGTGGGGAAGGATGCCCACAGATAAGTTGATTATGATGATGGGGGAAACAGATGAGATGAGATGATGATGGTCTGATGGGATGCTGGGCCAAAAGGCAGGGGAGAGCCCCTCCTTTTATAGACATGAGGCCCTGTATACTATGTACAAGAGATAGTACAAATAGGTGCGGGAAAATGAAAACATAAAAAAAGATGACATGAGAGGGAAAAAAAAGAAATGTCGCCCGCGTCAAGAATGACCGCCAGCAACCAGATGGACACCCGCGACAGTGGTTGCGGGTGTTGAAAACGGCTTTCGTCGCCCGATCGGCGGCAACAGGGGGGTGAAGGTTCTGACGGCCGCAAGCGGTTGCTCGCCGTTGTCGGTCGGATCAGATGATGGGAGAGGAGGGCGTGAGTGAGTTTGAGTTGATGGTCGTTGTCTTGGCCGTCATCGTTGTTGTTGTCGTCGGATTGGAGGGATGAGTGGATGGTAGGAGTGATAGATCGGATGATAGTTGAAGACCGTTGCGACAAGCGACGGCGTCGGTTGGATGAGAGGATTGGGAAGGATCAAAGGGATTGTCAAAGGTGGTTTGACGATTGCTCGCGTTGCCAAAAGTCAGGGCCGCGAGCGCAACAAGTAGGAGTTAAACATTGGAGGGGGGGATCAAAGCAGAGAGACAGGCAAGAGGCCTGTCCTACACCGCTAGGACAGGGAGAAGTTGAGAGATGGGGCAAAATGAAGGTACCCAGAGGGGTACAACCAAAAAAAAATATTTTTTTTTTTTTTTTTTTCCGTGGTGTCCTGGATTGGTCACCACAGCAGTCGGGATGGATTCAGTAAATCATGGATGAGCGCCGCGCGACGGTAGAAATGAGGAGATTGGGACGCGCGACAACAAAGATGAAGACACGCAACAACAAAGATGAGGACGTGTTATGACAACGGCAGAGATGACAGCAACATGGATAAAGGACGCGCGACGCGCGCGGATGAAAGGAGCGCGGTGCGGTGCGGCGCGCGACACGGATAATGGAAGCGCAGCGCGCGCGCGCAGGTAAAGGACGGTTCGGATGAGCCTGAGGATAAGTTGTTCAGCCGGACGGTACGTTTGCGCAACAGTTTATGGATTGAGGTCTTAAGGCGGCCAGGGTGTCCAGTATGGGGCACCACATCTCTCCCCAACTTACAGACTGTCCCTAGTCTGCTCCCGAGTTTGATTCCATAGAAAAAAGAAAGGAAAGAAAGATGATTGAAACCAAAGAATGGCCATTTTGATCTTGAGAGTGGTTGAGAAAAAATTTGTTGATCCAACCAAAATTCTAGAAGTGGCTGAGATAAAATGAAGGAGGCGTCTCAAGTGCTCACACGCGTGGCATGAAGTAGAGTTTTCACAAACAACAAGGATCTTTCCCAGATGGTGCACAAATTGGGAGGACTTACTTCCGGACAAAGTTGCCTCCACAAGAGTGAAATTTCTTGACCTGATCAGCAGAAAACCTTCTGGCCATCTGAGTACCATCCAGCTCCTCCAAAAGATATGATCCACATCTAACTTGACGGACTACTTGGTAAGGACCATTCCAGCGGTTAGAGAAAAGCTTTCCCCACTGAGTTTCCAAGGAACGATTATAAGCCAATACCAGGTCACCAGGGTTGAAAGGGTCCCTGATTCAATTCTGGTGTTTTTCTTCCAAATACTGAACTGATTTTGCTCTTGATTCCATCATCTTCTGATAAACTTTGTTACGAATGTCTTCACTCTGCTCCAGTTGCTTTGATCTGGCAACTAATAGGTCAGTAGTTGGGGAAACTTGTTCCCAGGGGATGCCCAAGAAATACTCCATTTCAAGATCAAGAGGAAGAACAGCTCTCTGAACAAAGATGATTTCATAAGGAGAATAAGCAGTGGTTTGCTTGGTGGAAATTCAATCAGAGAAGAGGACCAAGGGGAGAAACTTTTGACAATTCTTGCCACTTTCACCAGCCAATTTGACAAGAGCAGCCTTCAAAGGAGCATGGCCTCTTTCCACTATGCCTTGTCCTTCGGGATAATAGGGATTAGTAACTCTATGTTGTCCAGGGAGCAATTGGATCATTTCAGCAAGTTTTCCACCAAATTCTGAGCCACCATCCGTAGAATAAGATTGGGCCAAGCAATAACGCATTGTCCAAGTCTCATGAAGGAAAGCTGCTACTGATTCAAAGCTGAGGTTCTTAAGAAACTTTGCTTCAACCCATCCAGAAAAATCATCTCTAGCCACAATGAGGTACTTAGCTCCACCAGCCTTAATGTGAACCACATCCATAGAAATCCTTCCAAAGACAGTGGATTCTCCAGTGGGGTAACGAATTTTGGCCGGGCGCCTAAGATCACGTTTCTGGCACACTTCACAACTCCTACACTATTGAGCGACGGATTTTTTCAGGGATGGCCACCAGAATTGTTCAGATATTCGTCAATAAGTTTTGGTTTCCCCACAATGACCAAGGCCTTCATGGAGATTTTCCAGGATCAAATCTTGCTTGGAAGGGATAGTGACCACAACAAGTGCACAAGGAGTTGACCTTTTCATAAGCCTAGAATCTTGGACAAAGAAGTTGGAGGACTTCCTTTTGAGTGACCAAAAATCTTTGGCAGAGAGATCAGGGGGTCTTTAGAGAGTTGAAAGGTACTGCTCCAACTTAAGCCAGAAATCTTGCTGGAAACCAGAGTAATTTTTGGAGGAGAAGGCAAAGACAGGGTGGACCAAGGGTTCTTCCTCATCAAAATCCATTCCAACCTCTGATTCATTTTCTCCAATAGGTTGTCAAGATAAACCATCAGGCATGGTGAAAGATTTTCCAGGCCTGTGAACAATATCAAAAGAGAAAAACTGGATGAAAGCCACCCAACAAGTCATGGGAGCATTTGGGACGCTGGGGGCGTTGATCATTTCAATAATAGATTGCGCATCAACTTGTAACTCAAAGTGTTGACCCCAAAGGACAGTCTGAAGCTTCTTCAACATTCGGGCCACACCAAAAAGTTCCAGTTTTGGCTGGGAGTACCTGGATTCCACATCTGAGAAAAGAAGAGGTTCATACAGAGCAGGACAATCCAAACCATTTTCATCTTCCTGGGTAAGAACAGCCCCAACAGATTGATAACTCGAGTCCACTGCCAACTTGATCTTGCCGGCTCCGTGTCCATAAGTGATCTTTTTAAAAACAATGTCTTTCCCAACAATTGTTTTGAGCAACTGAAATTATTGTTTGCAGTCTTGGGTCCAAATCCATTCAACATCTTTCCTGGTTAAGCGACGCAAGGGAATACAGATTTTGGATAATGAGGGAATGAAGATCCTGACATAAGTTACAACACCTAGGAAACCTCTAACTTCCATTGGATTTATTGGGGTAGGCCAGGAGATGATTTTGTTGACTTTAGAGGGTGCCATCCTTCTTCCGTCCTTTCAGACTATATGACCAACGATTTTCAAAGCAGGGACACAGGAGGCAAGTTTTGATCCAGAGACAGTAAGGCCAGATTCCTTGATTTGAAACAAAATTCTTTCCAAAACAGTAGCATACTCCAAGACAAATTTTCGGATTCCTGGGTGCCAAGGTAAGAGCTCATTATCAAAGTCAGAAACTGGACCTTTAATTCCACCATCATCAATAAAGATACCCGCATGATCCGGGATTTTGTCCTGGAGGATCCACATCATCTGAGCCTGATAGACTGCAACCAAGTTGGTGGCACCTTGAGGCAATCAAGTCAACTGAAATCGACCAAGGGGAGTATTGAAAGTAGTGAGGGGAAGAGAAATAGGATGCAAGGATCGTTCGTCATAGCCACCCATAATGTAACCTAGACCATAGCAAGCTCTCCCAGAGAAGGATTCAACAAATTCTTCAGTGGCAGGCGGCATGACAGAGTCTTTAATAGTAACTTTATTGAGAGGTTGGAGATCATGAACTATTCTAAGTTTACCATTACTCTTTAGAACACAGAAAACAGGACTGGAATAGCTAGAATTCAATTGTTTGTATAAACCGTTTTGGACTCGTTTGCGGACCAACTTGATGAATTCATCAACTTTAGCAGCAGGGATTGGGATCTTTTTCTTTTGCCAGGGGTCATGTTCAACTACCGGGATGATGTAAGGGAGACCATAGGATTCTTTCAAGAGACCTCTCTCTTTGTCACAGAATGCAATTGATTTTTCCCTTAGAGACAAGATATTTTTGATCAAATTTAACTCATCAGGAAGAAGCCATCCATCCGGACCAAAATTGACCACTTTCAGACGTTCTTCAGTGACCCAACCAGAGGGAATAAATGGACCAGTGAGGGATTTGGATAGACCACAGTAAGGATTGCGGGATAGCAGAGGACGCATAAGAGGAGGGTTGAGGTTGAGAGGCATTGGTTGGTTGACTGGCTGGACCTTCTTTGCAACTGGTTTGTACTTGGTGGCAAAGTAGAGGAATCCCTGCTTCCTCCAAGCATTGACCAGTGAAACCTGACTACGAAAACTGAGGCTGTGTTCCAACATCTTCCAAGTCCAATGTTCTGCTGCGTCCTTGAAAGGTGCCTTCTCCATAAAAGAGGATCCAAAAGATAACACATTGCTCACATGTTTGGCACAGGGTAGAGTTTCAAAAATAACAGTAGTAGAAGCCCTTGGTGGTGCACAATTGGGAGGACTTACTTCTACCCCAAATTGTCTCCACCTAAGATTAAACTCCTTCATACCAAAGCCACCAAGAAAAGAATCAAGATCAAGATCTAGTTTAGACTCATTGCGGAGATTTGAAACCGGAATAGAAGATGAGTGATCAGGATGAAAAGAAAAAGGAAAGGAAGATAGAACAGATCCAGACAGAGAATAAATATTTTTGGATTTTTCAAATTTTTCATATGTTTGGGTTTTGGTCTTATTTGGATGAGAAGAAAGTGATGAGGAAAAAGAAAGATGGGCCTCTGAGGTGGGAGTTGGTCCATGAGTTATGAAAGGAATGAGAGTTTTCTTTCTGCTTTCCTTTCAGGACAGATTTGGGAGGGTGACCAGGGGAGTCTCTTTCCCAACGACCAGAATCCAAAGAACAAAGGGGGACTTCAATCTTTCTGCCATCAGCATCAGGGAGGAGAATTCTCTCCACAACTTGATCAGAAAACATCAGGGTAGCACCAAAGTCCATTAAGAAAGGCCTTCCCAAGATCATGGGACCATCCAGACAAGTGATCCAGAAGTGACAGGTGCCAACAATATTTTGACCAATTTGAACAGGAACATCCTCAGCAATACCAACCAGTTCACAGGACTGATTCCCAATTCCATAGACCGCAGAGTTGAAACTGACCCTTGGGCTAAGTTTAAGCTTGCAGGCCATGGAGTCCAAAATCAAGTGGAGCTGAGAAACCAAATCCACAAGGAGAGAAACCGTTTTAGTTGAATCACCAAGACAACATGGAAGAAAACCAAGAGGACAGGAATACAGGTTGGTATCTGAAGAGGGATCTGTTCCACCATAATCTTCTATCAGAGTACCAGAGGAGACCTTTAATTCGTCCGGACCAATCTCCACACGTCGACAAGAAACCCATTTCTTCATCCCTTCTGCCACAGATGGAGAGATTGACAGGAGTTCAGCCACAGATAGATCGGGGATTTTAAGATCAGAAATTTTCTTTAATACTCCTTCCACAGCATTAGGGTAGTCCTTGGAGATGCCCCTCTAAAATTGAACTTTGGGCTGGGTGGAGGGAGGAAGATCAGGTGTAATAGGTGATGGAAGAGGATCTGAGAGTTGGGCAGGTTGAAGAGGGGGAGGATCAGAGTTGTCTTGAAACCTTTCCATAAGTGGTTCCCTTTCTACTTCCATGTCTTCCACATCAGAGGAAGGAGGCTCAGGTGTAGATTGGCGTTTAACGGGTTTTCGCAGAATGGAGGATGGAACAGGAGGAGACTTATGAGGTTTTGGTTCCTCATGGAGTTTCCTAGATGGATCGGATTGATAGGTGCCAGGGAAGCTGGAAGAAGTGATAGCCGGAGGATACCAAGGTTGCAGAGTTCCACATGATGATCAAAAATCCACAGAGACCAAGGCTGCCTTCTTAGGGGTTGTTGGTTGGTATGAGGCCACCACATGACGGATCGGTCAAGACAAATCAAAAGGGATCAAAGCACCATTAGGAAGGAAAAAATTATTTCCCTTCTGCTCTACTAACTTCTCCTCCTTGTCCTTCTGGAGTTCAGGACATCTACCGGTACCATGGCCTTCCCTATGGCATCATAACAAACTATAGTAGACTTAGGAACAGAATTAGCAGGTTTAGGAGTGGCGAAAGAGGATATTTTCTGATCTATTTTATTCTCAAATGCCTGAAGTAATTTAGTGATCTCATCTATAGTAGGTGTCTCCCGGTGAGTCTGAGGATTGGGTTTAGGTCTGCGATTGGCTTCCATCTTATTCATGATTTTTTTAGACGCTTGAAAAGAGGGGGCAAGGACTGGTTCAGTGATTTTAGGTTTTTCAAAGGTGAGAGCTGTTTGACCTTTCATCACTTTATCCACAGTATTCCTAAGAACCATGAAAGCAGGGAGCTTGAATCAATTGTCTCTTGTCGTGATCATGGATCCAGATTTCACCAATTCATCCTTAATTCTTTCTTGCACTCCTGGAGAGAAAGACTGAAAAAATTGCACTCAAATTTGGTCCAACGTATCAATGTGATTGTTCCGGATAAGATTGGACTGGATAGGGTCCCAAGATTTTCTGAAAGTCTGATAGTCAGAGGCTGAGGAGATACCACCGTTGTAGATCCATTGAGAAACCAGGGCATCCAAGTCTTGCAAAGTAAATCTGGCTACATCTATTTTTCCCCAATAGGCTAACATAGCCTCCTTCAGGAGCCGCCAGTTATGAGTTTTGAATCCCTCAAACAATTCAATAACCTCCATAACTTTGTCAGAAGAGATAAAAAACCGTAACTGATAAGCCATATCATATTCACTGGCACCATCCACTTCCGCAGCCATCTCATAGGAGTCCAGGAATTGTTTGAAATTGGTCCCATTGAAGCCTAAATTTTTGTTCTGAGGTTTGATTTTGACCATCTTGGCCCAAACAGATAAAGAGGAATCAGCATATTCCATGTTGAAGGGTTCCTAAGAGATCCAAACAAGCAGAGTTCCAAGGTGGCTCACAAGTGTGGCAAGAGTAGAGTTTCACAAAAACAACAAGGATCTTGCCCAGGCGGTGCAAAATTGGGAGGACTTACTTCTAGACCAAGCTGCCTCCACGGATCAGAACTGGAAAAAAAAGAACAAACAGAAAAGAAAGAAAAGAAGGGAAAAAATCGGATCGGATTTCGGAGTTGATTCTTCAAGTTGGGACTGTAAATCCCAAGGTTGCTGGTTTGATCCCGGCCTGGGGGACCAAATGTAAGACTCCAAACGGTGCTAGGCCGTGGCAATTCTGCGGAGGGGAAAGGTGCTGTTTAGGCTGCCCTCCTGAGTGTTACAAAAATATTTAAATGTAACTGAGATCAAGGTCCAGAACCTGGTAAATGAGGAATCAAGGAGTAGAGGATAAAGATGATAATAGTTTGGTAGCGACGGAACAGCACTATCTGAGACAAGATTATGCAGGGAAAAACTTGAACAAAAGAAGTTAAAGTCCCCTTAGAGTTCAAAGAACAAAAGCTGTTGTATGTAAACAACGCCCACAGGCTAATAACTCTGGTCGTCAGCAGAAGATTGGGGATGATCAACTCAAACCCAAGCAACCTCCAGGTTCTCAATGAACCTGCCCAACTCTCTGCAATCAAGCACTTGAAGGGTACCAGATAACTGTGGGTGGCTGTACAGGACAAAGCACAATGTTTAAGCAGCTCTAAAGCAAACAATAACTGATTTGAAGCAAGGATAACCTCAGCAATTCTCAAGGGACTCAAGAGTAGGCTGGCAGAATGCAACTCCAAAGAAGCTAAGGGGAGGTATAACACTCCAGGTCTTAAGCTTAATAAGACCTCTTCAATCAATTGTGATTGGCTCCCGAGAGGTGATCAGGGATCAGGACCAGTATTGTCAGAGAAAGGGATCAAGGAGTGGTATGACACACTCAAAAATTCCAACAGACAGAATTTTTCTTCAACCAGCAAGGCTATTGGTTGGTGATAAGGATCAGGGATCAAGGGTTGAGTATGGAGGCTCAAGGATCAAAGGTGTGCTGATTTCATTCTGGATCGTTCCATGTTCTGATGATTTCCAATGATGATCAAAAAAGGCAGGGGAGAGCCCCTCCTTATATGGGCAGGAGGCCCTGTTAGACTATATACAACGGATTCTACAAATAGAGCGGAAAAGGGAAGGCAACCACGTGGTCACTCGCGTCCGTCTGTGGATGGGCGCGCGTAACAATACCAGAGTCACCCACCCCTTGTCCCAAGGCAGAAGCGGGTGGGAGAGAGAAATGAACCAAACCGCCGCGGATGTCCGTGGGCGGTTGTTGGCACTCTTCCAAAGGCGGAAGCGGGTGGGAGAGTCCCAGGAAAGGTGACGGATGAAGTCCATGAGAGCGCGGATGGGCGGATAGGAGATTGGTTTGAGAAAGTTGAGTAAATCCTGACAGCCTTGAGATCCACGACTGATAGATCAAGTGCGATGGGAGGTTTGACGGATCCAAGGATTTGCCAAATGCTTGGGGGTGCGGTCGGGATGGATTCAGTAAATCATGGATGAGCGCCGCGCAACGGTAGCAATGAGGAGATTGGGACGCGCGACAACAAAGATGAAGACACGCAACACCAAAGATGAGGACGTGTTATGAAAACAGCCAAGATGACAAGCAACACGGATAAAGGACGCGCGACGCAGATAATGGAAGCGCAGCGCGCGCGGCGCGGCGCGCGCGCGCGGGTAAAGGACCGTTTGGATGAGCCTGAGGATAAGTTGTTCAGCCGGATGGTACGTTTGTGCAACAGTTTATGGATTGAGGTCTTAAGGCGGCCAGGGTGTCCAGGATGGGGCACCACACCGCTCCGCCTCAGTGAAAGACAACCTTGTCGCCCCAACAACGTGGAAGCAACTTCTTTGGTTGCCTCATTGCCGTCTTTGGATCCTCTCCGCCCAAGACAAAATGTCATTGCTTCAAGGAATGGGTACCTGGAAGTTGGTCCCGCCGCCAAAAGGCAGAAAGATCATCCGGTGCAAATGGGTTTTCAAGGTCAAACATCGCAAAGATGGTTCCATCCTGAAACCAAAGGCAAGGCTTGTTGCGATGGGTTTCTCCCAAGTTCAAGGATTGGATTTCTCCAAGGTTTTCGCTCCCACCCTCCGTATTGAGTCTCTCCAATTAATGCTGTCCCTCCTTGGCCACAACGACTGGATCGGCCATCAGGTTGACTTCAAGACTGCTTTCTTGAACGATTGGCTAGAGGAGCCTGTATACATGTCCCAGCCCCCAGGTTTTGTAGACCCATCCCACCCCGACTGGGTATGCAAGGTGTCTTGTGCAATCTACGGTTTGCGTCAGTCACCCCGTCAGTGGAACCTTGAGCTAAGCTTGGCAATGCTTTGGCTAGGTTTATCTCAGTCCTCTTACAATCCAGCACTCTACTAAAAGCTTGTAGGTGAAAACCTCGTGGGTGCAGTAGCCGCTCATGTCGAAAATCTTGCCGTGGTCGGTACACCCAACTTCGTGGAGTGTTTCATAGAGGACATAAGAAAGAAGTTCACCGTTGGTTTGGATGAAAAACTTCACCTTTTTCTTTCACTGTCCGTCCAACGCAACAGGGGATCAAGGACTGTTTCCATAGGTCAGTCCCACTACATTGACTCTGTCTGCGACCAATTCCTTCTACCATCAGATCTCAAGACCACTCAAACGCCTGCCTTGGCCTCTTTCAAATTGCTACACAAACGGACTCCCAAATCTCCTGCGGCTCCTCCCGAGTACAATCAACTCATTGGCTCCCTGCTATGGATTTCCCAGTGCACCCGCCCTGACGTTGCCTTTCCTGTTAACAGCCTATCACAATTTCTCCAAGATCCCTCAGTCAATCACTGGAACGCCCCAATTCGAATCCTTAGGTACCTCAGAGGCTCCCGCAATTTGCAGATTGTCCTGGAGGCCCAACCCTCAATCTTACAGGATACACAGATTCCAATTGGGCTGAAGACATCTTGACAGAAGATCAACCTTGGGCTACACATATGGGCTGGATCTTGGCGCCATCTTGTGGAAGTCAAAGAAACAACCCACAGTCTCCCTCTCCAGCACTGAAGCGGAGTACAAAGCTATGTCCAATTCATGCAAGAAAGGCCTGTGGTTGCGCAACCTACTGTCAGAATTACCAATTTGTGGGTCCAAGCCGGTCATTCTTTTGGTAGAAAACAGCGGCGCTGAAGCTCTAGAAAGGAATCCTCTTCACCACTCTAGGACAAAGCATATCAATGCCCAACACCATTTCATCCGCAAATGCGTTGGCCGTTCACTTTTTAATGTTCAGCATGTCTCCACCTCCAATATGCTGGCGGAAATGCTGAAAAAACCTCTGGCCAAAATTCTTCTACAAAAACACCGCTCCCTGTTTGGTCTGGTGTGATAAGCTCAGCAAGGGGGGGTGTTGGAGTTTGCATACCTGATGCCCCACAACTTGCTTTCTTTACTTTTTTTTTCCTTTCCTTTGCCCTCTATTTCCCAGATCTCTTACTTCTCTGTTCAATCTCCCAAATTGTCCCAGTCATCAAATATACAAGGCACATATGTCTCACACATCTTTCATGGTCTATTTCCTATTTCTGTTTCTATATACATGTCACTTGCGCGCGTCTCTTACTCCCATAGATCATGTCACATTGTTGGTGACACTCAGACATTCATCACTACCTGAGGACAGAGGTTGAGCCAGACAGAAGGATTCCTCTCTCATCCTTCTCTCTGCTCTCACTTCTGCATCTCCTCAGGTAAGATTGTTTTTCTTTGTTTTATGTCTGATCATTATTTTCCTCAATCTCCGTTTGTAACTATCTGAAATCTCATCCTTCTCTCTGCTCTCACTTCTGCATCTCCTCAGTGAACCCAAAAAAACCTTTCAACATTTACCCCATTGAACCCTAAGTTCTTGTTCTGAGGTTTTACTTGACCATCTTTGGTCAAGAAAAGGTGGTTGGGGTACCAGTAGATGCCATTTTGAATAAAAGAATTCCTAGAGGATCCAAAGAGAAAATTTCCAAAGTGACTCAAAAGTGTGGCAAGAGTAGGTTTTCAGGAAATACAACAAGTACCTTTCCTGGATGGTGCACAAATTGGGAGGAATTACTTCTTGGATAAGCTGCCTCCACCGATCAGATCTGAGAAGAGAGAGAAACAGAGAAGAAAAGAAAAAGATTGGATTTCAAAGTTTGATTCCAAACGTTGTTGATGTTGGGACTGTAAATCCAAAGGTTGATGGTTCAATCCCAGCCCAGGGGACCAAATGTAAGACTCCAAATGGTGCTAAGCCACAGGCAGTTCTGTGGAGGGGAAAGGTGCTGTTAAGGCTGCCTCCTGATAGTTACAATAATATTTAAATGTAACCAAAATTGAGATCTAGGGACTTGTAAACAAGGAATCAAGGTAAGGGATGAGCTTGGGAATAGTCGGTAGCAACGGAATCAATAATATCTGAGGTAAGATGGTGCAGGGAAAGAATTGAACAAAATAAGTCAAAGTTTTGTTCTGAGTTCAATGGAACAAGGCTGTTGTAAGTAACAAAACCCACAAGCTAATAACTCTGGTTGTCAGCAGGAGATAAGGAAAGATCAACTCAATCCAAACCAACCTCCAGGTTTTCAATGAATCTGCCCAACTCTCTGCAATCAAGAGCTTGAAGGGTACCATATGACTGTGGGTGGCTGAACAAAACAAGAGCAATTTTTTTATGAAGCTCTAGAAGCAAAGCAATAACAGATTTTACCAAGAATAACTCAACACTTCTCAAGGAACTCAAGAGGAGCATGGCGGAATTCAACTTTTAAAGAATAAAGGGAGGTCTAACACTCTAGTTTTCAAGCTTAAAGAAACCCCTCAGTCAAAAATGACTGGATCCAGAAAGATTATTCAGGAAAGATCAGACCAGTATGGACGGAAAAAGGGATCAAGAGTGGTATAAAAAACTCATGATTTTCAGAAGACAGAATTTTCTTCAACCAGCAAGGCCATGGTTGGTGATAAGGATAAAGGTCACAGATGGACATATCAAGGTTTGAGTATGGAGGCTCAAAGGATCAAGGGGCAATCAACAGATATAACCAGGATAAAGGTTTCAGATGAAGGGAAAGAGGCCCTCCGGAAAAGTCAGATTATTTATTACTATGTGAGATGGATCAGATGAGATGATATGCAAAAAGGTAGGGGAGAGCCCCTCCTTTTATATAGCAGAGGCCTGTAGACTATTTACAAGAGATACTTACAAATGAGAGCGCAAAAATGGTTTTTTTTTATTTTATTTTATTTTATTTTTTTATTTTTTATTTTATTTTATTATATTATATTTTATTTTTTTTATATTTTTATATTTTTATATTTTATTTTATTTTTTTTAAATGAAGGCTGGTGACAGGAACCGCCTGAAATGAGAGAGAGAGAGGAAAAAAAAAGCAAGTTATGGAAGGTAGAAACCTGCCTGCATCAAGGACAACGGCGGCAGTGGATGGTGGGTTTGACCGGCCAAGGCTGCTGTTGTTCAAGGGAGGATCAAGTTGGTGCAAATTTTCAACGGCAACAAACAACAATGTCAGTTCGTGGGCGTTGGAGAGGGATTGGACAGGGCAAATTGGCCCTGGTTTCTGAAGCCAATCCAATGAAGCTGGGATTGAGCAAGGACAATGTCAGGTGAGGAGCTATGAAAGAACCAACTGATCAATTGAGAAAGATTGGACGGCAGTGATGATGGTGAGAAGAGGTGGATGAAGGCCGTGAACAACAAGAAATGGCTTTATTGGCATTTTTAGGTTGGTGCAAGGTTGCCAATGGAAAGGATGGGAGTGAGATTGGTCATGGGGGTGATCAATCAGTGATTGTTCCTGTGACCAATCTTGAGCAGGTGATCAAATGATGGGGCTGGTCTTGGGGTCTCTGACAATTTCAAGCATTGCTTGAGGTCATCAGTAGCGGCAAGGATGGGGAGCAAGATTGGGAAATTTTTGGGGGAGCTCAATAGCCAATGAGATTAAACAATCCATGGAGGAGGATGGTGGTGATGAGTTGAGGAGGGGATGGCCACCCGCCTGCACTTGGCCAAAAAATCTGGGTAAAGTGCATGCAAGGGGGGGAGTTGAACAGATCAGGCAGGCCTTGGATGACCAAGCAGGGCCTGCCTAGACTGCTAGGACAGGGAAGAGCTGAGAGATTGGGAAATGAGTGGGTACCCATAGAAAAACAAGAGATAATAATATTTTTTTTTTGATTGATGACTGATGGATATAAAAAAATCATAAAAAATTTTTAAAATTTCTGCAGTGGTCCCAAGGTGTCCAGATTTGGTCACCACAGCGCTCCTTCCAAATCTGTGCGTCATCCTCCAAGAAGTTGAGAACAAGATTTACCTGGAGGAATTAATTGAGGACACTGCAATATTCTGTCCGGTGGAACCAAAGAGGGCTGCTCCTTAGCCCCTGGCAGTTTTGATTCCGGCCCTGTGCAAGCCGGCACTCCATTGCCTTTGGCACATGTTCCAATCCTGCAACCAATGTTCAGAAAACTTAAAAAGTTAATGAAGATTCTGAAGGTATATATGAGTCAGGTGTTTCAACAAACACACAGCCCGCCACTGCATGCAGCTGTGGGATTTCCACCTCCCAGTGCTCTGGCGGCTTGGGTGTACATTCATTGTGGTGGTAATGGTAATTGGAAGTCAGAATGCAAGAATCTGGTAAAGGTTTGAGAAGCAGGGAAAGAATACACCTCCCCTACGGGCAACCATATTTTGAAAGACTCAGGGCAGCTATCCGACATGCATAAGGTGCAATCATGGTTCCAGTAAGCGGGTACAATGGCTGAAGCATTCCTTTGAATTGTGACTGGGCCTGGTTTGTGGCAACCGCCATGGGTAGAGGTTGAGGTTTGGATGATAGCGGTGGAGGAGGATAGGATGGAGGTGGGTGCGTAAGATCAACCATTGGCTCTTGCCCCGGAAGCGGTTATGTGTAGTACGGCGGTGGAGGTACAGCCTGAAAACTCCAGAGGAGAGAAGGAGGCTGTGGAAGTTACGGAAGGCAAGAAGTCTGGCCTGGATGCAATGGTGGAGGGGGATTTTCTGGTCAAACGCAGTCCAGCGGTGGAGGTACAGCTTGCAGACTCTGGAGGGAAGAAGAAGGCCACGGAAATTGCAAGGAGTGGGGATTGTTTTGTGAATGGAGTGGAGTTCAAGGAGATTGGGGATGCAAGGGTTTGGAAAACAATTTCATTCCTTGTGACGGAGGATGATAGGACTGCATCAGACAGGTTTCCTGGGTTTGGATTTTGTGCGCGGGTGGTGTGGTGTTGTTATATAGCCTTGGTTGGGAACCGTGCCATGGTTGGCGCGCTCAGCATTTGGTAGTTCAGGCTCAGCAGTGGCCACTACGGGCTCAGAAGTAGGCACCCCAGGGCTCAGCATACCAGGAGCGGGTTGGGCTTAACTGCGTGTGGCGGGTTGCGGCCTGCTTGGAAATTGGAGACCCAAGAATGGAGTCAGCCCAACCAGCTTTGCAGGCAGCTAATTTGGGAAGGTAGGGCGGGGCAATTGGGTTTATAGGAGCGGGGTGGGTGCGCGCAAGCCCAGGCAGGCCCGCGGGGAAGGAAATCACGTAGCGCACTGTGTGGATATGAACAATGCAGGGGTCTCCAAGTAGGGCGCGGTGGAGTGCTGCATCATGCAAAGGACAAATTAGGTGTGTGTAACAGTAGGCAGGCTTGAGGGTGGTTGCAGCATGGGAAAGGGTTAGGGTTAGGCTAGGGTTCCGGGTTTTAGGTTTTCTTTCCTATTTGTTGTTGGCTATCATTGCACTTGTACTTAGGTTAGGGTTGAGAGTGTGGGAATAAATTACATCCTCTCAACCCCAGCTTGGAGGTCTTATATATATTATATGGAGGATATCATGTCTTATGGCATGGAAAGGAAAGGAAAGGAATTCATCTCTCTATCTCTCTCTTTAAGGACGCGCATCCTTATCCTTAAAGATGCTAGGATCATTGATTCTGAAACTTAGGGAAAACTTGCAGAGTATCACACCCTTGTTTCCAGATCTGGGGGTCTGGTCAGGAATTTCTTTTGTCTCAAGTCTCTCAAAGGTACTCAGGATGCTACCAGAAACCACTTCTCCTCTTTTTTCTTTCTCTTCCTGTCCTGTTCACATTGAACCAAAGTATTACCCTCAAATTCAATTAAACACGGCGGATGTGGAGCAATTCATCTCACAATATGAAGCGATTGCAGACTCCAAAGGCAAATTGGGTTCAGACAAGGCGCACCATGTTGTCCTGTCCATCATGGAAAAGGAAGAGCATTAGGACGTGGAAGAGATGGAAGGCTAACAAAACTTCAATCGGCCAAAACTGAAGGGGGACATGTTGGTAAGGTGGGGGAAGCGCAAGCCTTGTTTCTGGGAAGAAAATTTTGGACAAGCCAAAGCAGAGGCAAGCGCACATGGCAGGGTCTGGTTGCAAGCAGAATTGGATTACATGGTGGCTTTTTTTCCTGCCCCACAACTGGCAACCATCCCTTGGGCTAGTGAAATTTCAGAGTTAGCAAGGGACCTCAAGATTTATATGAGCTATATGTCTCCGCAGTGGTGTGGTTTTCCACCTTGCGCAGCAGAGGTTTTTCATCTCCCTAGTGCACCGACGCCCTGGGTGTGCGCGTATGTTGACAATAACAGCTATTGGTGGTTGGGACGCAAGAACCAGACAATGGATTAAAACGTGGGATTGGTTTGCCCAGCAGAGACAGGATACATGTTGGGAAAGAGTGTCTTGGCAAAGCTGGGTCAGCCCTTTGCGATGAAGAAAGCAAGGACAAGGGGACAGGAAGCGGGAATAATGGCACAGAGGCAAGGAGAGCTGCAGGGGATAGGATGGGAGCCAATGTGGAGGAGAAACTGCGGCTGGATTCTCAGGGGCCCATTGCCCCTGATTTGAGAAACAATGGGCGGAAGGCAATTCTTGCGGATAAAAAGAAAGCAGCAGATATTGCGCATGGTTTGGGAACCAATGGGCAGTGAATTAGTCTTGAGGAGAGGAGGGGAGCGGTGGCAGAAGGAATGGACCAGGCGTTGAAGGATTGCAACCAAATTTGGACCCCTTTGACAGCTGGGAGAATGCATGCAGAATTCAAGGACATAGAGCACAGGGATTGCAGAACAGATGGGCCAATGGCCAGCCTGTCACCATCAGAGCTAGCAGAGATTTTGGAATTGGTTCAACAGACATGGGCAGCGGGGCTTCAGGTGTAGAATGGGAATGGATTGAGTGTCAACGGTATGGCTGGGGAGAAGGAGGTTGAGGTTGCAACGGCTTTGACAACAGAAGGCACGCCTGGAAGGAAGTTTGGGATAACAGCCTGTGGACACAACCAACGTGGAATTGGATGAGCCTGTGAAAATCTCTCCTGGCGGAGCAGAAGGTTGCAAACTGCTGGGGAAAGTGGCTAGGTGTGGGGGGGGCCAAATGCAAGGGATAGTATTTCAGGAAGGCGGGCGCAGCACAATTCCAGGTCCGTATATGCAAGGAAAAGCCCCCGGAAAAAGACAAAAGGTGGAGCAGAAGGCGGGACAAGGAGCGCTGCAAAAAAACCTCTTTCTTATCTTTCTCCTTTTTGTTTTCTGGGTTTGTTTCTCTGTTTTTATTTATCTGTTTCTTTTTTTCTATGGACACGTTTGATGGGTGCAGAAGTATGGTTGAGGCACATGTGGTGTCAGCTTGCTCCTATTGCAGAGCAAGCTGCAAAAGTAACAAAAATAACATAAAAATAATAATAATACAATTAACCTAAGAAGGAGTAGGAAAACCACAAATATTGCTACAGAAATGGATTTTCCACCCAAAATTAGGTAGGGTCACTCACTGACCCCACCCTTGAAATCCAACTCCTTATATTTTTAAATAATTAAGGAAAAAAGAACAAAAATAATATGGCTCCATTATTGAGCTTTTTGGCCAATTAAATATTTCACACACATTGTCACGTATAGGTTTCACACCTATAACTCAGCCATAATTGAGGTGTTGTGTATATTTTAGGAGTTACGGGCGGAAATGTGTTTTGTCACAATTCCCGCACGCAGCCGCGGAAGCCAAAGCACCTGCGCGCAGCTGAAATACAGCCGTTTCAACCTGTTGAGGTCGTGTACGCAGCCCCGGGCCTCTGAAAAGTATGCAGCCGCGGGACTACAGGCTGACAGAGTGACAGGCGGCTCAGGTACCGCGTAAACAGGCTACAACATACACGGGAACTTTCTACATATGTAATAAAGGTTCCCGTGGATAGTAGACTGTCTAAACATACATAATATTAAATAAAAATACATAAATAATCCTTACAGGTATTTTTTATTTAATATAATGCAAAGTACCAAGAATGTCGAAAATAACACAATGACAACTTCAAAAAATATATTAAAATACTTCAATATACTTTTATGAGAATTGCTATACATCAATATGTTTGCGACATACTAAGGAAGATAATGATTTAATAATATTACATGAATTCTCATGACTTATATTTTTAAGTAATTATCTTAACAAATCAATTGGAACTCGAAAATAAAGAGTAAAATCAATATTATGACTTTTACTCCAGTTATATAATACATAATGAGAACTTACCTGACATCAAAATATCCGTAGAGATGTCTAATAATATAATTATTAGATTACTGGGAACATATACTAAGGATAATTAATTAAATAATACATAAATAGGACATATTATTGTTATTCACACGTCCTAATGTACATTATGAGGTATAATAATTCCCATACCCTAAGGAATTAGATGCTACCCGGGCTATAGCACCAAGAACACATGACAGGCTACCCCCGGTTACCCTGCTAGCCTTAGTGTCCGTCCCTTTGAGAACCTACAACCCTCAGAAGGACCATAGTGGGACTCCAAAAGCTATAAATAAAGAGCTCTTTTGAGGATGTTGATGGGCAGAGACCCAGTAATATTCATATCCAGAAGCGGTGCCAAGGTAATCAAATACTTATAAGAGATAAGTAAGTGATTTATGGAAATGTCTGATTAGTAATATCCGTCTTCAAACCCCTTTTTATCAAATAAAACTGCCAAACAACCTTATAACCCCAGTATAAAGGTTTAACCCATCAGTACACGTCCCAAACAGATACCCAAAGGATTTAATAATATACCAGTGAGTCTCATTATCCTTTCTCTGTCGTGGTAACTTGGCTACAAGGCCCTACCACTCCATTGTGTATTTTATATACATATTATCTTTGGGTATAATAATCTTTAAACTGAGGGACCCAAAGTAACAAGGACTATGTGTTTTCATACTGAAATCCCTGAAGAGAGGTGTTAAAGATCCCCAATATAATTGTGGCCCCTCTATAAATATTTAATAATCAATTTTGATTCAAAACAATAAACAATAACCAAAACATTTAACCTTGCAATTAGCTTTAATCCAAGTATTCTACAGATTTTTGCTGCATTTATTAAATAATATATTTATTATTTACTCTATAACCTCTGGTAGCTAAAGGATAGCAAGGATCTTGCCATCCAGGAGGCTGAAATGTGGGACAAGCTTGATTTGGTTAGGGGGTGTACTAGCCAGTTCACATCCCAAATGACTAGGCATTCAAGAATGTTTTTTTCCCTTATTGTCTTTCTCTCCCCAGTGGTTATGCGCGTGCCGGCGGCTTGTTATCTGTTTCATTTTTTAGGAAAGGTACAGGGGAACTGTGTGGCAGTTCATCTGGGGCGGTTCAGGTACCTCACGGAACTCACAGTTAATCACAGAGGCGCGGGATCAAAGTGTGTTGGCAGGACTTGTGGTTGCATGATTGTGTGTGGGGAAAATTGGGACTCAGGTTTTCTCACTCACTCACTCAGGGCACAGGGTTGTTCTCACAGGACTACTAGCTTAGGAAGGAACGGGCGCACAGGAAACATGTATTTCTCTAAGAGCTAAGAAAGGGGTGGGTACAAGGAGAAGAGAGTAGAGAGAAGAGGAAGGGGGTGGGCAAGTCATTTAAGCCATTTTCATCATTTCCTCCATTTCCGCGCGCAATAAAGCTAAAAAGGCCTGCAATTACGCCAGGAGCTTGCGTTGGGACTCCAAGGATTGAGCACCAGGAGCCGCAAGAAAGGTTGGCAACATCAAGGTTGGTTGCTTGGCAAAGCTCTCAAAGTTGGCCGCCAAGAGGGCCATCACGGTGGGGATCTCCAGAATATTGGGCAGGCTTGGCGGAGGGGAGGCCGGTGGCAAGGACAGGGCTTCTGGAGGACAACTTGGGGGGCTTGGTCCAGGAGGAGGCAACAACGCAATCACAATGGGAGACAGTGGTGGCGGAGGAGTGGCCTGTGGGGTCACAAGCCTCTATTCTGAGTCCAACAAATACCTTGGGTTGGGATCTGGCACCAGAGAAGGAGTGGGCTGCAGGCTTGACGGAGGGGCCAGAGGGGGAGCCGCGCGCCGTCTGAGAATCTCCTCAATGCATGGGTCTCTTGAACCTTGGGTAACTTGGATGCAATTGACCCAGTAAGCCTCAAAGTTTTTGAAGTCCTCCTTCTGGGGGGGTCCTGCGCAGCGGAGGAGCAAGGCAGAGTCACAAGCCTCACTCAGAGGAGCATGGCAAAGAGGCAAGCCTGGCAGAGTCCACAAGTCCTCCAAGATTGTGTTGTCATCTGAAACCATGAATGGGTCTGGACAAGCCCTTTTGCGCAGCCTGGGGTGAGAGCAAGATTGGGGAGTAGCCAGAGGCATTCCCTTGCTGAGCAAGCAGTGGCGGTGGCCACAAAAGCAGGAAGTGCACGCAGGACGGCCGGGGATGATTGAACACACATGCCTGTTCCAAGAACAGAATTTTCAGGGGATCATGGTGGTGGATGAGAAGAGCTGTTGGTGGTGTGTGAGGAGGAGCACAAGAAAGGTTTTGGTTGGTACAGGGAAGGTGCAAATTGGGTCAAGGTAGCAATGGGAAGACCTCTGGGGACAGAACTCAAGTTGGGGGGGATGTGGTGTTGTTATATAGCCTTGGTCAGGAAGCATGCTGTGGTTGGAACGCTGAGAATTTGGTAGGTCAGGCTCAGCATTTGGGATTTGGGCGCTCTCAGAAGTGGCCGCTGCGGGCTTAGAAGCAGGCACCACGGGGCTCAGTATACCATGAGCGGGTTGGGATTAACTGGTTGTGGAAGGTCCCGGCCCGCTTGGACATTGGAGACCCAAGAATGGAGCCAGCCCAACCAGGTTTGCAGGCAGCTAGTTTGGGAAGGTAGGACAGGCAATCAGGGCTATAGGAGGGGGGCGGGCACAAGCAAGCCCAGGCCAGCCTGCGGGGCAGGAAATCATGCAGCGCGCCGGGTGGATATGGGCAACGCGGGGGGCTGTGAGTAGGGCCCAGAAGAGGGCTGCATCATGAGAAGGAAGAACTGGGTGTGTGTAACAGTAGGCAGGCTTGAGGGTGGTTGCGGAATGGGAAAGGGTTAGGTTTGGCTAGGGTTCCCGGTTTTAGGGTTTCTTTCCTATTTGTTGTTGGGCTTTCATTGCCCTTGTACTTAGGTTAGGGTTGAGAGTGTGGGCACCAAGTCCACGCTCCCAACCCCAGCTTGCAGGTCTGATATATATTATATAGATGAGATCACTTCTTATGGCACATAAGGAAAGGACTTCATCACTCTAGTTCTCTCTTTCCCCCTCTCTTTAAATGGGCGCATCCTCATCCTTACAGATGCTAGGACCATTGATTCCAGAACTTTGGGACAACTTGGGGAGTATCTCACCCTTGTTTCCACAGCAGTTTTGGATCCCAAAGGATGTAGGAGGGCCTCCGTGAAGGGAAAAATACTGTGGCAGGTTAGGACCAAAAGTTGGGCTCAGTACCCATGTGGGATTGGTTGAAGCCAACAGGTACAAAGGTTGTGGCCCACAGGGGACAGAAGCCAAGCTGGGGGGCACTAGTATTGGATGGTAAAGCCTTATTTGATGTGGGGGTGTTCTAGCTGGTTCACAGCCAGGATAACTAGACGCCCCAGAATGTTTTTTTCCTGACTTCTTTTATTTGATTGGTTTCTTGGATTGGTACTGGCTCTGGTTATGATTGATTGCAGGGATGTGGGCGTGGCACAAGCTGGGTCCGCAAACGCAAGGACAAGCCCCACAGGTGGGAAATGTGGGAAAAAGAGCGGTAGAGGCCCAATATTGGATTTGGTGGGGGGACATTTTTTAGAAAAAAAACACTCTGTTTCTCTGTTTCTTTCTTTCTTTCTCTCTCAAGCGCTGATTGGAAAGGTGGATGGGGGGAATATTTTGATTTGGTAAAGGGGTTGCACTAGATTGTTCACAGCTGGAAAAACTAGGCACCCCAGAATGTCTGTCCTCCAGTGTCTTTTCTCTTGCTTAAGCTTGTGCGCATGCTGATGTGTGGTTGTTGTGTTTGTTTGCAGACTGGGTACGTGGAACTAGGTGGAAGGTTTTTTGGGGCTTTCCAGGTACCCTTCCAGAGACGTTGACAATATGGGATGTGGATTTTGGGGTTCTTTTCTCCTAATCTTGTGCACCAACGCAGATTTTTTGGTTGAATTACTCAGGCTTGGGATTCCTTTCTCTCAGGAACCGGGCGGAGACACGGATCTTGTTCTTTCTCACTCTTACTGAGGCTCAAGGTTGTTTGCGGGGCTCACGCATGGAAGTGGGTTTTTTATTTGCTCATTCCCACTCTCACTCTCACTCAATTCCCAAGGATTCTCACTCAACAAAGGATAGCACATGTCAGCTTGCTACTATATACAGAGCAAAACTGTCAAATAGTAACACAAAATACAAAAAATAAGAATACATCAATTAACAAATCAAGGAGTGAGAAATCCATAAATATTATTACAGGAATGAATTTCTCACCCAAAATTAGGTAGGGTCACTCACTGACCCCACCCTTAAATTGCAAGTCCTTACATTTTTAAAATAATTAAAAGGAAAAGTACTTGAAATTACAACACCTGTATGGCACTTTTTGGCCATTTTAATATTTCACACGTGTTGTCACGTATAGGGTTTACACCTAAAATTCACTCAGAATTGAGGTGTTGTGTATATTATAGGAGTTACACGCAGAATTGTGTTATGTCACAATTCCCGCGCGCAGCCCTGCATCATTACATAAGAATATGTACTAGCAGCAGCAGGATCCCGCGTACTAGGGACCCCCGCCCAGCTAATTCTGCCACGCACGCAGCGGATCCTACCCCGCGCGCATCTGTACTACTGATCCCCGCGCCTGGATCCGTCATGACAACCAGGTACCGCTCAGAAGAGCTACAACCTAGTTAGGGTTGCCTAGTATATTTAACAAAAGGACATATGCATTAGAAATGATCTAAAAAGATCAAAACTTGAATAAAATTAGTAAAAATAAAGTTTTAAACCTTTTTCAATAATAAATCAAAGATAAAAGACCACCACGTAAACCACAGATCTTGATCTTTGAAGACCACAAAACACTACAAGAAGTGTTCTTAAAAATTATTAAAAAATTATCTAAATGATCCACAGATGACGGAAAATCAGTAAAAATCCACATCTGCACGCTTTAAAGCAATATCAATTGTACAAATAAAGGATGAGTACAGAATGATCAAATTTACGCCATAACTAATTAACAGATCCTGTGGCTAAAATAGTACAGAAATCCAGCAGATCTCAGGACAGTTGATTGACAGCACTAAGTAGACGTGCTAATCTTTCCCTGACTAGCTTGCCAGCCTCAGCCCACGATCAGAACCCTCTCTACCTGCCCTGAGAAGACCAAAATCACCCCAAAAAGGTATTTATACAGACCTCTTTGGATCCATTATTCCATCAGTTAATCAGTTACCAGGAATTATTTATTATCAATCAGACACCGTGTCATTGTTAATCAAGTGCTTATATGAAGATAAGCAAGTGATTTATGACTTAGTCTGTAATAGTATTATTTACCTTTATTAACCAATCAACCATTGAAGTTTAGTCAAGCAATCCACCCCATCTGCTCTGAAACCCTTCCAATTATTACAGGATTTTTGTGGTAAAAGTGCTCAGAGTGAGTGTTACCACTCCTGTCTAGGCCGCTTGCGCTGTTAAGCCCGGCCACCAGTGGAATAAGTCCTTTCTGAGGCACCCATATTTATTCCAAGGTTCTTAAAAACTGCCTAAGGAGGTCCCTTGAAGAGAGGTTGCTAGTCTGTAAAGATCCCCAGTAGTATAATACTGTGGCCCCTCTTTTATATTATATTGAAAACCATCTACCACAAAACCAATTAAACCTTTCAACTGCTCTTATTAAATCATTTATTTGAGCTTCTAAGCGTTTATCATTGGAATCATAATTATTATTATCATTCCAGCATTTTTATCACTCTCTGCAGCTAAAGGACTGCAAGTTTCCTGGTATCAGAGAGCTGAAAACTGGGGGTCTGGCCAGGAAATATCCTTAAATAATTGATTTTTAATTATTTATTCCTTGGACCAGTCTAATTATTTTTAAAATAAGTTAACATACTTATAACATATATTTTTGATCATTTGTTTCTCTAGTGGATTTTAAGACCAACGGAGAATTGATCAATTATTATTTGAACCTTCTTAAAAAGAAAAAAGAAAAAAAACTCCTTCACTTTGTCCCTGTTATTATAACTCCTGAGCAACAACAGGAGAAATTGCTTTATTATAAACAGCAGGTTATAAAAGACAAAGAAATTGAGCTCAAAAGAATTATCAATTTAAATTCTTTATTAAGGCAACATAAGGAGTGGAAGATTTATCAAAGGAAACTTTATATTTATAAACTAAATAACCCTGAAGATAAAGAAAAATCCAAAATTATAAAAGTGATTATTTTTATTCTAAAAATCACTTTAACATGTAAAAATACAAAAAAATAATAAACTTATATTTTTTTTTATCCATCTCAGTGGATTTTGTTTTTGGTGATCTCATTGACCAGGACCTCCTAGAGGACGTCCCAGACAGGGTACCATTGGATTTACCCTTGGATTTATCCCAGGATCTGATTGGAACTCACTCAGACCCCGTTGGAATACCCTCCAAGGATAGTTGTGACCCCAATCAAGTGTTGGTACCTTTGACTTTAACTCTAAGTAAGTTAAAATATTTAAAAAAATTATTAAAAATATAAAACACACAAAAAATATTATTTTTATAATTTTAAAGTCTTTCTTCAAAAGTTTTGACAAAAGACTGACACATTTTTTTTTGGTGCTATGTATCAAAATTGGAGCAACACCCATGCAACCGGTAGAGCCCCGTCATATGGATCTCTGCCCGGAATAACCCATGCGCGCAAAGACTCCAGTCGCAAGGGCGATGAGGGGACTTAAACCCGTGACCATAGCGTCATGGGGGACAACAACAGCAATGACTTTGGCCACCAACTTGACCAACAGACCGTTGGAAAGCCATCCGTCACCCACCATGTTATCCCAGGAGGGTACAGGTCCTCCTACGCCACCCCAGCTGGACTCAACCAAGGAGGAAAGAGTCAAAGTATTAGTGAAAGAGCACGTGAGCTATTGGGAACAATTCAGGTTGGTTCAGACCCAGGAGGATCAACCAGGTATGAGAAAAGAAATTTCTCAGGCAAAGAAATCTCAGATTTCTCTGCAAAGGTTGATCCCAAAGAAAGAAGTAGACGGCTACGTGCAGAACTGGAATCCTTGGGATCAGTTAGCTTCCTTAAAGGGAAAGGACCCCAAAAAGAAGAGGTCCTCAGCACATCAGAAGTTAAGGAACCCAAAGGATTGGGGCAACATAATATCCTTAGCCCAGAAGTGGAAAAAGGTGTACCAAAAATAGATGTAGAAGCTCTTTATAGCTTTTCTGTAAATGTGTCTCACAATTTTACTATTATTAGCCAATGCTTTGAAAAAGTTTATCACCAATTGGACAAGTTAAGTTCAAGTATTTTTAGAGTGATTGACACTCAGTCTCAGATTATGAGAATTGATGAGTTGGAAATACAACAAATCAAGGACAGTATAAGAGCTAGTAAGTTGGACCTGATAAAATATATTGATGAAAACCAATCAATTCTTCAGGAAGATATTCTTGCAAACATAGACCAGCTTCAGGAAGAAGTTAAGAAAACTAGTCCTACTCCTTCAGCTCATCTGAAAACAAAAATGAACTTATTAAGCAACAAACTTGATTCAGAGTTAGGCATGATTAAGAATGATCTCAGAGATCTTAAGATCAACTCTACTAACTCTCTGGTCATTGAGTTAGAAGGAACTAGACCTGCCAGGTTCACCAGTACTCCTAGTGCTCCTCCCAGAGCCAGGATAACTAGGAATGAGTCTTTCAGACCCAGTCCTACTCCTGAAATGGAGCAGGCTTTGAAGCTACTTCCTCCAATCACTGAATGGCCTAAATTCTCTGGAGAAGGAGAATACAATCATTTTATTTTCATTAAGTTTATTGACTATACTGTTTCTTCCTATGAGATCCCTGATGCAATAGCTGTGGTAAGATAGCCCAGATTATTTGAAGGAGTAGCTCTTGATTGGTTTATCAATAAAAGAGAAGAAGTTGGATCTTTATCCTGGAATTCTTGGAAAGAATTGATCAAAGTGCAGTTTGGTACCAGGATTTGGAAAAGAAAGATGATGAAAACTTTTGAAACTTCCCAGTTTGATCCATCCAAGGACAAACCTCATACGTGGTGCTTAGACCAGAAAAAGAGGTTGGACTGGTTTTATCCTGACGCTGATAAAGAAGAAGTCAATGAAAGACTCCTCAACTTATTTCCCGGACAAATCAACCACAGTGTAAGGTGTAGAATGCCTATGGATTCAGATATTTCCACCTAAATAGGTGTATTGGAAGAAACTATTGATATGAATGGTCTTGATAAAAGGGTCAATAGACCCCCAAGGGAACAAAATACTAGGAACAGGGAAGAATATACTGCCAATACTAAAGAATCCCCTGCTACTCCATCTACCTTGGAAGTCAAGAAGAATCCAGAATGAAAAGAAAAAGTATGTTGGAACTGTAACCAAACAGGACATGTAAAACCTGATTGTCCTCTACCTAGGAAAATGATTAATCTTATCAAAGGAGATTAGTATGACAATCCTGACCCTCACCTTGATGATACTGACGTATCACTCTCTGATTGTTATCTAATAATCACTAACCCTATAAAAGTTATTGAAGGTAGTATTGAGTCTTCTCTGGACATAAATTCCGTCAATGAGGATTCTAACTTACCTCAAAAATGGAATCCCAACATGAAGATTCACCACATCTCTGAGGCTAAGGCCTTGACTCTAAAACCTTCTGCCGGTAAAAGTTACACTTCAGGAAAAACATGTAATGCTACTGGTTTAATCCAAGGTTCCCCAGTTAAGTTACTTCTAGACAGTGGAGCCTTTTGCTCGTGTGTTGGTTCAGCTTATCTGGAATAGCAAGACCCAGACTGGAAACTGAACTTACTACCAGTACCTCAGGCTAAATTCAGCAGTTGTAATTCTGCTCTCAATGCTGTAGGAGTATGGTCTTCTGATATCATACTCCCTCACTCTAAAGGATCACTCAAACTGAACATTGAATTCTTAGTGCTCCAAAATGGAGTATGTGATTATTTTATCCTTGGGAATGATTCTCTTTGCCTTTATGGTATAGATGTATTCCAAAGCAAAGGTTGATACTTCACTGTAGGAGGAGACTCAAAGAAGAAGTTCCAAATATGTCACGTCAATGCTCAAACTTCTGATTCAACTTATGAAAAACACTTAGAGAAGTTCAATCAGGAGTACTTCTCTCAAGCTTCTTTGAATTCCCTTCTCAATGAAGAACAGAAACGGGATATCCTACAAGTATTCTTTGAAAATCAGAAGGCTTTCTGTACCAAAGATCACCCCATTGGTAACATCAAAGGACATGATATGATCCTAACTCTAACTATTAAGCCTCCTTACCCACCTAAACTCAGGAGACCTGCTTACCCTTCTAGTCCAAAATCCAGAGCTTTTCTGGAAACCCATATTCAAGAGTTGGTTGACTTACAAGTCTTAAGGAAAGTAGGCCACAATGAACAAGTGGATATTACTACCCCAGTAATTATAGCTTGGCACAATGATAAGTTAAGAATGGTTGGAGACTTTAGAATGCTTAACAACTACACCCAAGATGATTATTATCCAATTCCAAGAATTGAACATGCTCTACATAACTTGTCCAAGGCTAAGTACATAACCACCATGGATATGCTGAAAGGTTTTCACCAAATACTTATCAGCCCTGATAGCCGGAAATTCATGAGAATTATCTGTCATTTGGGAATTTATGAGTATCTTAGGATGCCTTTTGGTATTAAAAATTCTCCTTCTCACTTTCAAACAATGATGGACATAGTCCTAGGATAATTCATCAGAAAGGGATGGATGATGGTATACATTGATGATTTTATCATTTACGCTGATCATTGGGATACTCACATGGAGAAATTAAGGCTAGTCCTCGAAACCATCTCTGCCGTAGGATTGAAAGTATCAATGAAAAAGTGTAACTTTGGCTATGGGGAACTCAAAGCCTTAGGACAAATTGTCTCTGGACTAACCTTAGCTGCTGACCAAAACAAGATAGAAGAAGTAATGAATAGGCCTATGCCTCAGAATAAAACTGAACATAATATCCCTGATGTTCCTATACACCTGAGGAACTACAGAGCCAACAGGAGGCATAAGCCAAAAATTGTCTTTTCAGATATAGACATATCTTGGAGCGGGGGAATCTCAGCTTGCTACTATATACAGAGCAAAACTGTCAAATATTAACACAAACTATGAAAAATAAGAATACCTCAATTAACAAAGTAAGGAGTGAGAAATCCATAAATATTATGACAGGAATGGATTTCTCACCCAAAATTAGGTAGGGTCACTCACTGACCCCACCCTTGAATTCTAAGTACTTATATTTTTAAAATAATTAAAAAGAAAAGGACTAAAAATTACAACACCTGTATGGCACTTTTTGGCCATTCTAATATTTCACACTTATTGTCACGTATAGGGTTTACACCTAAAATTCACTCAGAATTGAGGTGTTGTGTATATTTTAGGATTTACACGCGGAAATGTGTTATGTCACAATTCCTGCGCTCAGCCCCTGCGTCATTACATAACCCTACGTACTAATAGCAGCAGGATCCCGCATACTAGAGACCCGCGCGCAGCTGATTCTTCCACGCACCCAGCGGATCCTACCCCGTGCAGATCTGTACTAACTGATCCCCGCGCCTGGATCAGTCGTGACTAATCTGACAACCAGGTACCGCTCAGAAGAGCTAAAACATAGTTAGGGTTGCCTAGTATATGTAACAAACGGACATATGCATTACTAATGATCTAAAAATATCAAAACTTAAATAAAATTAATGAAAATTAAGTTTTAAACATTTTTTAATAATAAATCAAAGATAAAGGACTACCATGTAAATCACTGATCTTGATCTTTGAAGACCACAAAACACTACAAGAAATTTTCATAAAAATTATTAAAAATTTTCTAAATGATTAGCAGATGATGGAAAATCAGTAAACAACCACATTTTTACGCTTTTAAACAATATCAATAGTACAAATGAAGGATGAGTACAGAATAATAAAATTTACGCCATAACAGATTAACAGATCCTGTGGCTAAAATAGTACAGAAATCCAGCAGATCTAAGGACAGATGATTGACAGCACAAAGTGGACGTGCTAATCCTGCCCTGACTGGCTTGCCAGCCTCAGCACACGAGCAGAACCCTCTCTACCTGCCCTGAGAAGACCAAAATCACCCCAAAAAGGTATTTATACAGACCTCTTTGGATCCATTATTCCATCAGTCAATCAGTTACCAGGAATTATTTATTATCAATCATACACCGTGTCATTGTTAATCAAGTGCTTATATGAAGATAAGCAAGTGATTTATGACTTAGTCTGTAGTAGTATTATTTACCTTTATTAACCAATCAACCATTGAATTTTAGTGGAGCAACCTACCCCATCTACTCTGAAACCCTTCCAATTATTCCAGGATTTTTGTGGTAAAGTGCTCAGAGTGAGTGTTACACTTCCTGTCTTGGCCATTTGTGCTGTTAAGCCCGGCCACTAGTGGAATAAGTCCTTTCTAAGGCACCCATATTTATTCCAAGGTTCTTAAACTGCCTAAGGAGGCCCCTTGAAGAGAGGTTGCTAGTCTGTAAAGATCCCCAGCAGTATAATACTGTGGCCCCTCTTTTATATTATATTGAAAAACATTTACTACCAAACCAATTAAACCTTGCAACTGCTCTTATTGAATCATTTATTTGAGCTTCTAAGCCTTTATTATTGGAATAATTATTATTATTATCATTCCAGCATATTTATCACTCTCTGTAGCTAAAGGACTGCAAGGTTCCTGGTATCAGAGAGCTGATAGCCTGGAGATAAGAGGAACTGCTGGACAAGGTTTTCCAACTTGGCTGAAAAGTCCTCAAAGCGCACCTCCCTGAGCACTTGCCCAGTGGGGATGTCCAGGGTCTCTGGATTGGTTGCGCCAGGAGGAGATGAAGCCGTGGGCTCTGGTGACAATTATGGGTCCAGGGATGGTGATGCTGGGGGTGGATTTCCAGGAGCTGGAGAAGGAGGAGGAAAAGGACTGTGAGTTGGGCCAGGGGCTGGAGGGGGAGCCGGGTGCCGTCCAAAAAGTTACTCCACGTGTGGGTTGGTTGTGCCTTGATTAATGCAGACCCATTTGGCTCAGTAGCGGATTTCCACTTGAAATTACATGGTGTTCACAACATCAACCTTGCATGGTGGTCTGGCACAACGGAAGGGGAAGGCCAATTTGCAGCTTTTGGCGGAGGTTGGGGGTGGTGCAGCTTGCAGGTGGAGTCCACAATTCCTCCAAGATTGAATTGTTTCTTGAAACCAAAAACATTTTGCTGCGGGCCCTCTTGCGCAGGCAGGGAGGATTTGGGCCAGGATGAGCTTGCAGAATAGTTTTTCCAAGCAAGCAACAACAATGGATGGCACGGAAGGATGACAATACGCAAGGCTGGAGAGAAGGTTGCAGGTTAACCCATGCTGGGCACAGAAGGTGCAGGGTGCAAAAATGGCGGAGTTGAGTTGGATGTGGGTGGGGTGGGACTTGGGTGACTAGGGGGGGTGGTTGATGAGCAACTTGGAGATGAGCGCGGGAAGAGGCAGCAATGGGAAGACTTTTGGGGACAGAACTCAACTTGGGAGGGATGTGGTGTTGTATTTATAACCTTGGATTGGGAACTGGATTGGGGGCTGCGTGATCAGAATTTTGGTAGGCTAGGCTCAACATTTGGTGCAGATTGGGCCCACTCCAGGCAGGGCAGGCTTGCAACCAGCTCAGATGAAGCAGACCAAGTAATGGAGCCAACCCAACCAATTTTGTGGGCGGCTATTTTGGAAAGCGGGAGCGGGGCCATTTCAGGGTTATATGGGCAAGCATAGGCGCAGACCAATCTGCGGATTACAGGATTGGTAGATGTGCACGGGCGGATAAACACAGGAGGCTCCAAGTAGGAAGCGGCAGAGGGCCGCGCCATGAGAAGGACAAACCAGACGTACGTAATGGAGGAACACTTTGGAGGAGTTGGGTTAGGTTTGGGCTAGGGTTTTGGTTTCTAGGGGTTCTTTTTTAATTTTTTTGTTAGGCTTTCAGTTTTGCTTTTACTAAGGTTAGAGTTGAGGGGGAGGAATTAAAAACTCACTCTCAAATACGGGTTGTAGGATTATCACATATCCCATCATATCTTATCACCAAAGGATCATGGAAGGATTGAAGGAAAGGAATATACAACATCATTTTCTTTATTAATCTTCATCTTATAACTTTCTCTTACTCTCAAAAAAGATCAGGCCTCAACCTCCCTACAGATTCTTGGACCAATAAATTCCACACTTGAGGACAACTTAGGGGTGTATCTCCCTCTTGTTCACACAATGGCCAGTTGGGACCTAGGCTGGTCTAGAATGGCTGCTCATGAATTAATTTGGCTTTCCAAATGGCCTTTCACTACCTGTTTTCAAATAAAAAATAAAATTGAAATATAAAAAAAATAAAAAACTAAAACACAAAATAATCACAGATAAAAATAAATAAAAATACAGAAAATAAATAAATATGAATCAAAATAGATAAGAATAGATAAGAAAAAATAAAAATAAATAAAGAGGAATAAAAATAAATCAAAGTAAATGAAAAGAAATCAATATTTTCATTTAGGCCAGCCTTTCATTATTTAAAAAAAATAACACCAAAAAAGAAAAAAAAAAGAAAAAAAAAAGAAAAAAAAAGAAAAAATATGAGTACCAAAAAAGGAATAAAAATGAAAAAGACCTGAAAATATAGAAGTTAAACTTGACTAGCCCCTGAAAAAATAGGAGTAAGTTCAACTTGACTAGCCCTAAAGTAAAAGAGCCAAAAAATACCAGTTCAACTTGTGACTAGCCCTAAAGTAAAAGTGCCAAAAAATAAGGCATTTTTTGACCAGACCTAAAGTAAAAACCCCCAAAAAAAACAAGATAAACTTGTGTTAAGCTTATCCCTTCACAAGATGTAAAAGTCCTCCTTATGATGGGATCAGCCCAGCACAAGTTGAACAGACTTAAAATTAACATCTCATTCAAAACGTTCATCAAAATGATTTCAACTCAAAAAATTAAACATAATGATGTTAAAAATGTGATAACCCTTCATATTGATAGAATTAAAATATCAGCATCAGAAACCAAACCCAAATGATGAAATTAATCTATAATTTTTAATACAACTCAAGTGGATCTTTGAGGTGATCAACCCAACAAGCTACTTTTTTAGAAATAGTGGAACATGGTTTTGAAACCATGGGAGGAATTTTAATCACATGTACCTTAAGTACAAGCTAGAACAAATGGTTATTGTGAACAAATTAAATAAAAATAGGATCTTATTGTTCTTTTAAACCCATTTTCATAGTTGTATAAGTACAATTTTAACCCTTTTTCCCTCTTAATTTCTCTTTCCACGTGCTCAAATTTTGAATGTTCACAACAGTTTGCTTTCAATTTTGGTCAACCACAGCTTGAATTTAAAACCTTTGGTTCAATACTTGGCTTGAAAATCAAAGCGGCTGTATTCTCAAGCTTTGAAACTAGAATCTCCAACCTAAATTCTATATGTTGTTCCCTATACATTTAATTCCACTTGTTCAAAATTTGAGATTATTCATCAAGCCCTGGATCTGCTTCAAAATGTCAAAACCAAAAGAGTTATCAATTTTTCAATCCAATAATAAATCTGTCAATCCAATAATTGGTAACCTTGAAAAAACCCTACTTACTTCATTGTAAGGGTCATAGCCTAACTGCCACTGAGGATGAACATCCACAGGCACAATGGATCCTCTTGATGCTAGTATTTCACCTAAAATATGGGAACAAAGCAAGCCTATTGTTTTTGAAAATGACCTTGATAAAACCTTGCCATCATGGTTGCGCTTTAACTTCATGAATTCTTCCTTAATGAGTTCAATTGCCTCAATTGAAAATTTGTAACACAAAGGTAATAGCTCTGTTGGCAGACTTGTTCCCAAATTTATTCAAGAGTCTTTAAGTGCTGCATGGACCAATTGGATTTGAATTTCAATAGTTCCCTCAAGGTGTTTTCAAACTTCAAAAATTTTCCTCAAAGATCCTACTAGTAATACTTTGAAAGTGGAATGGGCCCCTTCTACCTGAGACGTAGTTTTATTTTTGATTTCTGGGTGGACACAAGTCCAAGCCGTTACAAATGTCTCTTAAAATATTCTTTTCCATATACTCAAGTACATCCTCATGGTCTTTCAAGTAACACTGTTCACAAGTTTCAAAGTAAGCACTCCCAACAGAGATCAATTCCCAACAGATATTAATAGGCAATAAATTGACTTACTCTGAGTTCAGCATCATTTTCTTCTGCCTCACCTTGAATTTAGAGGACCCTAACTTGCACCAAAGATTCAGAAATATTTTTTCCAACCTTCATTGTCATTACTGAAGCGCACTTTACAGTTTCCTTGTATGTTTTTAGAAAATTGCCATGTACAAAACTGTCTGGATGACTCAGGAAAACTGTGTTTAATAGAACAAATCAGAGCCTTTTCACTTTTCATCACAAAGACTTTTGGAAACCTCTTGTGATCATAAGCCAACTCCTTTAATGTGTTCAACTCCTAAATATTAAACTCGTACATTTTTTTGTTATAAAAACAAAAGCCTTTGTAAAATTCTTTTTGTAAGCAGTCATTCCTACAACATGCAATAGAGGGATGTTGTATCTATTTGCTTTATAAGTATAATCCAACAAAGCAAGGTGATGGAATTTTTTTCATAGTTTTATAGACTCAGGATGAGCCAAGAATAAGGCCTCTAATTGACCCTCTCCACCAAATTCGGACCTGAAAACTGTTAAATTTGTTAATTGATTAAACTTCAAACAGGGAACTGAGATGATGAACAGATAGTGAAAAAAAGCTGACATCAGAATAAGACTGAGCATAAGAAAAGAAAAGAACCAAAAACATCTGGCATCAAAGGATGAGGGCCATAGCAATTGGTGAGTAGGTCAATGGATGTGGAGGAACGGTGTGGTGACCAATCCAGGACACCCCATGGAAAATGGAAATTTTTGAATTTTTTCACATTCCCTTATCCATCAATACATCCTCATTAAAAAAAAAATATCTTGTGCCTCTATGGGTACCCACTCATTTCCCATTATCCCATCTCTTCCTTGTCCTAGCAGTCTAGGCAGGTCTTCCCTGGTCATCCAATGTTTTCCTCCTCTGTTCAAATCTCCCCCTTTCACGGGATTTACCCTTATTTTTTCGGCCAAGCCCGCGCGGGTGGCCATCCCCTCCATCAACTCATCCACCACCATCCAATCACCCTCTCAATCCAGATATTGCTTAGATCTAAAAAATCTCAGGCCCTCAAATCTTGACACCGGTGCTTAGTTGAACAACTTGCCATCTCTCACACCCTCCAAGCTTGCCTCTCAATTGGTCTCGCATTCAGATTTGGATTTGATCCCCAATCAATTTACCAATGATGACAATATTGATCATCAGCCGGTTGATCATCATCACCCCTCATCCAATCCAACCTCCCATTCATCATCTGCCTCCAACCCCATCGTCGCCAGGGGTGTGGTGACCAATCCAGGACACCTCATGGATTATGGAAATTTTTTTAAATTTATTTTTACATCCCCTTATCCATCAATACATCTTTTTTTTTTAAAAAAAAAAACAATCTCTTACATAATGATTCCCTATTTTAGTTTTGAGTTCCCTGCCTTCCCTTCTCCTAGTTATCTAGTAGGATCTCTCAGCTGTCTAGACCCCCGTGCCCGGTGTTCAAATCCCTCTTGATCCACTCCTCTTACTCCGGTTCCCTTTTGTCAAGCGTGCAGGCAAGACCGGCGCGGCTTGGCTCAACCCTTGCCTGCATTGGCATTGACCATCCAGAGTGCCAATTACAATCATTAATCATTGATCATCCAATGGCAATGACAATTCTTGCTATCCCACCTCCCTCTCCTCATTGGTCCACCAACCCCAAGCTGATCAAGACCATTGAGCAAACCTTGAAACTGAAAATCCGCACTCATCATCATGAACCTGGCATTTTCATCATTATCCGCCTAATCCCATCATCAGCAATCCAACCGTGTGGTGGCACCCATCATCACCACCATCAACATCCTTCAACCAATCCCACTACCAGCTTCCCATCCTATTGATTGTTGACTAACTTCTATCCCCCATCCCAACCTTCTCCACTCTACCTCAATGTGGATCCTGATTATACCAAGGCAGAGCATTATCTAGACTCTTGAATCATCTTGACCAATGATACAGATAAATTACTCAGACTCAGCCGTTCAGCCACCAAGACAATTCACGAGTCTATCTTGGAGGACAGTTGTAGGATGCTAGCCAAGAAGAATCAAATCAAACTCAGCCTGGATAGGAAGAAGTTCTCCAGGAGGGTATCCAAATCCATCATGGGAACCACCCACAATCACCTGGATAGTCCTCATCACCATCAACTATCCAACACTCAGTGGTTGTCCATCACCCCACTCATCCATTGCTCATCCTCCCCCTAGCTCACTAGTCCCCTGCGCAGCTTGTCTGTTGCCCGCGCGGGTCTCAGCAGTTTCCCGGGCCTGTCAGCCTTTCTGCGCGTCCCTCACCTGCTACTCTACTTCCCATGTCCATCATTTGCACGAGCTGGTGTCTTTCCATTCCTGTTCATCCATGATTTCAATTTTTTTTTGAGTTGTTGTTTGTTTCTTTTTATTTTATTTTCTCATGATCAAATTAAAAAAAAATTCCCCACTCATTTGTAAGTATCTCTTTTAAATAGTATACAGGCCTCTTTTCTATAAAAGGAGGGGCTCTCCCCTGCCTTTTTCCAATCATTCATGGGAGTGTGTGTGTTTCTCCCCCCCAGTTATTTTCACTGAATTAAATCTCCATCCTTATCCTGGGTATATCTGTTGATTTCCCCTTGATCCTTTGAGCCTCCATACTCAAATCTTTGATCTGTACATCTGTGACCTTGATCTTTATCACCAATCATAGCCTTGCTGGTTGAAGAGAATTCTGTCTGCTGGAATTCTTGAGTGTGTTATAACACTGTTGTTCCCTTTTTGTGACCAAAATGGTCTGATCCTTCCCTGATCATCTTTCCAGATCCAGTCATATTTGACTGAGAGGTTTCTTCAAGCTTGAAAAATGGAGTTTTAGACCTCCATTTATCATTTAAAGGTGGATTCAGCCACGCTACTCTTGAGTTCCTTAAGAAGTTTTGGGTTATTCTTGTTCAAGTCTGTTATTGCTTTGCTTCTAGAGCTTCATAAAAAAATTGCTTTTGTTTTGTTCAGCCACCCACACTTATCTGGTACCCTTCAAGCGCTTGATTACAAAGAGTTGGGTAGGTTCATTGAGAACCTGGAGTTTGGTTTGTATTGAGTTGATCTTCCTAATCTTCTGCCAATGACCAGAGCTATCACCTTGTGGGCGTTGTTACTTACCACTGCCTTGTTCCATTTTACTCTGAACAAAACTTTGAATTATTTTGTTCAAGTCTTTCTCTGCACCATCTTGCCTCAGACAGTTTTGTTTCCATTGCTACCAACTATTCCCAAACTCATCCCTTGCATTGATTCCTTATTTAAAAGTTCCTAGACCTTCATTCCGGTTACATTTAAATGTTATTGCAACTCTTAGAAGGGCAGCCTAAACAGCACCTTTCCCCTCCACAGAAATTCCTGGGGCTTAGCACCATTTGGAGTCTTACAGTGGTTGAAGGCAAAAAGGGTTTCCTTGCAACTTGCTGACAGTTTTCAGCCACCAATTAGCGGCACCCACGCTTGCCATCATGAGAATTGTCAACAACAACATTAATCCCTGCCATTGACCAATGGCTGCAAGCATTGCTTGTGGCCGTTGGTGACTATACCTTCAACCAATCCCATCATCCTACCCCAGCCTCATTCTCTCAAGCAAGTACCCATACCCAACTATCATCATCATCATCATCCTCCATCCAGACTATCTTGTGCAACCAGCTTTGATCAAACAGTGGCTGGACAACTCATTTCTGCTCATCTCTTGGGCTTGCTCATCTGCCCATTTTTTGCCCAGGCCATTCAACTGTCTGTCCCTGTGGGCCATCTGCCTGTCTTCCCTGCTCTCCTGCTACTCATCACCTTCCTGCCTTCTTCCTTGATGCGGGCAGGTTTCCATCTTCCTCTTCACTTTTTTTTGCTTTTTTTTCCCATGTCAGGCGGTTCCTGTTGCCAATCTTCTTGAAAAACAAACAATCCGCACTCATTTGTAATTATCTCTTGTCAATATTCTACAGGCCTCTTGTCTATGAAAGGAGGGGCTCTCCCCTGCCTTTTTTTGCATTATCCTATCTTGGAAGATAAATAAGAAATCTGATCATTCCAGAGGGCTTCCCTTTGTTCATCTGCAAAATTTGTGCTGGGTATATCTTTTGATTGCCCCTTGATCCTTTGAGCCTCCATACTCAATCTTTGATCTGTTCATCTGTGACCCTGATCATTATCACCAACCATAGCCTTTCTGGTTGAAGAGAATTATTTCTGCTGGAATTCTTGAGTGTATTATACCACTCTTTTTCCCGTTTTCTGACCATACTGGTCTGATACTTCCCTGATCATCTTTCCTGATCCAGTCACGTTTGACTGAGAGTTTTCTTTAAGCTTGAAACTTGAAGTGTTAGACCTTCCTTTATTCTTTAAAAGTTGAATTCCGCCATGCTAATCTTGAGTTCCTTGATAAGTTCTGGGTTATTCTTGTTGGAATATGTTATTGTTTTGCTTCTAGAGCTTCATAAACAAATTTCTTTTGTTTTTTTCAGCCACCCACAGTCATCTGGTACCCTTCAAGCGCTTGATTACGGAGAGTTAGGCACATTCATTGAGAACCTGGAGGTTGGTTGGGATTGAGTTGATGTTTCCTAATCTTTTTCCAACAACCAGAGTTATTAGCTTGTGGGCTTTTTTACTTACAACTTCCTTTTTCCATTGACCTCTGAAGAAAAACTTTGAATTATTTTGTTCAAGTCTTTCCCTGCACCATCTTGCCTCAGATATTGTTGTTTCCATTGCTACCAACTATTCCCAAACTCATCCCTTACATTGATTACTTATTGATAAGTTCCTGGACCTCAATTCCAGTTAAATTCAAATATTATTGTAAATATTAGGAGGGCAGCCTTAGCAGCACCTTTCCCCTCCACAGAAATGCCTTGCGGCTTAGCACAATTTTGAGTCTTAAAACGGCTGTGGCTGAGGCGTGAAAAGACAAAGAAGGTGAGAGAGGAGCTGGAAGTAGAGACTGTCCAGAAATTGAGGTTAATCATGAGAAGAAAGAAATACAAGAAGAAACAGATAATCTTATCTCACCAGGCACGCAAAGATGGTTGAAGGATAATTCAAGAAAGATATCCTTCAGGCAATAAAAACAAGGGGGAGCAACAGATCAATAGGCAATAAGAGACAATGAGATAAGAGAGATGATTGAGTTTCAGAAATAAAATGACATGAGATCCTTGAGTAGGTTCAAGGGATCATTTTCAGATGATGAGTCTTCCTCAGAGTTTGTTGAGATTGTGAGGATGAGATTGAGAGAGGTACTCTATTTAGAGTGTCTTCACTCGCAGTGCGCCCGTGTAGCCACAGGCCATGAAAAACTTAACACCCCACCATTCCCAATGAGATAATGCAGTCAAAGAGTACAAGAAAAATGAAATAAAAATAAATAAAAATAAATAAAAAGAAATAAAAAGAAATAAACAGGAATAATAGGACAAGATTAAAATGCATCTGAGCATATGAAGGGAAACAGAAGCAAGATTCTCTGCATGGAAGCTGCCTTGGTTATTGAATCATCTGGAATTTGCAAGTACTTAAGCAGTTTGATCTCAATTCTATTTGCGCTGAGATCTTCTATCATTCCCTTATTCTTCAAATCCAAATGTCTTGTTTTTGAGTTCAATCCAAATTTGCAAAGTTTGTTGTCTACTTCACAATTTTTGATGTTCAAAGGGATAATCACCAAGGTTAAGGAAAAATCTTGTTCACAAGATCCTTTATCCATGTTGCTTCATGGCATGAGTCCACCAGTGCATTTAATTCTGCGTCCATGGAGGACCAAGTGATATTCTTTTGTTTGCAACTGTTTCATGAGACAAGGCTCCCAAATATGATGCACAAGTAACCAGTTTGAGATTTTTGATTACTAGGATTGTCTGCCCAGGATGCATCCAAATTTACAATGAGAGGTTCTTCTTGTGAAATATGTTTGAGTTCCAGCTTGTAATGTTGAGTGGCCTTGAAATATTTCCAGGTTTTCTTCATTTCATTCAAGTGAGTAAGTCCTGGTTTGAAATTTAATTGCGCTAAACTCATTACTGCAAAACTGACATCTGGCCTAGTGTAGCACACTATGTGGTTGAGTGATCCTATTGCTGATCAACAGTTTATTTTCAGTGCCTGGAAGGCTTCATTTTCCTTGTCTGTAGAGGGCTTGAGTTGAAGATTCCGAGTGAGGGGAATAGATGATCCTTTGCAGTCACTTAGGCCTAATTTGTTGATTCCATGTTGAATATGGTTTGGTTGACTGAGGAGTATTCTGTTGGACATGAACTCTATCTTCATTCCGAGAATTGTATTAGGATCCTGACTGGTGTATCCCTTGAATTTGTGTAGAAATTTCTGTTTAAATAATTGACCATCACCTACTAGGATTAGGTTGTCAACATGGAAGAAAAGTTGAGACTTTCAGTCTCCTGACAAGTAGAGGCAAGGATTGCAAGCAGATTCATAAGAGCCAATCTCCTTGAACCAGGTAGTCAGATTCTTGTACAAGTTCTTGGGAGACTATTTCAGTCCATACAGAGACTTCTTTATTCTGAGAAATCTTGAGGGCCAATTGGAGCCCTTGGGTGTCAGATTGCTACTATGTACAGAGCAACCTGTCATAGCAACACAAAACTAGAAAAAACAAATTAAAAAAAGAATGTCTAAATTAAAAAAAGAGGGAGTGAGAAATCCATAAATATTATTGAAGAAATGGATTCCTCACCAAAAATTAGGTAGGGTCACTCACTGACCACACCCTTGAAATCCACACCTTACATTTTTAAAGTAATTAAAAAGAAAAGTACTAAAAATTATGACACCAGAATGGCACCTTTTGGCCATTTCAACATTTCACATGTGTTGTCACATATAGGGTTTACACCTAAAATTCACTCAGAATTGAGGGGTTGTGTATATTTTAGGAGTTACACGCGGAAATGTGTTATGTCACAATTCCTGTGCGCAGCCCCACATCATTACATATCCCTACGTACTTGTAGTAGCAAATTCCCGCGTACTAGAGAACTGCAGGCAGCTAATTCTGCCACAAACGCAGCGGATCCTACCCCGCGCGCATCTATACTGACTGATCCCCGCGTCTGGATCTGTCTTGACTAATCTGACAACCAGGTACCCCTCAGAAGAGCTACAAACTAGTTAGGGTTGCCTGGCATATGTAAAAAGTTGACATATGCATTAGTAATAGTCTAAAAAGATCAAAACTTAAATAAAATCAATAAAAATTAAGTTTAGAACATTTTTTAATAATAAATCCAAGATCAAGGATTACCACGTAAATCATTGACTCTGATCTTTGAATACCACCAAACACTAAAAGGAGTGTTCATAAAAATTATGAAAAATTATCTACGTGATCAGCAGATGATTGAAAATTAGTAAACATCCACATATTTTCACTTTAAAGTAATACTAATAGTAAAAATGACGGATGAGTGCAGAATGATCAAATTTATGCCATAACAGATTAACAGATCCTGTAGCTAAAATAGTACAGGAATCCAGCAGATCTAAGGTCAGCTGATTGACAGCACCAAGTGGACGTTCTAATCTTGCCCTGACTGGCTTGCCAGCCTCAGCCCATGATCAGAAACCTCTCTACATGCCCTGAGAAGCTCAAAATCACCCCAAAAAGGTATTTATACAGACCTCTTTGGATCCATTATTCCCATTATCAGTTTACCAGGAATTATTATTATCAATCAGACACCGTGTCACTGTTAGTCAAGTGCTTATGAAGAATCTAAGCAAGTGATTTATGAACTATTCTGTAGTATTATTATTATTTATTTCTTAAACCAATCAACCAATTGAAGTTAAATCAAGAAATCCTCCCCAACTGCTCTGAAACCCTTCTTATTATTGCAGGATTTTCGTGGTAAATTTCTCATAGTGAGTGTTTCCCTTCCTGTCTTGGCCATTGTGATGGTATGCCCGGCCATTAGTGGAATAAGACCTTTCTAAGGCACCCATCTTCATTCCGAGTTTCTCAAAATGCCTAAGGAGGCCACTTGAAGAGAGGTTTCTTGTCTTTAAAGATCCCCAGTAGTATAATACTGTGGCCCCTCTTTTATATTATATTGAAAACATTTTATTACCAAACCAATCAAACCTTGCAACTGCTCTTATTATATCATTTATTTGAGCCTCTAAGTGTTTATTTTTTGGAATAATTATTATTATTATTATTCCAGTATTTTTATCACTATCTGTAGCTAAAGGACTGCAAGGTTCCTGGTATCAGAGAGCTGACACTCTAATTGACAATAAGACCATTACTTACAAAAACACTCAATCCACCTCACCTAGCTTTAAAGCTACTCCCCCTTACTTCTTTTCTCATCCACTCAAATCACCACTTCCTTACCCACTCATCAATCTCCGGAACTCAAACTCTACAACTAACTCAACTTCTCAAACCCAACAATCTCAAAAACTTTTTCATCACTCCACCAAGTCACAAAGAGCCCTGTGCCATGTCTGCCTGGTGAGACTCACCATCCTTTTCTTTATGTTCAGTCTTCTCAAAGCCAGATATTATTTTGTTTTTTTTCTTAGTTATCTAACCACGCTTTTGTGCTCTCAGTCTGTTGTCTGTTCCTTGGTTTCTGGGAATTCAACTCTAAAAATTTCTTCAAAATTTTGTTAGTATTTGACTGCCATTCAGACTCCAATTCAGACTCCAATTTGGAATCAAATTGGTTGGTGCTAAATGCTCTATTAAAAAAGGGATACATGGTACAAAGAAGACAAACTCTCCACAACCCTATGTATCAAAGGCAAAAGCTTCATCTTCCCAAACTTAAGCTTCAAGAAACTTTTACAAACTGTATTGACTTCATTGATAAAACCTTTGGAGATTATTGAAGACCACCACATCTTCCAGAACAGTTCTCCTAATCCTCAAGGCAATCCATCTATGCAAAAGGCTGTTGCTATTATTAGATTGGGATCAAATGGAAATGGAGCAGCAATTCATCAATTAAAAAATCTATTCTCATTTCGATAAGGAACCATTGACTCATACACCAAAAGAGTAATGGTTCCTATCCTGTCTTTCTTTCACTCAGTCGTTTCTTGGCCAAAAAAAGAAGAAAGCAAGGAGATATCTCAAGTGATGGAAAACAAAGGATTTCCTGGTTGCATTGGTTGTGTCAATGGAATCACCATCCCCTTGAGTCAAAAAACCAAGCTAGATGGCAACCACTATTTTGATTGGAAAAAAAGGCAATTGATTCATATCTTTTCCAATTGACTTGATAACACCGTTGATCACACACTAATCAAATATGCTTTTTCTGTTTTTTTAGATACTCTGTGGCACTACAACTTGTTTGTGATAACAACAAGAAGTTCATATCCCTCCATGCTGGCCTTCCAGGTTCTTTTCATGATTCATACATGTTCAATTGGATGTGGATTGCCCCTCAGCCAGAGAACTACTTTGACCACAATCAATACCTTCAGCCCAATTCAGCTCATGCTAGTGGGAAATATGTGGTTCCAGAATTGTTAAAATGGGGATGCACTCAGTTAATGTGCATAGGAGTGTGTAATCCAAATGGGATGCAAAAATGGGCCTTCACGGCCCATTGGACATCACGTGGGCCACGGGGGCCAATGTGGTTGTTATTGGTTTTGGGCATTTGGGCGCCAATACACGTTTTTATGGTCTTTTGGGACACGGGCCCTCACACACCCGCCAGGGTGGATGGGCCACCCAAGCCAGATGGGCTTATTTGGGCATGAAAGGGACCAAGCTTTATTATGGACATACTTGGCCAGACGGGCTGGCCTTCCAAAGAATGTAATTCTCACAATTTGGGCTTGGGGCGGCCCATTGGGGCCGCCGCCCCTGTCACGGCCCGCTTGGGGCTGCTGCCTGTTTGGGGCCGCCTGTGTTCCTTTGTGCCGCCCACGCGGGGCTGTTGCGCGGCCAAGGGATCCCGCCCGGTGCAATGCCGGGCCCGGCAACCAGCACCGCGGAGCCGGGGCTTGCGGTCCGGGTCGCTCCCCCTCCCCTTGCTTGCCATCGCAATGGGGATGGGGGCAAGCTGGCTGGGTTGAACCAGCCAGCCACCGGCCGCAACAGAGCAGTCTGTCAGGGCAGGGGGGACCTGACCACCCCCTTGCCCAAGGAGGTGGCGGCGCCGCCCGCAAGCGTAGCAACTGGCAGGTGGGGGGGAATTCATCACCCCTCCACCATTGAGCGTGTTTAGTGACCGAGCAGGGGCGCTCTCCCCCCCCCCCTTTACCAAGGGGGAGGAGCAATGGGCCTGGGGGGACCTGATCACCTCCCAGGCCAAATTTCTTGACGACGCCCTGGGGGTATCAACCCCCAGGGCCCCTGGTGAGGGGATTTGACCGCCCCCACCAGGAATTTGAGAGAAAGAGGGGGGGACAGCATTTCCGCTGGTCACACCCCCCCATGTGTGTCTGAGACCGGACCCAGGTGTGCCCTGGGTCCCACCTGGCCCATTTGAGGGGCCAGGGGCTGGCTGCATGAGGCAACCAGGCCGTAAAAAATGTAATGAGTTCATCATGGCTGGTTGTAACGGACAACCAGCCAAGGGGATTGAACAGCAAGGGGCTGGTTCAGCCCCGTAAGGGTGAAAACACTGGAATGGACCAGAATAGGCTGATTGTAAGGGTTCAGGAACTGACACCATGCAGGCTGATGTAGTCCCAACCAAGTAACAAGGCCAGTAGAGCCTGTAGAGCTCTTTTGGGGCGGAAAATTTGCATTTTGGCTTTTTGTATCATGGGATCACAAGAGGCAAATCTTTTGTATTCAGGAGCTCTTCTCCCTGCTGTTTTCCATCCATTCATTCATCATTCCAATCAAATTCATCCAACATATTGCCCCATTGTGAGAGCCCCATTAGCCAATATTGACACCCAGTGTCCAGGATTTCTTTTGCTTTAAATACTGCTCATTTGCCTAAGCTAATTGCTGGCCATAATTTTAACAAGAATACCAAAATGTTTTGTCCAACAATCAAGGAAAAACCAATTTCAACTATCATCTTGCCCAATCACAAGTTTTGATTGAGCATGCCATAGGAGTCCTGAAAGGAAGATGGGCCAGCTTAATCAAAATGCAAAACCAGCCTCAAAATCCCAAAGACATGAAGTTCCTCATCAAATGGATTTTCAATTGTGTCATCCTTCAAAATCTTTTGCCAACATCAAAGATTAATGGGACAAAATATTTGAAGATGATATTCCAGATCTGCCTCAAGTCATCCCTGTTTCATCTTGTCCCTCATCTTCTTCTATGAGAGAACAGATTTTTCCTCTCAGCCTTGCTAGCTTTGATGAGTAATGTTTGATTTCAAGTTAGGTAAAAAATCCCTTCACCAAATTGTTTTGGTTTTGGTTGTTCACCCAAAATTCATTGGCTGACTCACTAGTTTTTTTTCTCATTTGATGGGGTGGACTTTGACAAATGGTTTTGGTTTTTCACCCAAGATAGGCTGATTTGGGGGTTTTTTTCCACAAATCAGAACCAAAAACCACTGGTTCACTCTCCTCCTCACCCACCACCTCCCCATTACCCATCTCACCCCACTCACTCACCGGTCCCATCCTTCATCCTCACCACCACCACCTTTGCTCCCTCACCCATCCACCACCAACCTCACCAATACACTCACCACCCAACTCCCCATCCCCCATCCTGTCAGGTGAGTCCCCCTCCCCTCTTTTACTCACCCCTCTTGTTTTTCTCTTGGATGACCCTCATCCCCCCCCTCCTTCCCCCCCCCCACCCAGCTCCTGGTCACCCAACCCCTTTCAAGTAAGTCCTGCCCCCCTCCCTCCTCCTCCTCACCCTACTCCTCTTTTGCCCTTGCTCAATCTTGGCCCCCCCAGCCCTTGCTTTCCCCTCCGTAGCTTGCTTTCCCAGGCCGCCACCCTTCCTTCCCTTAGCTTGCTTGCCCACGCTGCCACCATCCCCCTTCCCTTGATTGATGCCGGAACTGCCTGGCATTTCTCAATTGATTCCAGAGCAGCAATACTGGGCCCAATTGACGCCAGAACCGCACCCAGACACCAGCAGCCCCCTAGTGGCATCAAACAGCGCCGGCAACACCCCAATCTCTTGATTGGACCCACCCCCCCCCCCCAGCCAATGGTCAAACGGACTTGCCCCCCCCAGCAAACGGTACCTCAAACAGACCTTCCCCCCCCCCCCTTGGCTTTGGTCCCGCCCCCCTCTCAACCAACAACGGCCAGCCCCCCCCTCCGCTTTGACCCTGCCGGCCCCACAGCTCCACCCCTTGACCGCCCCTCCACCCCCCCCTTGGCTTTGGTCCTGCACCCCCTCAACCAACAACGTCCAGCCCCACCCCCCCCCCCCCACCACTCTGTCCCTCAACCAACAACGGCCAGTCCTGCGCCCCCCTTGTGCTGCCTGGCTGCCCGGTCTTGCCTATTTTTTTTTTTTTGGGTTCTTATGTGATGTTTTTTTTTCTTTTTTTTTGGTATAGTTTTTTTTTTTTTGTGATCATGTTTCTGGTGAACTTGGGATCAAGTCCAGGTTTGGTTTCATTTTTTTTGATCCAATCTGGATTCACCAATGATGTACATTTGACTGACTGTTTTTTTTTGGTTTTTTTTTCAATCCCTCAACCCTTATTGGTGAATGTCCAATTCTTCTCCCACCTCCCTCAAAATTTTATAAAAATAATCAAATCCCGTCTTGTTCCTCACCCAATCTAAGTATAGGATTGGAAGGGAACAAGATTGAAGGAGATTGCTTGAAAAACATACAGAGAGGTGGGAAGAGTAGCGCTGCTAGCCAAAAGAGGCTTCAATCTTGGGATTCAGAAATGTATTTGGAAGTTGCTGAGGAAGGTATTAATGAAAAGTTTGTCTGGTCTAGTTGAAAACCCTGTCCTTTGGATCTGTACCCTTCCATTGTTTCCAAAAAGAAAAAGAATAGTTGAAAACCCACCCAGGAAGAGTTTGAACAATCCAAAAAAACAATCAAATCCTTCCATTTCTTCCACTGTGGAAAAGTAATTGTCCTTGATCAATCTGATCACCAAGCCCTGGTTGCGATAATTGAATTTTTCCCCTTGGATGAACTCTCAGATCAAGATGAGAAGGACATAAACTGATTCACCACTTTCCTTCACTGTTCAAAAAAAAATTTCAACCCAGTTGGTCCTGCAAGAGCTTGGGGCGGAAAAATGTGGGAAATTGGATGGCAAAAATTGATGGACCCCTTTGAGTTATTTGAACTCTATGTGAAGAAATTATCTATGCAATCTTCCCCAAAAGAGTATGCTTTTCTCAATCTTAAGGCAGACAAAGTCTCTCAAATTTTAGGAAAAATGCTTTGCCATTTGGCCAGGCTTCCCTTTGAATCAAACTGTGAAATAATGAAGTAAAATGGCATCCCCTCCTTCTCATCACTCAAATTTGGATCTTGGCTTACTCCCTTTGACTGCTCTCCACATTTTACCTTCACATCCAACCCTTTTTACAACTCACCTCACATTGACAAAGGTGACATCTATGAGTAGTTCTTTTTACTTGAAGTTCCAACCAGGAAATCAAATGCATGACTGTAATCAAAAATGTTTTTTGTTCTTTTTGAGTTTTTCATCAAAGAAAATATAATTACAAGCCCAGAATTTGATTAATCTTCTTTAATTCATCTGCTGTTCTGCTGCTACCAATATTTCCTGCAGTCATTGAACACTTATCCTTTTTTTCTGTTGCCAGTTGTTCCCTCTCCATTTGCAGTTGTGCTTTCTGTTGATCCTTCTCCTTTTCCTCTTTTTTAAATTCTATCCCAGCCTGTTTCAACTTCCACTCAGCATCCCATATTTGCAGATGAGCCAAACTCTTGGCTTTCTGATTTTTAAAATCAATAGCCACTTGACAATCCCACTCCTCCTTTTCAAACTGAAGTTTCTCAGATTCAATTTGCAAGTTCACTGTTTTTCAGAGGGGAATAGGAATGAGATTGGTTTTAAAAGCAAGGAGAATCCTATGGGCTTACTTGAATCTTGCTTCTCTATCATCTCCTCAAAGACCAAAAAATTTGAAGTGTTTCTCCTCTTTTGAATTCTATTGGGGTCGATGTTCATGGAATTGGAGGCCTTTTGCTTTCCCTTTGCAGAGGAGGTTTGTGTGGGAGCATCATTGCTCTCATTTGAAGAGGATGTTGAAGGCCCCATTTGTTTAAGTTTTTGGCCATTCAGAAATTGATGAGCCTGTTTCTTTTGAATCTAAATCAGTCAGGATTAACTGGAAAGAAGAAAAAAGAACTTGGTTCCTTACTTGATCAGATGTTGATGGCAATGGTGATATGGGAATGACATCCTCTTTATCAGCCAATTTCTCCAGTTCTTCCACCCCAGCAAGAAAGAAATCCAAAGAAGGAGGGGAGGGGTTTCAAGGTTGGGTTTGAACCCTTAATTAATGCCAAAGTAGAATTGATTGGAGCTGATTGATTTTGAATATCCTCCTTGGCATCAGATGGGGGCCACTCATAGGTTTCTTCAGGATCACCATTGCTAGCCTGAGCATCCCCAGCCAAGTCCTCAATGTCAACTGAATTGGATTTTTGGGCATCAAAAGCAGCTAGGGGGTGATGTTGGCCTTCTTTCCAAAGATTTCATCCATTTGAATATAAAAAGGAAAAATTGAGTCCAACTTATCAACCACCAAGTTGATTCCCTAGGCTTTGTCAGAGTTGGTGATACCAAAGCTAGTGGAGATTGACATGGAGTGGGCCTTTTTTTACTTGGCTTGATAATTCTTGAATTGCTCCCTCAGCTGTTTGGATGACAGATCCAGCCTACCTTTTGTTTTATTCTTGATTTCATTGGCCATCAGGATATAACCATTGACATTAGAGGATGGAGGTTGGTCAACGCATGTTTCATTGTTGGATCCAAAGCAAGCATTGTAGTTGGACGGAATTTTGAGCCTTTTTACCAGGATGATTTGATCAGCTCTCTTGAGCTGACTTGAGCCTTTGGAAGCTGATGGGGGAGAATTTTTGGATGTTGATTTCCTGGGGGATGTTTGCTTTGGTCCATGGGATTTTTTAGTTGACTTGCGGGGGGAGGATTGCTGAGGGGCCATTTAAAAATAGTAGGAGGGATGAAGGGATGAAGGGCTATGAGACTGTTTAAGTGGTGAGAGTGATGATGTGATGAGAGTATTAGACTGATGAAGCAAGGAGAATAGGAAGATATGAGAGTGATTAAGTGAAAAGAGGGATAAAGCAATGAGAGTTGGATGTGATGGAACTGATAGACGGATGAGAGAAATGAAGTTATAAGGATAGTGATCCAATGAGAGTTAGCTGTATGTGATGAAAGCAATAAATGGATGAGAGTGATGAACTGATCAGGATAGTGATCCAATGAGAGTTAGCTGGATGTGATGAAATCAATGAAGTGATGAGAGTGATGAGGTAATGAGGGTAGTGATGAACAGATGAAGAGCAATGAATAAAAATTTTTTCTGATGAGGTTGGAGTTAGAAGGAGGTGGGAAGGCAGGGGTGGATGACGTGGAAAGGTGGTGGAAGCCTTTAAATACTTCATTTGAAAAAACCCACTTATTTCCAGGTAACTCTTACATGTCTGATGTGAAATAAGTGAGTTTTTTTATTTTTAATGGTGGATTTGAAATGGCGGATTTTGTTTGAAACCTGCCATTAAGAAATAGCAGGTTTGCTTAACTCTGATATGCCCTATTGTAGAGACTCCAATGGATAATGGGATTATTCAGCAAATAGCTTGCTGGAACTCACTTGAAGGGGAATTTAGTTACTTCTAATCTTTAATCAATAGAGGTAAACTAATTTGTTGTTGAATTTCCTGCAATTCTGAACTACAATAAGTCTGCACAATAATTTTTTTTAATTAATGGCTGTTTTGTTGAGACTTAAAATACGTCTATAATCAGAACTAGATTAATTATTGAAGGAAATTCTTTTCAGGAATTTCAAGACTATTCAAAAATGGATTGGATTATTGGCAAGCTTCTAACATTAAATATCAAGAATTTTGCACTTTTTCTGACTATTTTTCCAAATTCCAATTTAACAATTTAAGGGTTGACTAAAAGGTGTTTAACCAGTAGGAGGACCCAAAAATGCATTTTCCCACAGGGAGCTGGGAGGAAAAATAAGCTTTTTTGCTTGTTCTGTTGTGCTCTTCCTTTTTTATAAAATTAATAATCACAAAAAAGGGGTTTTTCTCCTAATAATAGGTGCTGAATAACAGGTCTTTTCTTAAGAACCCTTCTTCAAGAACACCTGAGGTTGGTTCAAATGGTCAATGATAATTTCCTTTATGATCCTTTATTTCCTTTTAAATTTATTCTGTTTCACTTAAAAGCTGGTGTTGGTTTAGGCAGATGCCAAACTAACATAGGGGAAGACATATCACAGGGGCAGATGCCATGCTTGGGGTCTGATTCCATGCTTGGGCGCTGATGCCATGCCAGACAACTTGGATAGGGCATGAAATACCGCCTTGAATAGACAAATAATTCCTCAGGAGATTCTCAGGGCTCTGCTGAGCGCGGTCCTCATCCTCTCTCTGCACTGTTGAAGCACAGGAGGGTACAGTTACATGAGGCAATAATGCTGGTGAGAAAACATGTGAAACAAGCCAAGAGATAGCTGAATTTTTTAGTATAAATTTTGATAGACATGCAAAAACATGAGGAAAAGTATAAGATTGGTGATTTATGGACCCTTCTGGGTGCTTATCCTGTATAAAAAATTATGCAGAGTTTCCCTGAAGCTTGAGTTAATTTTGCTTGTTGGGAAAAGCATGAAACATGCTTGGAAGCTGCAAGCTCTCTTTGGTGACTGATGTTGTATAACTTGTATGTTTGAATTGGTGGAACACTGCTTTTTTGGGTGTTTCTGAGGAAGCTTCTGAGCCCTTATAATGTATAATATTCTTTCAGGAACTACCTGCATGCTTTTTCAATGGAACTAGTTGTAGAGATATGAGGTATGCTGCTTTACTGCATGCTCCCTTGGGTGACTTGAGAGTGTGGCTGGCAGGTGTTGTGTGTTTGATATGGTGGCAAACTGAGTATCAGAGTGCTTCAGGGGAAGTTTCAGAGGCCTTAAATGGTGGTTAATGTTCCAGAAAGGTCATTTTTACTGAGCTGTTATTGCGTGTTGGTGAGAATTGAGACATAATTGGCTGAATGAGCCCCTACTTTTGTTGGTGCATGCATGAGTGTTGTATGGTTGGATTGGTGGCAAAATTAGGATCAGATTGCTTCAGAGGACGTTTCAGAGAACTTGTCTCGTGGTTAAAGCTCCAGAAAGGTAATTTTTACTGAGGTGTTATTGCTGGTGGGTGAGAATTGAGACATACTTGGCTGCATGAGCCCCTACTTCTGTTGGTGTATATATGTGTGTTTTATTGTTGGAATGGTGGCAAAATAAGTATCAGAGTTCTTGAGAGGACGTTTCAGAGTCCCCAAATCGTAATGAATAATCCAGGAATTTATTGTAACTTTGATTTATAGTTTTTGTTGTAGTGCAACACTGGTACTCGTATGGTTCAAGTCCTGCAGGTATGGGCATGTTGTTTTTTTTGTTTGGTTATTTTAAGCATAATATTTTTGCCATTTTATTTTCAATTAAGGTTTTATTTATTTCTTCCTGTGACATAATCCTGTCTGTGCCAGGTTTTGGGTTGTTTGTGACAGGTGTTTGGTATAGTTGAAAGGGGTTATCTGTTGATGGTTTTGGGATTGGAGGTTGGTTTGAGTTTAGAGAATAGTTTATGAGGGGTTTGGAATTGATTTGTCAGGTTAATTTGAGAAAAAGAATAATAATTAATAAAAAAAATGAGTGTCATGGCTATATGAAAGGTTTTTTCTACCGCATCATGATCAAGTGTTTACGAATGATAAACAAGTGATTTATGGCCCAGTTTGATAATATAATTATTTATTCTAACCCCATCATTAATTCCATTGAAGAATATCAGCAAAAATGCTATAATACTCCAAACAGTGCTAGGCTGTGGCAGTTCTGTGGAGGGGAAAGGTGCTGTTTAGGCTTCCCTCCTGATTCTTACAAAAATATTTAAATGTAACCAAGATCAAAGTCCAGAACCTGGTAAACGGGGGACCAAATGTTAGAGGATAAAGATTATAGTGGTTGGTAGCTGGGAAACAACACTATCTGAGGCAAGATGGTGCCGGAAAAACTTGAATAGAAGAAGTCAAGGTTTGTTCACAGTTCAACAAGGCAAGGGAATTGGAAGTAACAACGCCCACAAGCTAAAAGCTCTGGTTTTCAGAAGAATCTTAGGAAAGATCAACTCAATCCCAAACTACCTCAAGGTTCTCAACAAACCTGCCCAACTCTCCGCAATCAAGCGCTTGAAGGGTACAAGATAACTGTGGGTGGCTGCACAAGACAAAGCTAATTGTTTGAAGAAGCTCTAGAAGCAAAACAATAACTGATTCAAACAAGAATAACCCAACCCTTCTCAATGGACTCAAGAGTAGCATGGCGGAATTCAACTTCAAAAGAGATGAAGGGAGGTTTAACACTCCAGGTTTTAAGCTTAATAAAACCTCTTCAGTCAAACGTGACTGGTTCCAGAAAGATAATCAAAGGTTGATCAGGACCAGTAAGGTTGGATAAAGGGGTCAGGAGTGGTGTAACACACTCAAGAATTCCATTAGTCAAATTATTCTTCAACCAGCAAAGCTATTGGTTGGTGGTAAGGATCAAGGATCAAGGGTTTGAGTATGGAGGCTCAAGGATAAAGGGGCAATCATAGATATACCCAAATTTTTGTCTCAGATAAAGGGGAATGAAGACCCCACAGATGATGTATTGCAAGGTGAAAATGATGATGATACCCTGTGCTGATGTGATGTTAGGATCCAATGATCCAGGATATATGGTGCTTTATGGTGCTGATCCTCCTCCAAAAGGCAGGGGAGAGCCCCTCCTTATATGGGCAGGAGGCCCTGTTAGACTATGTACAAGGGATACTACAAATGGAGCGGAAAAAGAAAGAATTTTTTTCATTTTCAGATTTTAGGTGATCAGAAGAATTTGATCACGCAGGCCGGTGAAAGTCCAGCCTTCCTGACCGGGGTGGGATCCTTTCATCCCTTCACCTATCCTGTGTCCGTCTGTGGAAGGACGCGCGCGACAATACCGGATCACACCCACCCCTTGCCTAAAGGTGGAAGGGGTGGGGAAGGAAAATGGATCAGACCGCCCGCGGTTGTCTGCGGGCGGTAGGCAGCACTCTCCCACCCCCACCCGAAGATGGAAGGGGGTGCAAGTTATGGATTGATCTGCGTTGGGGTGGGGCAAGATGCCCCCAAATCAATGGAAATGGTTGATTGGGTATTCATGCTTGGAAAGAGACGTAGAAAGGATTGCTGAGAGTGCTTGGGTGCAAGAAGGATCATTTGTGATGGATCATTGAGGTGGGTTATTGGACATATCCAACTTCTGCTCTGATGCAGTCCGGAGTCACTTTCTGGGTGAAGGTTGTAAAATCTAAAAAGAGCTCAAGCTCTAATGAGATGAAAGGATTAAAGAATGAGTGAAGGGGGCTTGAAATGTCAAGCGTAAAGGACCTGAGCTCAGGAGGAAAAGGACACTCCGGTTGATGTGTTGGCTGAACAGATGCTTGAATTCCACTTGAGAGCACCATGGTTTAAATAGACTAAATAAATGATTGGCCAACAAGTGGTTGAGTACAAAATGAATAAGGCAAAATTAACATAAGCAGTTTAAGTGACATGGTAAGTGAAATGTTATGCTTGGACAGTCTGACAATCACTACTAAGAACACAGCCTAGTTATATTTTAACCTTTATTTTAATACTTCAATAACAACAATAATATAAATCAAATCAATCCAATCAATAGTACTTTAAACTCCAGTGAAAGTCACATAAATGAAAACTCAAACTCTAACAAAGTTAGATCAAGATTGGAGAACTTGGGGATGGAGATTTGGGGAGGATAGTCTACTCTACGGGGTGATGGAGCACTGTGGCTGACGGAACAAGCATTGCAATTTTGAACCAGATAATCAGAAGCCCGGACCAATCAACTCAGACGTCTGCTAACAATCAGCTTGTTACGTTTGGATGTGGCCTTGGGACGGGTGAGGGTGGGATGATTGTGGTGATGGATACTAGCGTTACTAGCAACTGTAAGATGGTTACTGTTGCCTTGGACTGTCTTGAAAAATTTGTTAAATTCCTTCTTGATAACTGATGGTAGCTGGAAGGCAATTCCCAACCAACTGGTCGTACTTGAGCTGCTGGTGGGAGGAAGATCATTTTGAGATTGCTTGCGTTTTGTTGGAGTTGGTTGATTGGGCACAGAGGTAGTGGCGGTTTGGAGATGAGATCTTGGGCTGAGCGGTTCTTGGCCCGCGCGTTTGGAAAAAAGGAAGGGGGGAACAAAGAGAGAAGGGATTGAACACACTGCCTAGGGGATGGGACAAACAGAGGCCTGTCCTAGACTACTGGGACATGGAAACACTTGGAAGGATGAGGGAATTGGAGGAGTGATACTGATAGAAAAAAAATACCAATTTTTTTTTTTGAATAACATCTAAATAAAGGAATTGTAAAAAAATTTTTGAATTTTTCCGCATCTGGTCCAGGGTGTACAGATTTGGTCACCATATCTCTCCCCAACTTACATACTGTCCCTAGTCTGCATCCGGCTTGATTTCATAAGAAAGAAAGGAAAGATGATTGAACACAAGAAATGGCCATTTGATCTTGAGAGTGATTGAAAAGAATATCTTGATCAATCCAAAGAAGATCTTCTGGAGTCAACTGTGATAAAATGAAGAAGGCGTCCCAGGTGCTCACGTATGTGGCATAAAGTAGAGTTCACAAAAAAAAAGCAGCAGATGACCCTGGTGGTGCACAATTGGGAGGACTTACTTCTGATCAAATTTGCCCCTATGACTATGAAATTTCTTGACTTGATCAGCAGAGAACCTTCTGGCCATCTGAGTACCATCCAGTTCCTCCAAAAGATATGATCCACCTCTGACTTGATGGACCACTTGATGAGGACCATTCCAGCAATTGGAAAAAAGCATTCCACACTGAGTTTCCAAGGATTGGTTGTAAGCTAAAACTAGATCACCAGGATTCAAGGGGTCCCTGACTCAATTGGAATTCTTATCCTCCCAATACTGGACTGATTTTTCCCTTGATTCCATAATTTTCTGATAGGCTTTGTCACAAACATATTCACTTTGCTCCAGTTGCTTGGATCTAGCAACCAATAGATCAGTGTTTGAAGAAACCTTTTCCCAATAAATACCTAAGAAAGATTCCCTTTCCAGATCAAGAGGGAGGACAGCCCTTTGTCCAAAGATAATTTTGTAAGGTGAGTAGCCAGTGGTTTGCTTAGTTGAGATTAGATTGGAGAAGAGGACCAGAGGAAGAAATTTGAAACAATTCTTTCCACTTTCACCAGCCAACTTGACAAGAGAAGCCTTCAAAGGGGAATTGCCTCTTTCCACCATGCCTTGTCCTTCAGGATAATAAGGAGTGGTCACCCTATGTTGACCAGGAAGTTATTGGATCATTTCAGCCAGTTTGCCACCAAACTCAGAGCCACCATTGGTTGAATAAGATCAAGCCAAGCCATAAAGCATTGTCCAAGTCTTGTAAAGGAAAGCTGCTACTGATTCAGAGCTGAGGTTCTTAAGAAATTTTGCTTCCAACCATCCAGAAAAATTATCTCTAGGCACAATGAGGTACTTAGCTCCACCAGCCTTAATTTGAACCACATCCATAGCAATCCTTCCAAAGCCAGTGGACTCTCCAGTGGGATAACAAATTTCAGCCTGGCGCCTAAGATCATGTTTCTGACATACTTTGCAACTCTTGCACCATTGAGAGACTTATTTCTTCAAAGATGGCCACCAGAACCATTTGGATATATGCCAATAGGTCTTGGTTTCCCCACAATTCCCAAGGCCTTTATGGAGACTTTTGAGGATTGAATCTTGCTTGGAGGGGATTGTGAAAACAATTAGAGCACAAGAATTGCCTCTTTTCATAAGCCTAGTACCCTGGACAAAGAAGTTGGAAGACTTCCTTGTGAGCAATCAAAAATATTTAGCGGAGAGATCAGGAGGCCTTTGGAGAGTGGAACAGTAATGCTCTAATTTTAGCCAGAAACCTTGTTGGAAGCCAGAATAATTTTGAGAGGAAAAGGTGAATACTGGACAAATCAAAGGCTCCTCCTTGTCAAAGTCCGCCCCAACATCCAATTCTTTGTCTCCAAAGGGGCATTGGGATAAACTATCAGGCATGGTGAAGGGTTTTCCAGGCCTATGAAAAATATCAAACAAGAAAAGCTGGATAAAGGCCACCCAAAGGGTCATAGGAGCATTTGGGAGGCTGGGGGCATTTATCATTTCAACAATGGATTGTGCATCAACTTTTAACTCAAAGTGTTGTCCCCAGAGGACAGTTTGGAGTTTCTTCAACATTTGAGCCACGCCACAGAGTTCCAGTTTTGGTTGGGAGTACCTGAATTCTACATCTGAAAATAACAGGGATTCATAGAGAGCAGGAAGTTCCCAACCATTTTCATCTTCCTGGGTGAGGACAGCCCCAACAGATTGATAACTGGAATAAACAGCCAATTTGATTTTTCCAGCTCCCGGTCCATAAGCAATCTTTCTCAAGAGTATGTCTTTTCCAACAATCATTTCAAGCCGCTGGAAAGAATGTTCACACTCTTGGGTCCAGATCCACTCAGCATCATTTCTGGTCAGGCAACGTAGGGGAGCACATATTTTTGATAAAGATGGGATGAAAATTTGAACATAAGTGACAACACCTAGAAAACCCCTGACTTCAGTTGGGTTGATAGGAGTAGGCCAAGAGAGGATTTTGTTGATCTTGGATGGAGCCATCCTTCTTCTTTCCTTGCAGACCACATGACCAAAAATTTCCAGAGCAGGGACACAGGCAGCCAATTTGGATCCAGAGAAAGTGAGGCCAGATTCTTTGATTTGGAACAGGACCCTTTCCAAAGTGGTTGCATATTCCCAGATAGATCAACGGATTCCTGAATGCCAGGGTAAGAGCTCATTGTTATAGTCAGAAACTGGTCCTTTTATTCTGCCGTTGTCAATGAAGATAGCAGCATGATTGGGGATTTCATCCTGGAGGTTGCAAACAATCTGAGCCTGATAGACCGCAACTGAGTTGGTGGTGCCTTGAGGCAATCAAGTATACTGGAAGCAACCAAGAGGAGTATCAAATGTGGTGAGAGGGCAAGAAATCAGATTTAAGGACAGTTTGTCATAGCCACCCATAATGTCACCTAGACCATAGCAAGCTCTCCCGGAGAAGGATTCAACAAACTCTTCAGTAGCAGGGGGAATACCAGAGTCTTTAATGGTAACCTTATTCAGTGGCTGGAGAGCATGAACTATTCTAAGTTTACCGTTACTTTGAAGGACACAGAAAACAGGACTGGAATAGCTAGAACTTGAATGTTCATATAAACCAGTTTGGACTCGTTCCTGGACCAACTTGATGAACTTGTTGACTTTGGCAGCGAGGATTGGGATCTTTTTCTTTTGCCAGGGATCATGTTCCACTACAGGAATGATATAAGGCAGACCATAGGACTCTTTCAAGAGACCTCTCTCTTCTTCAAAGAAAGCAATAGCTTTTTCCCTAAGAGCAAAGACATTTTTTATCAAATACAACTCATCAGGTAGAAGCCATCCATCTGGTCCAAAGTTGACTACTCTCAGAAGCTCTTCAGTGACATGGCCAGAGGGGATGAATGGTCCAGCAAGAGATTGAGGTAAACCACAGTAAGGATTGCAGGATAGAGGAGGACGCCTAAGAGGAGGATTGAGATTGAGAGGCATTGGTTGGTTGACTGGTTGGATTTTCCTGGCAACTGGTTTATATTTGGAGGCAAAAGAGAGAAGTTCTTGTTTTTGCCAAGAGTTGACCAGAGAGATCTGACTATGGGGATTGAGACCAAGTTCTAACGCCTTCCAAGTTCAATGTTCCGCAAAGTTTTTGAAAGGTTCCTTTTCCATAAAAGAAGTCCCAGGGGATAATGCATTTCTCACATGTGTGGCACAAGGTAGGGTTTCAAAAATGATAGTAGTAGGATACCCTGGTGGTGCACAATTGGGAGGACTTACTTCTACCCCAATTTTCCTCCACTGAAGCCCATATTCTTCCATACAAAAGCCACCAAAAATAGGATCAAGATTGGGATCTAGTTTAGACTCATTGCGGAGATTCAAATTGGAACTGAAAGAAGGTTGATTAGGAATAAGAGTACAAGGAAAAGAAGAAACAACAGATGAAGAAGAAATATTTTTGGATTTTTCCATTTTGTTTTGTTTTTGATTTTTGATATTTTTGAGATCAGAGGAAATCGTTGAAAAGAAAGAGAAATAGGCCTTGGGGATGAGGGTTGACCCTTGAGTTGCAGTTTGAGGCTGAAAATAACTACAACTATTGGTAGGATCAACTACTCCCATAAAAAATGAGAAGAACTGGAATTATCATTCTGTTTATGAAAATGACCGGGGAAATCTCTTTCCCAGCAACCAGAATCCAAAGAACAAAGAGGAACCTCAATTTTTCTACCATATGAATTGGGGAGGAGAATTCTCTCCCCAACTTGATGGGAAAACATCAGAGTTGCTCCAAAATTGATTAGGAAAGGTCAACCCAAGATCATAGGTCCATCCAAGCCTGTGATCCAGAAATGACAAGTTCCCACAATGTTTTGGCCAATCTGGACTGGAACGTCTTCAACAATTCCAAATAATTTGCAAGACTGGTTCCCTATTCCATACACTGAAAAGGTGAAGCTGACCCTAGGGCTGAGTTTCAGTTTGCAGGCCTTAGCATCCAAGATCAAGTTGAGCTGGGAGCCAGAGTCGACAAGGAGCAAGACCGTTTTAGCTGATTCACCAAGATGGCAGGGAAGAAAACCAAGAGGACATGAGTAAAGACTAGACTCAGAAGAAGGATCTGTTTCACCAGAGTCCTCTATCAAAGTTTCATAGGAGACCTTGATTTCCTCAGGACCAATTTTGACACATCAATGAGAAACCCATTTCTTCATTCCTTTGGCAACAGATGGAGAGATTGACAGGAGTTCAGCCACAGATAGATCAGGAATTTTAAGATCAGAAATTTTCTTTAATACCCCTTCCACAGCATTGGGGTGATTTTTAGAAATTCCCTTCTCAAACCAAACTTTAGGCTGGGTGGAGGGAGGAAGATTGGGTGAAGCAGGAACAGGATTGGGGGATTGAGGAGGTTTAATAGATGTGGGAGGAGGATCAGGGTGATCTTGAGACCTTTCCATTAGTGGTTTTTCTCCACCTCCATGTCTTCTACATCAGAAGAGGGCTCAGGTGAGGATTGTTGTTTGGGCGGTTTTTGGAGGACTGAGGTTGGCAAGGAAGGAGCTTTATGAGGTTTGGGTACCTCATGTTGCTTCCTAGCCGGATCAGATTGGTAAGTACCAACCAGAGAAGAGGACAAAATAGCTGGGGGATACCAGGATTGGAGAGTACCACAAGAAGATTGGAAATCCACAGAAGTCAAGGATGCCTTCATAGGAGGGGGTGGCTGGTAAGAGGCCACCACATGAAAAATTGGGCAATATGAATCAAAGGGGATTAGGGCACCATTAGGAAGAAAAAATTTATTCCCTTTTTCCTCTACTAATTTCTTGTCTTTGTCCTTCTGGAGTTTGAGACATTGACCAGTTCCATGGCCTTCCCTGTGGCAATAATAGCAGACTATAGTATTTTTAGGAACAGCACTAAAAGGCTTAAGAACAGCCAGAGAGGAAATATTTTGATCCATTTTGTTTTCAAAGGCTTTGAGCAGTTTAGTGATGTTGGAATTCTATTTTTTCTGCTAATACTTAAGTTCATTTTCTTTCATCAAAAACAAAATATTAAATTAAATAAAATTACTACACATTCTAGTGCGCTTAAGAGATGCAGGACAAGAAGGATCAAGAAGCCTCTGACATGCTATTCATTAAGATTGTTCTTATTTAAGCTCAGTATCCTCAGCTCAAGACATCCATGAAGTGCCTTTCTTTCCATTATTTTTATCTAGACTAGGAGGATTAATGACCCTCTTAGATGATTATGAGGGATTGCTAGTATTTATCATTAAACTCAAGAGGCAGAGAAGACCCAAGAGCTTTTAGACCCAGTGGCTTAAGACCCAGTTAGTTTTCTGTGACTATACTGATTTTCTTTATCTTCTCTGCTAGTTATGATTTTGTTTAAGACTTTATCCGTTTGTTCTATTCATTGTCTAGTCATTTATGCATACTTTCTCTGATCAGCACAACCACTGTTTGGCCCTGTCAAGAATCAGGAAGTTGTATGTATATAAGAACTCCTAAAGACTAAGAAATAAACGCCATCCGTTCTTACTTACTTTGAACCTGAGTGCCCCATCTGACTCCCGGATCCGCTTCTCTTGACGTCACAAGATTCCTCCTCATCCTCTCCTTCTATTTCAACCGGAAAATTTGCTCAAAAATTTTAACACGATTAACAGTCAAACTGAACTCCTTGCACCTCATCTCCTTCATCTCTCCAAATCAAAGTTATGAGCTCCAGCAATGACTCCAACCGCTTCCTTCTGACCGCAGATAACTACGCGATATGGGTTGTCCCAATGGAAGCTAAACTCGACGACATCAATGCACTCAACATTGTGATGGGCAGGACAACCAAGGATCAGATAGAAGGAGTTGAAGAAAAGAGTTGATTCGTCAAAGCAAACAGAAAGGCCTATACACTTGTCGTCCAGAATCTTGATGAATCAAACCTGGCATTGGTAAGCACCACCTTGTCAGTTAACAAACGGTTCAATGGTCGGGCTGTTTGGACTCTCCTGCGTACCAAATACGCCCGCAACGACCTTGCTGCTTGGTCTGCCGCCCTAGATCAATTTCTTGACCTGGAATTCTCCTCGATTGAAAAATTCTGTCCGGCAATCAGATTATCAAATCAAAAAATGGTTATGGCCGGCATTCGTCTAGACAATCAAGTTAAGATCCTTCTGATGCTCAGGAAGCTCCCAAAAATGGAATTCAGGTCCTTTCAAGATATAGTGGCCATGGGATTCTCCACTGAATTGTTTGAGGCAATCATCAAACGACTCGAATCATACTCCGTTACCTCTATTGATAGAGACAAAGACGACTCAGGGATCAAGACTCATCAATCTCTTCTCACCCATTCCAACACACACCGAGCCAGGAATCAGAACGCTCCGGGCTCAATATTCCTTTGTGCCTTCTGCAAGAAACTGGGTCACCGTGCCATCAACTGCTGGGAACGTAAACGCCAAGAAACAAACCCACCTCAAAAGGAGGCTAACACCGTCTCGGCCTCCTCAAATTTTGCAAGTCCGTCCGTAAGCAATGGGCCGGCCTCCTCTGGCCAACAGCAAAAGGATGACAACGGCGATGGCATCTTCACTTACTTTTGGACCCCTGATGGTAATCGATATCACTATGATGACATCAAGTTCAAAAACGTGACATATTATTGATCACCGTCTACTGGCCAACTGCGCCCTGTTTGCTATCAACCGGGTTCACCATCCTTGTTTCTGTGTCTTTCCGCGTCCTTTGGCTTCCGCTTCCCCTTCCTCCAGACTGTCTCGCTTTCATCAACTCGCTCTCTTCACTCCGTCCCAGCCGATTGCCCGGTTGCTCCATCAACTCAACACCTGGCGACCTTGAGCTCGCTTGATCATATCTGCTCCCTTTGCTTTCAACATCCATCACCGCCTTCCTTACAGCTCCCTGACCAGCACACTCGCTCGCGATTGTTCAACTCGCTCGCATTTGTTTGCTTGCTTGGCTTGATCACCGCCATCTTGGTCATCTCTTAACTCAACTAGCCTCAATTTTGCCCGATTACAACTTTGCGCTACACCGCTTCCATCAATCCCGCCGCGCAATCTTTGACAAGTTCAATCAGTCTATTTGCTCTCTAGTTCTTAAGCGTGAGCAGAGGAGGCGTGTTGGAATTCTATTGTTTCTGCTCATACTTAAGTTCATTTTCTTTCATCAAAAACAAAATTTTAAATTAAATAAAATTACTACACATTCTAGTGCGCTTAAGAGATGCAGGACAAGAAGGATCAAGAAGCCTCTGACATGCTATTCATTAAGATTTTTCTTATTTAAGCTCAGTATCCTCAGGTCAAGACATCCATGAAGTGCCTTTCTTTCCATTATTTGTATCTAGACTAGGAGGATTAACAACCCTCTTAGATGATTATGAGGGATTGCTAGTATTTATCATTAAACTCAAGAGGCAGAGAAGACCCAAGAGGCTTGTAGACCCAGTGGCTTAAGACCCAGTTAGTTTTCTGTGACTATACTGATTTTCTTTATCTTCTCTGCTAGTTATGATTTTGGTTAAGACTTTATCCGGTTGTTCTATTCATTGTCCAGTCATTTATGCATACTGTCTCTGATCAGCACAACCACTTTTTGGCCCTGTCAAGAATCAGGAAGTTGTATGTATATAAGAACTCCTAAAGACTAAGAAATAAACGCCATCCGTTCTTACTTACTTTGAACCTGAGTGCCCCATCTGACTCCTGGATCCTCTTCTCTTGACGTCACAAGATTCCTCCTCATCCTCTCCTTCTATTTCAACCAGAAAATTTGCTCAAAAATTTTGACAAGTGATCTTGTCCATCATAGCGGTTTCTTGGTTAGGCTGAGGGCTCTTGAGCCTGCAATTGGATTCCATTTTACTCATGATCTTGTTTGACTCATTGAAAGAGGGGGCATGGACTTGTTCAGCGGTTTTAGACTTTTCAAAAGTGAGGGCTGTTTGACCGTTCATAACTTTATCTACCACTCCCCTAAGGATAAGGAAACCAGGAAGCTTGAATTGATTGTCCCTGGTAGTGATCATGGATCCAGACTCAACAAGTTTGTCCTTGATCCTTTCCTGCACTCCAAGAGAAAAAGACTGGAAAAATTGGACTCAAATTTTGTCCACTGTGTCAATGTGATTGTTTCAAACAAGGTAGGATTGGATGGGATCCCAAGATGACCTAAAAGCCTGATAATCAGAAACTGAAGCCACACCACCATTGGAGACCCACTGAGAGACAAGTTTATCTAGATCCTGAAAAGAAAATTGTGCTACATCTATTTTTCCCCAATAAGCCAACATTGCTCCCTGCAGCAGGGTCCAGTTATGCTGTTTGAAACCTTCAAATGACTCGATGATTTCCATAACTTCATCAGAGGAGATAAAACATTTTAACTGGTAGGCCATATTGAATTTGCTATCCCCTTCCACCAAAGCAGCCATCTTGTACAAGTCCAAGAAGCCTTCCATGTTTGTCCCATTGAATCCTAAGTTCTTGTTCTGGGGCTTGATCTTAACCATCTTAGGACAAGTCAAAGAGTTGCTGGTGGATTCCATTTTGACAAAGTTTCCTAAAAGATCCAGGAACAGATTTCCAAAGTGGCTCACAAATGTGGCAAGAGTAGGGTTTCTCAAAAAACAACAAGTATTTTTCCCAGATGGTGCACAATTGGGAGGACTTACTTCTAGAACAAGTTGCCTCCACGGATCTAGATGATGACATAAAAAAAAGAAAGAGATTGGATTAAAAAGTTCATGATTGATGATGGGACTGTAAATCCCAAGGTTTCTGGTTCAATCCTGGCCCGGGGGACCAAATGTAAGACTCCAAACGGTGCTAGGCTGTGGCAGTTCTGTGGAGGGGAAAGGTTCTGTTTAGGCTGCCCTCCTTAGTGTTACAAAAATATTTAAATGTAACCAAGATAAAAGTCCAAAAGCTGGTAAAAGGGGTACCAAATGTTAGAGGATAAAGATTATAGTGGTTGGTAGCTGGGAAACAACACTATCTGAGGCAAGATGGTGCCGGGGAAAACTTGAATAGAAGAATTCAAGGTTTGTTCAGAGTTCAACAAGGCAAGGCAATTGTAAGTAACAACTCCAACAAGCTAATAGATCTGGTTGTCAGCAGAAGCTTAGGAAAGATCAACTCAATCCCAAACAACCTCCAGGTTCTCAATGAACCTGCCCAACTCTCCGCAATCAAGCGCTTGAAGGGTACCAGATAACTTTGGGTGGCTGCACAAGAAAAAGCTAATTGTTTGAAGAAGCTCTAGAAGCAAAACAATAACTGATTCAAACAAGAATAACCCAACACTTCTCAAGGGAATCAAGAGTAGCGTGGCAGAATTCAACTTCAAAAGAAGGGAAGGGAGGTTTAACACTCCAGGTTTTAAGCTTAATAAAACCTCTTCATTCAAACGTGACTGGTTCCAGAAAGATAATCAAAGGATGATCAGGACCAGTAAGGTCTGATAAAGGGGTCAGGAGTGGTGTAACACACTCAAGAATTCAATTAGTCAAATTCTTCTTCAACCAGCAGAGCTATTGGTTGGTGGTAAGGATCAAGGATCAGGGGTTTGAGTATGGAGGCTCAAGGATCAAGGGGCAATCATAGATATACCCAAATTTTTGTCTCAGATAAAGGGGAATGAAGACCCCATGAATGATGTATTGCAAGGTGAAAATGATGATGATACCCTGTGCTGATGTGATCTTAGGATCCAATGATCTAGGATATATGGTGCTGTATGGTGCTGATCCTCCTCCAAAAGGCAGGGGAGAGCCCCTCCTTATATGGTCAGGAGGCTTTGTTAGACTATGTACAAGGAATACTAAAAATGGAGCGGAAAAAGAAATTTTTTTTTATTTATTTTCAGATTTTAGGTGATCAGAAGAATTTGATCACGCAGGCCGGTGGAAGTCCAGCCTTCCTGACCGGGGTGGGATCCTTTCATCCCTTCACCTATCCTGCGTCCATCTGTGGACGGACAGGCGCGACAATACCAGATCACACCCACCCCTCGCCCAAAGGGGGAAGGGGTGGGAAAGGAAAACAGATCATACCTCCCGCGGGTGTCCGCGGGCGGTAGGCAACACCCTCCCACCCCCACCCGAAGATGGAAGGGGGTGCAAGTTATGGATGGATTGGCATTGGGGTGGGGCAAGATGCCCCCAAAGCAATGGACATGTTTGATTGGGTATTCATGCTTGGCCAGAGACGTAGAAAGGATTACTGAGAGTTCTTGAGTGCAAGAAGGATTGTTCGTGATGGATTGTTGAGGTGGGTTATTGGACATATCCAACGTCTGCTCTGATGCAGTCTGGAGTCGCTTGCTGGGTGAAGTTAGATCAAGATTTGAGAACTTGGGGAGGGAGATTTGGGGAGGATAGTCTGCTCTACGGCGTGATGGAGCACTGCGGCCAACGGAACAAGTATTGCAAGTTTGAACCAGAGAATTGGAAGCGGGACCAATTGACTCAGACTTCTGCTAACTATCCGCTTGGTATGTTTGGATGCGGCCTTGGGATGGTTAAGGGTGGGATGATTGTGGTGATGGATACTAGCGTTACTAGCAACTGAAAGATGGTTAGTCCTGCCTTGGACTGTCTTGAAAAAGTGTTTAAATTCTTTCTTGATAACTGATGGTAGCTGGAAGGCAATTCCCAACCAACTGGTTGTACTTGAGCCGCTGGTGGGAGGAATATCATTTTGAGATTGCTTGACTTTTGTTGGAGTTGGTTGATTGGGCACAGAGGTAGTGGTGGTTTGGAGATGAGATCTTGGGCTGAGCGGGTCTTGGCCTGCGCGTTTGGCCAAAAGGAAGGGGTGGAACAAAGAGAGAAGGGATTGAACACACTGCCTAGGGGATGGGAAAAACAGAGGCCTGTCCTAGACTACTGGGACAGGGGAAAGCTTGGCAGGACAAGGGAATTGGAGGATTCATACTGATAGAAAAAAATTCCATTTTTTTTTTTTGAATAACATCTAAATAAAGGAATTGTAAAATTTTTTTGAATTTTTCCGCATCTGGTCCAGGGTGTCCAGATTTGGTCACCAAAACGCCAACAAATTTCCTGAGAGCCTTTCAAACTCTTAATTTCTGCAAGTATCTTGGAGTTTCTGCTTAAATTAGTAAGTTATCTCCTCCTTGCCTCCAGGTATAAGTGCTGTAAGACAGGTTGTCCACCCATTCCCCTTGAGTTAAACCCTTTTGAGCAATCACTTATGACCTCATTGTCCCAAGGTCTTTGCAAGGTTCAAAAGAGCCCCTTGAAAAAAGGGTTTTTCAATAAAGATCCGCAGTTCTGTATATACTTTGGCCCCTCTTTAAAAATATATTTAAACCATTTTAACCAAACCAAACTCCAAACTTTGCACTTGCTCTTATTATATCAGTATATTTGAGCATTTTACGTATTTTCTTGGAATTATAATTGTTCCAACACCAATATTACTTTCTGTAGCTAAAGAACTGCAAAGTTCCTGCTATCAGTAAGCTGACAGGAAGGTAAATAAGAAAAGCTTGAAAAATCCTAATAAATTGATTGTTTACAATGGTATCAACAACTGGAATATCAAAAAGGTGAAAAAAATTGGAAAGAAATTATAGATTGGATTTATCTTACTGACTCACTGATTATTTTACTCAACTTGTTCTGTGGGGTGTATGAAGCTAATGATTCAACTTTGCATAATAAGCCAAAAAATTATTTTTTAATTTGAAAAAATTGTGCTTCTATAAGAATTTTAACTACAAAAATGTGTTTATTGTTTGATTAAATAATGAACTTCCTTGATTTTTTTTTTCAAAATATCAATCTTCAAACTTCTGACTATGACAGAAAATCAAAACAAGAGTGATGGTTCCATTCACTATCAACCAAAAACATGGGTAAAAATGCCCTAAAAAATTTATCAAATTTGAGGAATATTCTTCAAATATGAATAAAATAGCTAATTACACTCTCAATATAATTTTTTGTTTGAAATCATCAGCTTATGAGAAAATTTTTCAAAGCTTAAAGCATTGAGTAAATACTCTTGCAATGCTGGAGTTTTTATAAAAGTTCTGATGAATATACTGTCCTATCCTTGTGAGTATGTTGATTCAAAGAACATGTTTGAGAAAAGGATAGAATGTATTTTTGTAAAATGAATAAGGGACCTGCTTGACTGGGTTTGTTTTCCAAATTTCAAATTCCCAATTAAAAGCATTCAATTTCTCCCAAAATTGATTTATTTATTTAAATTTGAATGTTTTTGGGAGATTCATTCAAATTTTATAATTAATTTCCAAGAATGAAAAAAATTTGAAATATTGGTATAACCTATATCAAACAAACGTTTTGACCATACATCACCAAAACATATGAGCAATGGTAAAGAAAACTTGAGTTAAAATTGAAACTCCTCTCAAGTTGGAAAAACATTTGATTTCAAATTGGTTATAGATTATTTCAACAGAAGTTGTTTTGTGTGTATGTGGGATTTATTTTCAAATATTTCCTGAATTAGGGCAGAGTTACAACCCAGTTATAACCAAGATGAAACATTTTTACAGGGTGGCACATGCTAGAATGTATCTCCATTTTTCCCCTGGTGTAAAAAAAGCCAAGGGATCACCAAATTTATTCCAAAGACTTTGATAAAATGCCTTCTTTCTTTCAAATTTCAATTTTCATTGGTTTCTGAAATCTGAGGAGGTTACCCCAAACTGATGAGCCAAAGAATTGTAAAAAAAATTACTATCCCTTGGGGGACCATAGATATATTCCAAATAGTGAGAAAAACAACTTGAAATTTGAGAAATAATCTACTCCTCTTTGGCCCCATAGAAACAGATGAATTAGAATATGATTAAACTGGGATAAAAGGACTTTAAGATGTGTGAACCGGCATAGAATAAATTCAATATGACTGAAACAGTTGCATGGCTGCATTTAAGCATGCCTGAGGGTTCTTTGCAGAAGAATGTGAACCCCCAGATTGAGCTCCCAAGGCCAAGATTTCCTTTTTGTAAAATTCAGCTTTTATTCTATTGCAGTTTTTTTCTCAATCTTCATATGGCGCCCTTTGAGCTTAGATTTTCTTCCTTCTAAATTCTTGTTGGATGTTTTACATATCTTCTTTTTTCCTTTAAATCTGGGCTTGCCTTCATATCTTCAGCATCTTTTTGATCTAAATTTTGTCTTGCCTTCAGATCTTTGGAATTTTTTTATTTAAATCTTGTCTTTCCTGCAGATATTCAGAATTATTTCTTTCCTTTTTGAACATTTCCTTATTTTCAGCTTTGCTGTGTATTTTTCCATAATAAGCTTCATAAGAAGCCCTCCTGACATTTTAATCTTCTTCTGAAGCAGGTCTCCTGAATTTTTTTCTGTTCTTAATAATATTCCCTCCTGGTTTTTTCTTTTTCCTACAGTTCCCTATAAATTTTAAAGTAACTTTTTATTTCCCTGTCCTCTTCCTGCCTCATCATTTCTGTCTCCATTTTTTATTTTCCAATTTTGTGTTGAAACCTCTTTTCTTCAATTTCAAACAACAGCGGCTCCCTTGTTTCTTAATACTGAATGTAGCTTTGAGCTGGGGCTGGCTTACTTCCACTCTTGGATTCCAGAGGCTCAGGAATACCAACTCTTTGTAAATTTTAGCTTCCAGGAAGAAAAATTTCAATTTGTTCTAATATCACAAGTTACCTATCTGCTGGAAGAATTTTGAAACTACCACAAATAAATTGGAGATTTCCTTAATAATTTTGGGGAAAAAAATGATGATCCTGATTCATAACATTCAGTAGTTACTTGAAGTTTACACTGTGAATTAAATTAATTGGGCTCAATTATCCTTCCAGAGTGCCTGATTTCATCGAAAATATGACTGCAAGGGATACCCATAGACCTGAAGAAATTTCTTGTGCTTTATTTTTTTTCTTGTTTCAGGGATCTTGGAATATTTTTCTTTGCATTTGATCAATGCATAAAAATAGATATTCCTGTGAAAATTATCAAGTAAATCAGGTAAATTAATCAATTTTTCCAAAGATTGGCCATATATGGGGGTTTTGATAGATTTTTTATGATTGAATATTCCACTTGTGATACTTCCATCAAACATAAAAATTAACACTGTGGGATTAGACAAGTAGGATATTATAGAAGAATATTCACCTTTAGCCCTTTAACTAGTTTTATTTCCCGGATGAAAGTGATTTAAAGTCAACGGGGTGGCAAAGTTTTTCTCACGCTTGATCCATACTTTCCTGATGTGCTATGAAAAATCCAGTTGTGATTGAATGAGGGAGTTCAATCTTGGAAACTGAGATTAATATTCCTTCATTGCTCTTGGTCCAACAGATGTGTTCCTAAAATAAATTAATGAACCCAAAATATCATCAGATATGGAAAAAATTTTGAATCTGGCGGACATGTTCTTTTTGATATGCCCATTTTAAAGGAGTTGAAGAATTTAATTATGAATGTTTTCAATTCGATTTGTCACCTTATCAAAAGATTTTGAATCAGATCCAATTTCTTGTTGGGAATTAACACCAGATTGATTGTCAATTGCTTTCATAAGAGAAAAATATCTGTCTATTACAAAGACTTTGTGGATATATTCTTCAGCCAAAAATAATCTGAGATTTAACAAATCCCCCCAATAGAATCCTTGGGTTTCATGGCTCATCAGGGAAAATGGTATTTAAATTGATGGCCACTTAAATCTTTTCAAAAAAAGGTGAAAAAAGGCATATCCATGGAAATTTGTCTTTTATGTACAATCCATTATGCACACATGGTAGAATCTTCTAGCCAGAGATATCAATAAAGGGTGAGAGAATAAAATTCCTGTAAAAATTCCATCTGATGAGTTCAGCACTGGATTTTTCCTATTTTCAGATGAGTTATTCATGAGATTCATGACATATTTGAGAGAAATTTTATTGGAAATAATTTCTTTCTTCATTTAATTTTTCATGTTTTAAAAATGTAAGATTCATCAATCCAGAATGAATTGGAACATAAAAATCTCTAGGGGGTTTCATATTTGACTTTTATATAAGATATTTCTATTCTCTTTTGTTAATTATCCACAACAGGAATTTCATGATCTTGATCACCAACATCATTTTCATCTTCAGAATCCAAATCATCAAAATGAGTAGCTTTGGGAAATTTTTTACTAATTTTTAGTTTCCTTATTTCCCAGGGATGATTTGAGGGAGAAATATAAGGCCAGTATCTTACAATATAAACATAATCAATACAAAATCAAAAAATCACAAATAAGTAAAAATATACATTATTTTGTACAAAAATAAAGAACAATTTTACACCTAGAATTACTTTAGGACATCTGGAATTAATCTGGGATTGAATTCATGAAATCATTTTGAATTTTTTGTTGAGTAGAAGAGTTATTCTAAGATCAGATTGTGGGTTGTAATTTTTGGAAGTTTGATTTATTTTGGAATATTCTGCATATTCAGAATATTTTTGTTGGCCTTGAGTAGGAATTTAATTCTCATATAAGGATATAAAATAAAAAAAATAAATCATTAATTATAAAAAAAATCATAAATTGAAAAAAAGCAATATTTATTATTGAAATTAACTAAAAATAAAGAAAATTACCTTGAGTTCCTGTTGGAAAGAAAATTCCTTTGAGTTTTTTTTTGAAAAAAAAATTAAGGGTTGTCATTTTTATAAGGTTGAAATCCTTGGGAATATTGTGGACTTTCTTGAGCTGTATATGTATTCTGGAAATAAATTTAATCTTTATAAAAATCAGAGTTTTCGGTTCAGCCCAGGGGATCAAATAAGGGATCATTGTTTCTACCCAAAAGAAAACTGGAAGTATTTTGGTAATTGGATTCAGAGGTTGGGAATGTTGGTTGAGGTAGATGATGAAGATCTTTATAATTATTGAAGGAATGGTAGGCTGAATAATTGGTATCACTCAAATGAAAAAAGGGATTGATAGATGATTCAATTTAAACACAATTAATTAGGAATTTTTGAGAAAGAGATATTCTTCAATTTATTTCATTATAATAAGCATTGGATTTTTTATTGTTATCTATTTTTTAATATTTTAATTTTTGAGTATCTGACTGGTAAAGGTTCTGTTGCAAGAGAATAGCAATGAATATATATATTTTGAAAATGGAAGAAATAATTTCAGATTCCCCTGTTCCCTTGTGAAGAGAAAATCTCTGGGAAAGAAATGAAAAAAGATGAGAAACCAGTTCAAAAATAATATCCATAAAAATCATGGTTTTAGAACAATAGCAATAGCAGAGAGGAACAACTCAATTGGTGAGTTTTTAAATACAGGATACCTGCAATATATTAAATAAAGGTTTTTTTTTTGAGCTTAAAATGATTATTTGAGGGCACAAAAAAGTACGATAGTTGGGTTATGAGGGTGTAATTTTGAATAAAAAGGTCAAAGTCAAGCTATTATTAACTTACTTATCCTTATAATTATTCTATTCCTCAATGGAATGGCTTCATAATTTATTATAATGAGTATTTTGGGGACATAAATTCTAGGACAGGCCTGTATTGATCCCTCCTCAGTTTTACTGGGTTCTCCTTGAGGTTTTTCAGGTTAAATGCAGAGTACAAAACTTTTTTCTTGCACAAGAGGTGCAGTCATGCATGGGCCAAAGGCTTCTTTTTCTGATTTATTCCAGATAGACTTGTCAAATTTCATGAAATATGTTATATCTTGCATTTAATGTGTGATAACTGCAAGGGAAAAAAGCCTGTGCACAATTTATGGCACCTGGTAGTTTATGCAATTGTGTTGTTCCAATTTTGTGACATTTTCAACCAATTAAATATTATTTTATGGTAAATCCTATTTCCTGTTGCCTTTGAAGGTGTCACTTTTTAAGGCTTGAGAGTTCTGTAAAAGTGGATTTTGTATTTTTTTGTGATTTTGGTCAAATGTGTCAAATTTTATTTTGAGAGTTTTTAAATGCTTTATGTGTCAATTTTAGCTAATCTCAGGAGTTGGCATAACCAAATTGACTCAGTCTCCTCAGGCTTACTCAGCCCTCAGCCAACCTCAGTCCAGTTCAATCACACTCCACTACTGAACATCCTGAAGTATCCCCCTGCATATCCTGCAGCCCTTAGGTAATCTCCCAGGCACACCCTCTACCTCTCTATGGCTTGGTGCATCCTCATCTCTGCTTCAAACTCTATCTAAAATGAGAAGTACATACAGTAAAACCATAGTACATACTCTTGGCTGGACAACCCATACTCCAGCTCAGTACATGACCTTTCTGGACAGCCCCATTACTCAACCTGTCAATCTGCAACCTTCAACCCAATTGGTCCACATGTAATGCCATGGGCCTCCCAACCCAGCACCAGTCATCCAATCCTCAAAGCCTCCTCTCAGCTCTCACATATACTGGCCTCTCCTCTCCCCTTGGACTAATTCCCCCAAGGAATTAATATACTACTTCTTATTGGTTAGCCCCTCATCCAATAGGTGTCATCTCAGCACAAGAAAGCCAACCAGCCTACCTTACTCACCTCACCTATCCCTCTGGTGTTACTATTACAGGATTCCCTCATCACAATCCTTCAGAGCCTTACTCCTGGATTCATCTGCTCATCATTGTCCTTACTCTACATCCCCTCTTCATTTGCAATCAATCTCTTATCTCTATCCTGAGTTCTGTGAGCAGTAGTGCCTGTGCCCTCAGCCCCTTGCACGCCAGGGGCAGTTATGACAGGAGTTGAGAAACATTGCTGATGGATTGGCATGAGTTTCCAATACCTGTTTCAACCCTCCTGTCATGGAACTTTCTGAAGATTGTTGCTCTGAAAGCAAGTTGCACAACTTTCACCCTGTTTACTGACTGTGAACTTGCTTTGATGCATCTTTTAATGGGAATTTGAGAGACAGGAGCTGCATTTATTTCTCAGGGATGTAGTGTTGTGCACAGCTTGATGTGGGATTAGTGTAAAACACATTTATGTCCAAAAATCCAAAACTACAAACAGGACTCAGTTTCTGAGTGAATTATTGTCAGTTAAAATTCATGTGATGTTTCACATGAAGTTTTAAAATTTCCAAAAAGTTCCTGATTGGTTTTGGGGTATGTTTGGCTCATTTATTTGGATTTTCAAGGGGTAGGATTTTGAGGGTGGGTCCAGTGAGTGACCCTACCTAGTTTTGAGTTGGGAATCTGCTTTGTAATAATATTTTGGGATTTTCCATTCTTTTTTTGTTTTCTTTTTCATTATTTTAATAATTTGATGATACTTTTTTCAGCTTGATCTTTGATGATAGCTTTCTGTCAAGGCATTTTTACCATTTCAAGTTTTACAGTGGGGCCAATTACATCTTCAAACTGATTGGCAATAAAAATCATTTATTTCTGGAATAAATTTGTAAGGTCACATTTTCTGTCCCAAATAAAAAAAATCATTTATTTAATTTTTATGATGATGTATTTTAGCATCTGCTATTTGAGGCAAAAATTAATTGAGTTTTTCATTACTTCAACTAGTAATTTTTGAAAATAATGCACCAACATTAAGAATGATCCAAAATAGATCTTTTCAAGAAATATCAAAAATAAAACTATTATTTTGTGGTTAGTTTTAAAAAAATTTGACATTGTAAAAGAATAATGAAAGTAATACCAAAAAATAGTGAAATTTAATTGTGCCAATGGTGGTAAAGGAAAATTAGATTGATGTAGTTCTTCTGTGTTTTTGATCATATTCTGATTTAACAATCAAGATGGGTATCTGAGAACTCATCAAAATTGAGAACAATATATTTCTGATGCTATTTGACTTCTTCAGTATAACTTAATTGAAATAATCACCTTTTTAGGAGCTCCCAGAATTCTGCAAAGATTTTCTTTTTTTTTGGTTTAGGGGGGGCTGATTTGATCCATTAAAAAATAATTAACATTTTCAATTGAAATAAAATAAAATACTTTTTTGAATGAGCAATCTTGATCTTCTCAATAATTTCAAAACTTAAAAAAAAATTAACTATTAAATTTTGAAAATGACTGAGAAAAAGGTCTCAAAAATTTCCAAGCATAAATTTTTATTCACTTTTCAGGCAAAGATTCAGTTATATTAAAAAATTAATTGTAAAAAACTGTGAAAATTGGTCAGATTTATATTTATTCAAAAGGGTTCAAGTTTAATTGAATTCATTTCTTTTGAGATGTTTATTCAAAAACAATAGAATTTAATGGCTGTTTTATTTAACACATCAGTATGCAGAATTAACTTTCTACCCTCTAATATTAGAACTCTTTGTAGATTATTCTCTACAAAATAAGGCCAGCCTATAAATATAGTTTCATCTATTTTTTATATTCCTCGGTATCTTACAATCATTTTTTATATAGTGCCTATATCATTTATTTCTATGATAATTTTATATTGTATTGTGATCCAAATTTATTAATTCAAAAAATTATCTTTGAAAATTGTAAAAAAAACTAGAAAGACTAGAAACCAATACAATTGACATTTACATATATTTATCCAACAGATTTAAATTATTTCTCAAAATGAAAAAATATTTGACATGGGTCACCCTCATGGAAGCCAAAATCTAATAAATTGGTTTCTGGAATTATGCTATTGGAATTGATAAGGTTGTGGCCAAGCAGAAAAAAGAGAGTTCATACTTTCTTCTTATGTGATATCTTGACAAATTTATTGTTTCATTTGTTGGAAACAAGGTAGAAATTGACAAAAGAGGCACAAATAATCATTGTGGGACATCTTAAAAGATATGTTATTTGGTAAAGGAATTCAAGCTCAAGGATTTAATTGAGACCAGTTTCCAGAAGTGAAATTAAAAAGTCAAAAAAATTTGACCAAAGACTTACAAGTAACAAATATGAAAATAGAACTTAATTTCACCTCAGTTAAAAAAATAATTTTGTTCAGAATAAAAATAAAAAAACTTCCAAGTAATCAAAATTTTCTCATCTGTGTAATAACGCAAGGGAACCATTACCCAATAACAAAAGAACCCTCTTCCTGCATGGAAAAAAAAATTAATTTTCAGAAGCAGCCCTACTCAGTTTCAAGAAGAAGTTTCTGTGCAATCTAAAGGAATTATTCAATACCACTTCCATAAATTTACAAATCATTTTCAAATGAAGAAGGACTGCCTTTTCATGAAAAAGGAACAGAAATTTAAGCCAATTATTCCAATTTTGGTGCAACTGGTATTGTTTATGGAACCCCCAAAATTCCAAATTCCTGCTTTAAAAATTAAAATGTGAAACCAATATTATACAACTTTCCAAGAAACATGCAAAAAATAATGTGAAAAGAATAATGAGAAACAGGGGAAGGGAATTTTTTAATATAAGTTTCAAAGAATTTTGTAACTCATGAGGAATATAAGCTATTTTCACCAACTAATATAAACCTCAAAAAAATGTGATTTAAATGAAAGAATGAACTGGACATTGATAGAGAAAGCTAGAGTTTTAAATCTTGGCTCTGGTATACCAAAAGAATTTTTTGAAGGGTTGGTATAAGCAGTTACCTACATGAAAAATTGAACTAATGAGATATGAGTAAAAACTCCTTATGAAAGGTTTTTTTTAAATTAACTTGACTGAAACCATTTCCAGAAGACTTGATCTCTTTTATTCTTGAAAAACCAATCAATAGGGTTAAAATTTGTCCTTTTTGCAAATTAGTTTTTAAGGTAGCTTAAAAGCAAAAATTTTAGGTCTATCAAATTTACTTTTCCCAAGAAAAAGATATCTTCAAATCTTGTGATCTTTATTTTGACAAAGACAATATTCCATTTTTAAATACCCCAGCCCCAGACAGAAAACCAAAAGGCCCCTTCCTGGACCCAATCTAACCATTATTGATGAATCCAAGCCTTGCAAACTACCTTGAAGAAAGAAAAAATATTTTCAAAAATCACAAAAGCCCAATAAACTCCCCTCAAATCCTAAGCTGACCTGTAGTTGTCAGTGAAGAATAAAAAAATCCTGTAGTTGATCCAAGTCTTTGAAGTTCAAAAATTATTTGGGTAAATATTAAGAAGCCCACCAAAACCACACCTGTGTGGGACTGGGTACCAAGATAAGTAGCCCCAAAGAATATCATCTGCAATATCAATTAGAACAAAATTTTGGAGGGAAAATTTATTCAATCAGACAGGAATTGATCCATAAATTTTGAGGCCACTAATCTCTCTGGATTATAAAAATGTTTTAAAAAATCACAAAAATTATTCTCTTTTGTTCCAATACAGCCTCAAAAATTAGAATTTAATCTTCATCATTGAATCATTATGTATTCTTCACCTCTTCTTTAAAATCTATCAGCCAAAAAAGGAGTCAGATAGGTGACTAGAAGTAGGCTAACTGTTTGATAAAAAAAATCATCTCCAATTTTTTGAATGCTGAAAATTTTGTCCAGATTTAACTCCATCATATCTATGGCAATAAAAGAAAATATTAAATTTTTTTATTTTTTTTTCTTCAAATCTTTCACTTTCAATATAAGTATCACAAAAATTCCAAAATCTCCAAGAGTTTTTCTCAATTTCTCTTTTGTTCAAAAATTTATTTTGTATCACTTCTTGTGAACTTGATGTTGACTATCTAGGAAAAATTGGAGAAACATCTGCAAGATTCTTCTTCTATTCAGGGCTCATTCTTGCAATGGAAAATTAGGAAAACTCATATGAATCTCTCAATTCAGATAAATAAATGCCCTGGGATTTCTTGAGCACATAATTTTTCAGGTTTCAAAATTTTTTTATTCAGAAATTACAAACAACATTGGAATTGAACAAAATTATGGAACCAAATTGGATTCTTATTCTTAATGACAGTACCTAAGCAGTGAGTGGGCTTTTATTTATAGTTTGTAGATTTCATGGCTGAATGGTTGTTCCCAAGTATTTTTCAGAAATTCAAACAATTTGGGGCTTGTAAAAAAAAAAAACTAAAATAACAGTAATGACAAAAAATCATGAAATAAGATAGTCCAAGTTACATCATTGGTATTTGTTCCTGTCGGGTATACAAGTCGTTTTTGATGATTTCTTGATCACTCCACTTTTTTTTTAGCTTTGGAATTCTTTTACAGAATGTAATTTATACTTGATCGGAGGAAGACGGGCTTTTCATTTGAGTGTCTATTGGAGCTAGAATGGAGTTTTGCGGAGGTACATTTGCGTTCCCGTCATATGAGGGGTTCATGGCGCGCTCATTTTGTTCCTGTTGCCATTCCTCATAAGGCTGAAGCAGCCTATAAACCAATCCGAACAAGATAACTGCCACGAAACCAGGAATCCAGAAAACCCAATGTGCTGAAAGAGTGTATTTTTTCGATCAGCACCAAATTAAAACAGTTGCAATGAAAACCAGCATTGGACGAAACGGCCTTTGGCATTTCGAGACCGCTCACTTGATTGAAATTGCATAATTCCGGCTGCTAACCCGAAACAAACATTCGGATAACCTGCTGAGCCAATATAAGCATGAGTGTTGGCAAAACCAGAAGTGGCGAAGTTTCTGATTTAGGGAAGATGGAAACCAAGTAGGCAATTCAGTAATTCCAAACATTAACCGCAATAAAATCAACCATGGGTAATTATTAGATTCGTGAATTCTCAAAAGGTTTTGCTTACACGATTCCCACCGATAACCCCAAAAGAATGGGAGCGAGTCGATGCCCATGGTTTCGGATTTGCTGATGAGCGAGACCGGTACCTGGGTGCCCATTAATGAATTTGTTGAAAAGAGCTCAGTTTCAGCGTTCTCCTTGAAATCAAAGATAGTATTGAGTGAACAAACCATTGACGAGGATCAGAAGCAGCAAGCAAGCTGCAAATTCTAGGGCGAAGGCTTGCTGGACGCTAAAAGTATCCACAGATCTCAATACACACCCACCATTTCCGGTACTGCGGGCATTTGCCCCTAGAGCAGCAGCAACTAGTGCACCACCAGCCATTGACCCCAAGATATGTGCGACAACATAAGCTGCCCCTCGTACTAGAGGAAACGTCCCGGCAGCCATGGTTGCGAGGGTGATAAAAGGATTGATATGTCCTCCAGTGAGAGGACCGATTGCATACATAGCGAGCGAAGTTGCAAGAGCATAGAGAACTCCTAAAGTCACACCAGTTTCAACGCTGTCACCGACGCCCAGTGCAGTTGAGGAGGTGCCAACAAGCCAGACAAGGGAGCCACTACCCAGGCCTTCGAAGAGCTATTTGGTCGAATGGCGCCTTCATTAATAATGAGATAATTGAATGCATAGCTTTTCATTAAGACAGAAGACCCCACTTACTGTAGCCTTCCAAATTTTCAACATGATCGAATGACTCGACTGGTGAGTGTGCTTTGAGATTTGGGCTTTACTCACAGTCACCGAGAAGTTTTAATCGATATAAAATTCACCAAAGATTTACCAAGACTGGCAAAATCAGGAAAATACCAGAGGTTCAGCAGAGAAGAAGGCCGTAAGGTAGTAGTGAAGACTTCGAAGGTATTGACTTCAGATGTAAGCTAGATTTTTGTGGCTTGAAAGAAGCCAAAGAGTTATATGCTTGTCGAGGCTATATACACTACCAAAAAGAATTGAGAAAAGTCTGATAGCCGCTCAGGCGTGGGTTTGGACTTGGGTAAGCGGTAGAAGGAGTTCACCACGCTGAGGAGCTCCTGGGGTCTTAAATGCCAGCGGTCCCATTTTCTGAGACGAGGTGAACCTGCCAGCAGCATTCATTTGCTTCGACAATTTTACCCCTTCCGCTGCGAGGGATGGTTCCCGACTTCGACCATCGGACATTTTGATGATAAAGCCGTCAATCAGAGCCACTTCATCGCATACCGACTCCGCCAATACTGCGGGGCCTTACCCCATCACAACTCTCCTTTGTTGACGCACCTCTGCTCGGACTTCTCATTTCCATGGTGAATATTCAACTGCCCGATTGATCGCAACGACGGCGGCTTCCAAAGCAAAGCACATGAAGGAATAGACGAAACAAGGGGGTAAGGAAAAGGATTGTCAAGGTCATCCGAAGGAGAACCTTACTGTCTAGCAACGCAGTCCACGTTCCAACGCGCTAAATTTGCCAGTCATACCAGGCGCAAATGTTCCCGGGCCCTTGGTCGGCTTTCGCAGACAAGGGATTTTCTCTGGAAGCTTGGTCACTGATTTGGTAGTAGAACATCCCACCCAGTGCTGACTTCTTGAAAACCGAGGCAGTGACACCAGAGAGCTTGAATTCTCCCGCTGTGGGAATTGATGCCTTCATCCATGAGTGGTATGAAGTGCTATGTATGGCTAATGAACCCTTACTGGAGCGTACCCGTCGCTTATATGCTGGCGTTCCAGCTTGCCTGTGACCATTTCGTTAGCATGAACTATAAAGTACATGGTGTCATCAATCTATCTGAATCCGCGGTCAGAAGATTGGGCCACACCCTGTGCCGTGATTAGTTGTCGACACCTTGCATATCCAAAGTGGTCCGTGTGAGATGCAAACATCCCACTTAAAAAAAAATGGTGTCATCAAATTTGTAGAACCGGAAAAAAATAACGGCGCGCCCCGGCCGCTTGGCTACCAAGTCGGCGAATACATGCAGCTCCAACAAAATTATACACTTGATGAGAACCGAAAGTTTTTTTTTGCGAGAGCATCTACCACCGTCCCGATAAGTCGGCTCGATAAGCGGACTTATCGAGGATTTTTCCGATTGAGCCACCATTGTGCGCTCGATAGGGCTTAATAGCTGTTGATTTGACAAAATCCTTGACAAGGATCCATAAATTTGTGGATCCTTGTGAAGGCTTGACAAGCAAAATTTTGTCAAGCCCCCCGCCCTCCCCCTCCATAACTTCACCCTACCATACCCCCCCCCCCTCCCCTTGAAATTCATCAGTTCCATCAACAACCCCCCACCCATTTTACACTCTCCTCAATCAATTACATTTTTTTTAAACCTCAAAAATGATCCAACAACTGTTTTTTTGCTGTGTTTGGGGGCGGTCCCAACCCTTATCAAGCAGGTATTTGTGCAAGCAACAATGGTGGGACCCGCTCCCTAACTCCTCTATAGCCGTCACATGGGCCTAATTTATCACAACAAGGGTGCAAAATAGGGTTTCAACAGTTATCCGCCCTTGCGTGCCTTGAAAACTTGTGAAAGTTCTCAAGGATTTTATTGAGACAAGGGTAGATGCCCTGAGTGCAGTTTGATTTAACATTGCCCACTATGAAGATTCAAAACACAGTCTCTGGTTGGGGTCAATAAGGCCTAGAGCATCTGCAATTGTCTTGGTAAACCCCTTCTCTAGATAAGTTTACCAGGGGCAACCCACAATTTTTATGTAAATAGGACATTGGTACATAGAAAGCTCCTTAACTTCCATTAAAAATTGAAAAATTATGGAAAATGATGGACCTTGCTAGCAGAAAAACTTGGCAGGATTTGTCAGCTTGCTACTATTTGAAAGCCAGATGTCAAAGTACCAGAAATGACAAAAATAACAAAATAAATAAAATATTTCCAAGGAGTAGGAAGATCCAAAATATTGTTGCATATTTGGATTCCCCAAACAATTTTAGGTAAGGTCACTCAGCAACCCCACCTTTGAATTTCCAGTCCTTAATTACCATAATTATCCATCTAATAAATTGACCAAAAATCATGGCACCAACTCTGCACTCTTTGGAAGATTTGATATTTCACACAAATTGTGACTTACAGATTTCCACCTAAACAACTTTCAGAATTGAAAAATTATGTACAGTTTAAGGGTTATGAGAAAAAAGGGTTTTTGTTGAAATTCCCCCATACAGCCACAGAGGCACTCCTTCATGCAGCCTGCATGCTTTTGATCTGCTCTGCATGCAAAAGCAGGCCAGTTCTGCATGGAATTCAATCCCCAGGAATGAATGCACATCAGCCCTGCATTCAGAAATACTGAGCAGCTTGTCCAAGGTCCACTTCACAAAAAGAGAAGACAGGTGCTGCACTTAACCGCTAAAATGTAGTAGAACCAACCACGCATATGCAATAACCTAATACATGCATTTTTTTTGTAGTGGAAATTTAAATTTTGCATGGGCCACCAATAAATGCATATTGGATGATCCAAAACTATACCAACTAAAATAAAACTGTGGAAAAACAAAAGTTCAAGCAGCAAAAAATAGATATTAAATAATTGACCCTCCCAAAAAAAGAAAAAAACAGATCCTGATCTTTGATGGCCACAAAGCATATTCAATAATCAAATATCCAAGAAATGAAATATATAAAAATGATAAGCACAAGCTAGAAAATAATTAAACCTAAATTTAAATCATTCAGTACAAATATAAGGAGTACAATAAAGGAGTATGTGCAGAAAAATTAAATTATCAAATAACCACAAAGACAGATCTAGACTTAAAAATAATGCACCAATAATCCAGATCTGGGATCAACCATGCTAAAGCACCATAATAACATGCTGAAATAACCCTTGCTAAAATTCCAGCCTCAGAACACAAGCTATTTCCTCTCTACAGGCCCTGAGAAGTACCCCTCAGCCCCAAAAAGGTATATATACAGTACTCCTTTGGTCCTATTTCCAGACAGGATTCATCAGATATCATACAGAAACTGTGCCAGCAGTTATTCATGTATTTATTAGATATAAATGATGATCTATGGAAATTTTCTGATAACAAGTTTTGAGAAAATTTAGCACCCTTACCCATCTACATTGATATAAGTATTTAAGAAAACCTCTTATATTGAAAACCTTTCAAGTTTCAATTACTGTAGGTACCCAGAAATTGATCAATTTAAAATGAATTTATTTCCTCTTTGCTTTGGCTGGTGCTCTACTATAGCCCAGCCATACCAAATTATATCTGGATAATACTTCCTTATTATTATTTATAAGGTTCCAAAATCCAAGTGAGCCAGATTATCAATTAAATCCCCTGAATTATAGTTGTTAATGACTTCAACTATGTATAAAATGTGGCCCCTATCGAAATTTTTTCTATCTGAACAAAAAAATTAAACCAAACCAATGTAACCTACACCATCACCAATCATTTGCACCATTTTTAGGATCATTATTGAATATTCATAAGAATAAATTTATTCTTTTTGCTTACACACATTCAGCTCTCTGATACCAGAAACCTTTCATTATTTCAGAAAAAGAGAGCAATGAAGTAAAAGAATAGTAATATTATTGAGAATCAAGGCAGACCAATGTAAAAAAGGGTTAAAAATGATTGGTATAAGTGCAAGTTTTAAATTTTTTGTTTAAATTTTTTTCAATGTGAATAATTAATGGAAGTTAAATAGGGGCCACAGTTTATACAGACTGAGGGTCTTTCACACCTCTTATCAGGAGATCAAATTTGAATCTTATACACTGAAGCAATGGTTTCCTTATGACTTAAAAAAAAGGGTAACACCCAATAAAATGGTGGATATGGCCAGGCTATGGAAGCACAAAAGCCAGAGCAGAGATAGAATAAATTATTTCTTTGAGGTATTACTTACTGGGTACCTGCAATGGTTCTTAGTTGAAGGGTTTCAGATAAAAAGTTGGGTGGTTGATACTTTATCTTCAATGCAAACAGAAATAATGATTATGAATTAATAAAGTATACTTCAGACTGAAGTCATAAATTATTTGCTTATATATATACTATCAGTTTTAAGAAAAATTTCCTGTTTTTTCATATTTCTTGTCCAAATTTTCAGAGTTTTTTTCCTCTGTTTTAATTTATTTGTCCTATAGTTTCAAGTTATTTTCCTATATTAAAATTTTATGTCCTAATTTTTAATTTTTATGTCCTTCAATGAAAAAAAAACATGTCCTTGCCATAAAAAAGGCTGTCCGGTCTTATAATGTTTTTGTCCTGAATTTTCAGGTTTTCTGTCCACCTGTTAATTTTGGCCAACAAGATTTTTTTGTTGAAAGAACTGAGTCTAAAATATATGTGAAAAATTAAAGATTGATTCTGTTGTTGGGAAATGCAAAAATTCAGAATAGGGCGCATCAAAGTTAAGCAAACCCTCCATTTTTTCATGGTGTTTTTCAACCCAAATCTGCCATTCCAAACCCACCATTAAAAATCAAAAAAACCCACTTATTTCACATCAGACATGTCAAAGTTACCTGAAAATAAATTGGTTTTTTCAAATAAAGTATATAAAAGCCTTAAACAGATCAACCATGCGTCTTTCTAAATCATCACCCCTGTTTTCATCCTCCAACCTTATTGTAACACCTCATCAATCTCATTGCTTAATTGATACCCTCATTGATTCATCACTCTCATCACTTCATCAATCTCATTGCTTCATTTCTATCCTCATCACTTTCATCACTCTCATCACTTCATTGCTATCCTCATCACCTCATCACTCTCATTGCTTCATTGCTATCCTCATCACTTCATCACTCTCATTGCTTCATTGCTATTCTCATCACTTCATCACTCTTGTTGCTTCATTGCTTTCCTCATCACCCCATGACTCTCAGTGCTTCATCACATCATCACTCTCATTGCTTCATTGCTTCATCACTCTCATTGCTTCATCAATTCTTCACTCTCACCTTGCTTTATCACTGTCATCACTTTATTGCTTTCATCACATCCATCCTCTCATTGCTTCATTTCTTCATCAGTTCATCCCCCCTTTACTCACATCCTAACTTTCATCACTTTATTGCTCCATTGCTTCATCCCACTTACTCTTTTAAAATGGCCCCTCAGAAACACTCCCCCCCCAAGTCCACTCAACCAAAGAAAAGATCCCCCAGGAACTCAAAATCTAAAAATACTCCCCCATCATCTTTCAAAGGCTCAAGTCAGCTCAAGAGAGCTGATCAAATCATCCTGGTAAACTGGCTCAAAATTGTGTCCAACTACAATGCTTGCTTTGGATCCAACAATGAATCACAATTTGGCCAACCTCCATCCTCTAAGATTAATGGTTATCTCCTGATGGCAAATGAACTCAAGAATAAAATAAAAGGTAGGCTGGAGCTTTCATCCAAAGAGATGTGGGAGAGATTCAACAACTATCAAGCCAAGTACAAAAAAGCCCACTCAATGTCAATCTCCACTGGCTTTGGTATCACCAACTTCAATAAAGCCAAGGGAATCAAATTGTTTGTTGATAATTTGGACTCCATTTGCTCTTTTTATGTTCAAATGGATGAAATCTTTGGAAAAAAGGCCAAAATCACCCCCCTAGCTGCTTTTGATGCCCAAAAATTATATTCAGTTGATGCTGAGGACCTGGCTGTGGATACTCAACCTAGCAATGATGATCCAAATTAAACCTATGAGTGGCCCCAATCTGATGTGGAGGAGGATATTCCAACAGAATCAGCTCCAATCACATCTGCATCAGCATTTATAAACAATTCAAACCCTTCCTTGGACCCCTCACTTCTTTCTTTGGATTGCTCTCTTCTTGGGGTGGAAGAAATTAATAACTTTGCAAATGAGGAAAAAGTTGTTCCTACATCACCACTACCATCAAAATCTGCTCAAGTAAGCACCCAAGTTCTTTTCTCTTCTTTCTGGTTAATCCCAACTGTTTTATATTGTAAAATAACAGCCTCACATGTTCCTGATTGGCCAAAAACTAAGCCAATGGGGCCTCCCACATCCCATTCAAATGAGACTGAAAATGCTCACACACAAACCTCCTCTTCAAAGGGAAAGCCAAAGGTGTCCAATTCCATCAACCTCAAAACTAATAGCGGTCAAAAGAGGAGAAACACTTTAAATTTTTCTGGCTTTGAGGATATCATGGAGAAGAGAGATTCAAGTAAGTTCATTGATTGATTGTACTTGCTTTCAAAATCAAGCTCATTCCTATTCCCCATGGAAAAACAGTGAAATCACAAATAGAATCCAAAAAACTTCAATTTGAAAAGGAGAAGTGGGATTCTCAACAGGATATGGATTTTCAAAATTAGAAAGATGAGAGTTTGGCTCATCAACACAAGTTTGGACGCTGAGTGGAAAATCAAACAGGCCAGGCTGGAGTTTCAAAATGAGGCAAAGGAGAACAATTGAGAGTAATACCGACTCAAAAAGGAGAGGGAAAGGCTAGTCACTGAAAAAAAGATAGGTTATTGGTAGCCATGAAATGTATTGGTAGCATTAGAACTGTGGATGAAATGAAGGATTTTACTTGATTTCTTGGTTTGTAAATATATTTAGTTTGATAAAAATTATAAACATAAAAACCAAAAAATTATTTTTGATTGCAACAACAATCAAGAGTATTTTGAACCCCACCAATGAACAAATATTTTATATTTTTATTTATATTTCTTTTCCAAAGATATATTTTGCCATTGGCCAAGTCCTTGCTAGTGTTTTGATTTTTTCTATTGATTTGCATGGAAATGGCCATCCTAGTATGGGTGGCAGTATCCACTGCAGGAAAATTACGGTGTTTGTACTTGTTTGCTGCCCAAACCATTTTCACAATACCCTGTTTTTGGAAATAAATCCCAAACCCCAAGTCTGGGAACACAGATTGGCTGTTGGATACTTGATATTAATCCTTGTTTCTGATAAGTTTTCCACTTGATTTTTTGGTTGGGACCAAAAGTAAAAAGGAATAGTCAGAGACATCAACTTGATAAATATGGGGCAAGTTTTAGAAGGATTCTGAGGTGAACATGATGTGAGGTGAGCAGTCAAAAGCAGTAAGGCCAGATCCAAATTTCAATGAGGAGAAGGAAGGGATTTTGTTTTCCATCATAGCTTCATGGTTCAAATCAAACACAAGTTTGGCTAATTTTCAAAAAATTTGGCCCAATATATGAGAGACCTTGTGAGACCTAAGTTTCAAAAAATAATAATCTTTAGGGGAGGATTTGACAGAATCTTTCTTCAAATATCATCCAAATATTTCAGGAGGATCCATTGATTTTTGCCATCCAATTGCCCACATGTTCCCACCCCAAGATCTTTAGGGACCAATAGTATTAAATTTTTTTTTGGATTGGTGAAGGAATGTCTTTACTGAGTTTATTTCCTTCTTCTCTTGCTGTGAGAGTTCATTCAAATGGATAAATTTGATGATTGAAACCATAGCCTCATGATCCAATCAATCTTGAACATATATTTTCCCAAAGCTGAAGAAATGGGATGGTTTGATCTTCTTTTTGGCCTGTTCCAACTCTTCAGGGGTGGGTTTTTGACTTTTCTTGAAAATGGACAGATAAAGGTTCAAGGGACGTAGTTTGAATGAAGACAAAACAACCTTTTCATTCATTGTTTCCTCAGTCGCTTCCAATGCAATTTCAGAATTCCCCATTTGAGCCCTCCTTCTCTGGCAAGAATTTTTCTTCCCACCTCTCTGTATGTTTTTCAAACTATTTCCTTACATCTTTTTCCCTCCCAACTGTATAATTTGATTGGGGTGAGAATCAAGATGTAAATCCATTAGTTGTAAGATTTTGAGTTTTGTGGGTGAAGAATGGGCTGTAAAGAAAGGGTTTTCAAAGCGGTGGAATTTCAGATTGTAATGCATTCAATCAAAAAAAAAAATAAAAAAAAGTCATTAGTCTTGTATAAACCACTTAGATGATCAACAAACATATAAAATAACAAAAAATACCAGCAATTCTCCTACCAAAAAAAAACAAAGAAAATAAAAAAAACAATCATCAGTCCAGTTAAAACCACTTAGATGATCAACCAACATAGAAAATAACATAAAAATTACCGGTAATCTCCTACCAAAAAAAAAAGAATGTCAGTCAACTTCTAAAGAACTGGGAGGAGGAGGAGGAGGTGAAGGGGGAGGGGAAGTCACTGGTTGGTCAATTGGCAAGCAATTGACCATTTGTTTTCCAATCATTCAATTGCTTTCAGGTCAAACAATTTAGCAACTGGAAATCAATCAATCAATCACCTGCAGGTCAACCAGTTGGTTGCTTATCACCTTTCAGCTTGCTACTATTGCCAGAGCAATGTGTCAAAGTAACAGAAGAAATATGATAAAAATAATTAAATAAGAAAAGTTAAATTAACTAAAGAGGGAGTTAGTTATTGCAGAAATGGATTCCTCACCCAAAATTAGGTAGGGTAACTCACTGACTCCACCCTGTAAATACAACTGCTTCTATTTTTAAATAATTAAATAAAAAAGGGACCAAAAGAAAAAACACCAATGTGGCACTTTCTGACCATTTCAATGTTTCACATGTATTGTCACATATAGGTTTTAAAACTGAATTTCCCTCAGAATTGGAGTGTTGCGTATATTTTTGGAGTTACAGACTGAAATGTTTTATGTCACAATTCCCGTGTGCAGCCCTGCATCCTTACACATCCCTACCTACCCGTAGCAACACATTCCTGCGTATAGAGGTCAAGCGCGCAGCTAATTTTGCCACGCACGCAGCGGATCCTACCCCACGCGCATCTGAATTGACTGATACCCACGCCTGGGTCAGTTGTGACAAATCTGAAAACCAGGAACCGCTCAAGATAGCTACAACCTAGTTAGGGTCAGCTTTCATATGTAATAACCTGAAATTTGCATTAGTAATAGTCTAAAAACTATAAAACTTAAAAAAATTAATAAGAAACTAAGTTTAAGTATTTTTTTATAATAAATGAAATATTGCGGATTACAATGTAAATCACTTATCATGATCTTCAAAGACCACAAAACAATACTAGAAGTCATCATAAAAATTATTAAAAATTACCCACTTCCACATCTGTCGACTTTAAAACAATATTAGTAGTACAAATGAAGGATGAGTTCAGAATGATCACATTTACGCCATAACAGATTAACAGATCCTGTGGGTAAAATAGCACAGAAATCCAGCAGATCTGATGTCAGCTGATTAACAGCACCAAGTGCACATGCTAATATTGCCCTGAATGGCCTGCCAGCCTCAGCCCAAGAGCAGAACCCTCTCTACATACCCTGAGAAGCTCATAGTCACCCCATAAAGGTATTTATACAGACCTTTGTGGACATATTATTCCCCATCAGTTTAACAGGAATTATTATTATCAATCAGACACCGTGTAATTGTTATTCAAGTGCTTATAAAGAGATAAGCAAGTGATTTATGACTTAGTCTGTAGTATTATTATTTATTTCTCAAAAACCAATCAACCCATTGAAGTTAGTCAAGCAGATCTACCCCATCTGCTCTGAAACCCTTCCTATTATTGCAGGATTTTTGTGGCCAATTGCTCAGAGTGAGTTTTTCCCTTCCTGTCTTGGGCATTGTGCTGTTATTGATAAGATTACTTTGAATTTATCAATGACTCAAAACCAGCATAAGCTGTAAAAAGAATGAGAAAGCATGAGAACGGAGAAACTAACAGAAACAGAGATTTAGAGAAGGAGACAAGTAAAGAGGATCCTGCAGCTTGGCTGGAGATTGTATGTCAAGGGCGGAAGGTATTGAGTGAGGGTAATTTGTATTGAGAGAGGATTGGCTGAGAGACAAGGTCGGCAAGGTAGACTGAGTGGCTGGAGGATCAGATTGGATCTTAACAACAGAGCTTGAGAGATCGAGGTCTTACCAGGAAGAGATCAGTAGTCAAGAAGATCAGTTTGATATAGTTGCATCAGACTTTGAGACTTGGTGGAGAGTATGGTTTGGTAGAATGAGAAAAGGAAAAGAGAAAAATAAAGGAAAAGGTCAAAAGAGGAAAGATAGAAGGGGGAAGGATTGAGAGGCGAGAGCAGAAGACCAAAGATTGTCCCAACAATCTGAGTGTTGAAGTTGCCTCCAAGTAAGGCCCCCAGGGTGGAGAAGATAGGGCGCGGGGAGAGAACTGAGGAGAGCACGCGGAACTGGGGGACCGCTGCGGGGGGGGGGAAACCTACTAAGAATTAACAGTTATTCTCCGCCATATCAGTGGAATAAGCCCTTTATAAGGCACCCATCTTCATTCCAAGGTGTTTAAACTGCTTAAGGAGGCCCCTTGAAGAGAGGTTGTTTGTCTGTAAAGACCCCCAGTATTATAATACTGTGGCCCCTCTTTTTTATATATATATTGAAAACCTTTTATTTCCAAACCAATTAAACCTTGAAACTTCTCTTATTATATTATTTATTTGAGCCTCTAAGTGTTTATTTTTGGAATAATAATAATTATTATTATTCCAGTATTTTTATCACTCTCTGTAGCTAAAGGACCGCAAGGTTCCTGGTATCAGAGAGCTGACAACTGGGGGTCTGGCCGGGAAATATCTTTAAATGATTAATTTTTGATTATTTATTTCTTGGACCAGTCTATTTATTTTTTGAAAAATAAGTTAACATACTTATAACATATATTTTTCATCCTTTGTTTCTCTAGTGGATCTTAAGACCAACGGAGAATTGATCAATTATTATTTGAACCTTCTTAAACAGAAAAAAGAAGAAAAACTCTGTGACTTTGTCCCTGTTATTATAACTCCTGAGCAACAACAGGAGAAATTTCTCTATTATAAACAGCAAGCTATAAAGGACAAGGAACTTGAGCTGGAAAGAATTATCAATTTCAATTCTTTATTAAGGCAACATAAGGATTGGAAAATTTATCAAAGGAAGCTTTATATTTTTAAGCTAAATAATCCTGAATATAAAGACAAATCCAAAATTAATAAAAGTGATTTTTTTCTGTAAAAACATCATCTTACCACGTGAAAATACAAAAAAATATTAAACTCAAATTTTTTGTTTTTATCCATCTCAGTGGATTTTGTTTTTGGTGATCTCATTGACCAGGAACGCCTAGAGGACATCCCAGAAAGTTTAACCTTGGACTTAACCTTGGATTTATCCCAAGATCTGATTGGAACACACTCAGACCCCGTTGGAATACCCCCAAAGACAGTTGTGATCCCAACAAGTGTTGGTACCCTTGAATTTGACTTTAAGTAAGTAAAAAATATATAAAAAATTATTAAAAATATAAATACTCAAAAAATATTATTTTTTTATACTTTTAAGTCTTTTTCAAAATTTTCAACTGAAGAATTACACATTTTTTTGGTGTTATGTATCAAAACAGGCGCAACACCCGCGCGACTGGTAGAGCCACATCATATAGATCTCTTCCCAGAGGAACCCGTATGGGCAAGGACTCCAGTTGCAAGCCCCATGAGGGGGCTTGAACCCGTGACCATAGCATCACGCCAGACAACAATGGAAATGACCGCAGCCGCCAATTTGACCAACAGACCATTGGAGAACCACCCATTACACAACATGTTATCCCAGGAGGATACCTGCCCTCCTATGCCACCCCAGCTGGACTCAACCAAGGAGGAAAGAGTCAAAGTATTAGTGAAGAGCACGTGAGCTATTGGGAACAATTCAAGTTGGCTCAGACCCAGGAGGATCAGCTAGGTATGAGAAAAGCTATCTCCCTGGCAAAGAAATCTCAGATTTCTCTGCAAAAGTTGATCCCAAAGAAATAAGTAGAAGGCTATGTGCAGAGCTGGAATTCTTGGGATCAGTTAGCTTACTTAAAGGGAAAGGACCCCAAAAAGAAGAGGTCCTTAGGCCATCAGAGGTTAAGGAACCCAAAGGATTGGGATAGCATAATATCCCTAGCTCAGAAGTGGAAAAAGGTGTACCACAATTAGATGTAGAAGATCTTAAAAGATTTTCTGTAAATATGTCTCACAATTTTACTATTATCAGCAAGTGCTTTGACAAAGTCTATCAACAATTGGACAAATTGAGTCTGAGTATTTTCAGAGTGATTTATACCCAGTCTCAGACTATGAGAATTGATGAGTTGGAAATACAACAAATCAAGGATAGTACAAAATCTAGTAAGTTGGACCTGATGAAACATATTGATGATAACCAATCAATTCTTCAGGAAGATATTCTTGCAACCATGGACCAGCTTAAGGAAGAAGTTAAAAAAACTAGTCTTACTCCTTCAGCTCATCTGATTAAAAAAATTGATTTATTAAACAACAAACTTGATTTGTAGTTAGGTATGATTAAGAATGATGTCAGAGATCTTAAACTCAATTCTACTAACTATCCAGTTATTGAACTGGACAAAACTAGACCTGCTAGGTTCACCAGTACTCCTAGTGTTTCTCCCAAAACCAGGAAAACTAGGAATGAATCTTTTAGGCCCAGTCCTACTCCTGAAGTGGAACAGGCTTTGAAGTTACTTCCTCCCATCACTGAATGGCCTAAATTCTCTGGAGAAGGAGAGTAAAACCTGTTGAGATCTCAGCAAATCCTCATCCCATCTCAGACTCCCGCGCGGTGAGGAGACCCCCGGAGGGCTCTTGGGGATGGTTTCCGCTTCTAGTCTTTTCCTCTTGACCGCCTTTGATGTTGTTCCTCTTGTCTATGATTTTTCTTGTGCCTTTCTTATTTTATTTTGCTTTCCTTATTCTCTGTCCGTTTCTTGTTTTCTTCCTTTTCCATTCTCCTTCTATTGTGCGCTTGTCTATCACGTCTCCTCTTGTTGAATCTTGCCTTGTCCATCCGACTCAAGTCTACCTCCTCTTGATCTCTGCCTGGTAAGACAACCCAACATCAAATGCTCATCAACCAAGAGAACCTGACCATACTTCTTCAGATCTGCTTCCTTCAGCCTACTCACCTCCTTGTAACATGTCCTTCTTGTCCTCATTAATCTGATTTGCTATCAAGTCTGGTTGAGCTGTTGGTATCTTCTTCCTTTGTTTCTTTATGTTCATTCCTTGTAACTCTTTTTCTTTCTTTCTCACATATGTCTCTAACTTGGAAATACAGACTGTTGGTTTTAGTCCTCTAGGGCAAGAACTCAATTCTTATCACGGTTAAAAGCCAAAACTCTACCAAAACAACCAATATCTCCAAGATGACCAAACCAACAGGAGCAACCAACTACTTTCATCAGATTGCCCTCAAAGCTGTGGTCAATGCTATACCTCTCCTCAACGACAAAAACTACTCCATATGGAGGGACAAAATGCTCATGCTTTTCGACCTCAAGGACATCAAGGATGCTATCAAGAATAATGTAGGAAAAATTTCTATCAAGCAAGATCAAGATATTAGGGCCGTTCTTCTCTCAAAACTGGACAGCACTACGCACGCCAATGTGGTCAACTCGGAAAACTTCAACTCATCTAAATTGCTTTGGGCCAAAATAACCCGTAGATTTGTGTTGTCCAAACCAGCCAATCGTGCTAGAATATTCAACCACTTTCTACATATCTCCTTCAACAAACACGTCATCAAAGATTTTTTCACGGACACCAAAAAGGCCCTAACAAGGATGCACAACGTAGGAATCAAGCTGCCCAAGGATTTTCTTGCCTATCTAGTCCTTTTCAAATTCCCTCCTAGTCCCAAGGATCTCAAACAACAGATTATGCACGTAGAGAAGCTAATGAAAATCAATGTGGTTTACAACCATCTAATTCAACACAACAATGAACAAAAGGCTCAACAAAAGAGCTCTAAAACCAGTTCCACCCTCTCTCTAGTAACTACAAGACCTCAAAATGCTCGAGAAGACAGGAAAGTGAAGATGTGATGCAAAGAAGGATATCATGACCCCAAAGCACCACATGCTGAATCCTCATGCTTCCATCTACATCCTGAAGTTGCGGCTAGTTGGTGGGTAGAACAACAAAATGAATGGAAAAATAAAAAAAAGAGACAACAACCAACCATCAATTATCATGCACTTCTGACTTTATGGATCAACGCAGATGACACACCTAATCTTCTACTCAACTCCGGTGCCAACATCCAAGTTCTCAATGATTGGAAATATTTCACCGACCTTAAACTTCAAGAAGAAGTCAAAGTGATCAAGAACGGAAAACTTGAAGCCAGTCTCAAGATCGTGGGGACAGGCACGGTCAAGTTAGAATGGAAGGACTCTATTATCACCTTAGAAGATTGTGTCTTTGTTCCCAATATTGTTGTCAATCTCATTAGCCCTGGTTTTCTAGCCAAGAAAGGCTGCTGTCTAACTCAACACCGCAACAAATTTTCGGTTACCAGGAATGGATCGACCATCCTCAATGGACAGATACGCAATAATCTCTTTGTAGTTGAGAAACCACAGGCCATTGGCCTAAACAATGCAATTCCCCACACCACTCAACCCGCTCGAGACCCAGAATCTTTGCCCCCATCTCTGATGGACATCCACAAGACATACCGGCACGCCTTGGTCTCCACCCTTTGACCAATCTTAAAGGATCTCTTTACTCAAGACGACCTGAATCAGTTCCAATGCAACGCTTGTGCACAAAGTAAGATCACTCGCTTGTCTTTCCCAGCTGTTTTGACTTGATCCAATCTCCTACTAAAACAAATCCATCTTGACCTAGTTGGACCTATCAAACCACAATCTAAATTGGGCCACCGTTATATGATGACTCTACTAGACAACTACTCCAGATATCTTGCCGCTTTTCCTCTACACTCCAAGGATGAGACTTCCAAAACTATCATAGATGTACTGGAGGTTGAATTCAAAAGACTCAAGTATTATCCCTCTGAAATCTACTCTGACAAAGGCTCCAAATTCACTAATGCCATGCTTAAGGAATTCGCCAAGGCTAAACACATCAAGCTAATCAATCACCTCAGAACCCTACCACTCTCAACACAACGGTCAAGCCAAAAGAGCAAATCAGAAGATTGTCAAATCAGCTTGATCTACGTTCTCATCCTCTTGAGTGCCCAAAAATTACTGGCATATCATCACAAGAAGCTGTTGCTTCATGCTCAATCAGGTACCAAGGGAAGGTAATCTCCTCTCTCCTTGGGAACTGATGTTTTGTAAGAAGCTTCCCGCTAATTACTTGAGACCTGTAGGTTCTCCCCTGATCTATCTGGCAAATCACATGCAAAAGGGCCGCAAGTTTGATGAGAAAGGACATGAAGGGATACTAGTTGGGTTAAATCCAACTTTTAACTCTTATCTAGTGCTTAACTCATTGGGTTCTGTTTTTGAAACTGAGCACGTCACTTTTCTCAAGACCCATAAAACCAATTTCCCACTTCTCAAACCTGTCGGTACCAACATCTTCTCTCAATCATACATTAACTCAAATGAATCCGACTTTTTGTCTCTTGACCAAAAATTCACAACTCGAGATCCCATCTGCAAATCCTCAGAATCGGACTCGCCTCAAGACAATTCTGTCTCTCTCAGCTTGGACTTGTCTGATCCCCGACTGGAACCCACTTGGATCACGTCTCACGTTCCTATGATTCCTGAGGTCCATCAACAACCGAAACGTGAGACTCGAAAACCGCAAAAATATGGCTTTCACCACTATTACAAACCTCCCTCCTACCAAGCCGCTTGGAAATGCCCTGAATGGCCCAAGTGGGAGAAAGCTTCAAATGAAGAATTAGAATCTATCAAATCACAAGAAGTATGGGAAGAGTATTATGGAACACCCGACAACATTCTGAACACCACGCGGTTCTTCAAAGTGAAAGAAAACTGCCATGGAGAACCGGTGAAATACAAAGCAAGATTATGTGTACAAGGTTTCAATCAAGTCTTTGGCGTTGACTACGACAAGACCTGGGCGCCTACCGGCAAACTTGGCTCTCTATGAATTGCTCTACTGTACAGCTTAAAAGAGAATATGAAGTTCACCCAGTTTGATGTCAAGGGCGCTTTTCTCCATTCTCCTCTCAATGAGACCGTGATTATCCAAACGCCTGAAGGCTTGCTCAGGAAGTCTCCCTACCTCAAACTCAAGAAATCTCTGTATGGCCTAAAACAATCTCCAAAAAATTGGTACAAAACACTGACCTTCCGGATCAAAGCTCAAGGCTTCCAGGAATCTAGCAGTGACCCCTGTCTATACATCAATAACAACTCTGAAGAAATTCTCTACTTCCATGTAGACAATCTTATTCACGTGGGAAGGAACAAAATGTTCAAGACTAACTTTCTGAAGAGGTTCAAAAACTCCTCATTTCACCCACCAAACACTATCTTTGGGATGTTAATGGAGGTAGATAATGATCAAATTTTGCTCAGTCAACCAAATCACATCAATTGTGGTCTGGAAGAACTAGGCCTCTCTGACTGCCGAGACACGCATTCTCCACTCACTCAAAATCTTCACCTGGAACCGGCCTCTGATGAAGATCAAAAGGAGTTTACAAAACTCAATATCAACTTCCGCTCAGTGACAGGACTCCTCAACCATCTTGCTCAATATACCCGTCCCGAAATCGCATACGCTGTTTCAAATCTTGATAGATTCAAAACTAAGCCTGGTATGTCTCATTGGATGGAAGCTTGTAAGGTCTGGAAATATCTGAAGACTACCAAGGACCTCAAACTCACTCTCAGCTACAAATCTGGAGAAGAAATGATTTCCAGTTACAGTGACGCAACGTGGGGAGATGATCCGTCTTCAAGAAAGTCTCAAACCGGTTTCATCATCTTCCACTACAGCAGTCCAGTAGTCTGGAGTTCTTCAAGAAAAAGGAATTTGACGTACTCTTCAACAGAATCTGAGCTCAACGCTCTCCTCGACTGCTTCCTTGAGCTCAAGTGGGTTTCTCATTTGATAGGTGAAATCTATCAGTCCTCAGTGGTCAAACCCATCATCTACATTGACAACAAGGGTTTGGACAACAAGATCAAACAATTCGGGTCTTACTCCAAATCTTGCCATATTGACATCAAGACAAAGGGTCTAAGGGAGGACTATAACAAGTCAGAATAGAATCTATCACTCATCCCAACGGACTCGATGGTTGCGGACTCTTTGACAAAGGCCTCCAGCCGCAACTTGCTTCAACTTCTCCACAAGTTAATCTTTGCGGATAACTAACTTGAATCTTCTTCTGTTGTCTTTCCAGTCACGAGGGGTGTTGAGATCTCAGCAAATCCTCATCCCATCTCAGACTCCCGCGCGGTGAGGAGACCCCCGGAGGGCTCTTGGGGATGGTTTTTGCTTCTAGTCTTTTCCTCTTGACCGCCTTTGATGTTGTTCCTCTTGTCTATGATTTTTCTTGTTCCTTTCTTATTTTCTGTTGCTTTCCTTATTCTCTGTCCGTTTCTTGTTTTCTTCCTCTTCCATTCTCCTTCTATTGTGCGCTTGTCTATCACGTCTCCTCTTGTTGAATCTTGCCTTGTCCATCCGACTCAAGTCTACCTCCTCTTGATCTCTGCCTGGTAAGACAACCCGACATCAAACGCTCATCAACCAAGAGAACCTGACAATACTTCTTCAGATCTGCGTCCTTCAGCCTACTCACCTCCTCGTAACATGTCCTTCTCGTCCTCATTAATCTGATTTGCTATCAAGTCTGGTTGAGCTATTGGTATCTTCTTCCTTTGTTTCTTTATGTTCATTCCTTGTAACTCTTTTTCTTTCTTTCTCACATATGTCTCTAACTTGGAAATACAGACTGTTGGTTTTAGTCCTCTAGGACAAGAACTCAATTCTTATCACAACCATGTCAGTTTCATTAAATTTATTGATTAAACCCTTGCTTCTTATGAACTCCCCAATGCAATAGCTGTGGCAAGATTGCCAAGAATGTTTGAACGAGTGGCTCTTGATTGGTTTAACAATGAAAGGGAAGAAGTTGGATCTTTATCCTGGAGTTCTTGAAAAGAATTGATCAAATTTTAATTTGGTACCAGGATTTGGAAAACAAAGATTATGGAAACTTTTGAAACCTCCCAGTTTGATCCATCCAAGGACAAACCTCATAAGTGGTGTTTAGACCAGAAAAAGAGGTTAGACTGTTTTTACCCTAATGCTGATAAAGAGGAAGTCAATGAAAGACTTCTCAACTTATGTCCTGGACAAATCAACAACAGTGTAAGGTGCAGGATGCCTATGGATTCTGATCATTCTACCTTGATAGGTGTGTTGGAAGAGACTATTGATATGAATGGTCTTGATAAGAGAGTCAACAGACTTCCCAGGGAACAAAATACTAGGAACAGGGAAGAGTATACTGCCAAAACTAAGGAGTCCCCTGCCACTAATCCAACCACCTTGGAGGTCAAGAAGACTCTAGAGTCAAAGGAAAAAGTATGTTGGAACTGAAACAAAACAGGACATGTAAAACCTGATTTTCCTCTACCTAGGAAAAGGATTAATCCTATTGAAGGAGAAGAGTATGATAATCCAGACCCTCACCTTGATGATACTGATGAAACACTCTCTGAATGTGATTTAATGATAACTAACCCCATCAATGTTGTTGAAGTAAGTATTGAGTCTTCTCTGGACATAAATTCTGTTAACGAGGATTCTAACTTACCTCAAAAATGGAATCCCAACATGAAGATTCACCACATCTCTGAGGCTAAGGCCTTGAATCTAAAACCTTCTGCTGGTAAAAGTTACACTTCAGGCAAAACATGCTATGCTAATGGTTTAATCCAAGGTTCCCCTGTCAAGTTACTTCTAGACACTGGAACATTTTGCTCTTGTGTTGGTTCAACTTATTTGGAGAAACAAAACCCAAACTGGAAACTGAACTTACTACCAGTACCTCAGGCTAAGTTCAGCAGTTGTCAGGCTAAGTTCAGCAGTTGTAATTATTCTCTCAATACTGTTAAATTATGGTCTTCTTATATCATACTCCCTCACTCTAAAGCATCACTCAAGCTGAAAATTGAATTTGTAGGGCTCCAAAATGGAGTATGTCATTCCTTTATTCTTGGAAATGATTATCCTTGCTTGTATGGTATAGATGTATTCCAAAGCAAGGGTAGATACTTCACTGTAGGGGGAGACTGGAACAAGAAGTTCAAAATATGCCATGTCAATGCTCAAAATTCTGATTCAACTTATGAAAAACACTTAGAGAGTTTCAATCAGCAATACTTCTCTCAAGAAGCTTTGAATTCCCTGCTCCATGAAGAACAAAAATGGGACATCCTACAAGTATGCTTTGAAAATCAGAATGCTTTCTGTACCAAGGATCACCCCATTGGTAACATCATAGGACATGATATGATTCTTAAATTGATCATTAAGCCTCCTTACCCACCTAACCTCAGGAGACCTGCTTACCCTTCTAGTCCAAAATCTAGAGCTGCTCTGGAAACTCATATTCAAGAGTTGGTTGACTTACAAGTCTTAAGGAAAGTAGGACAAAATGAACAAGTGCATATCACTACACCAGTAATTATAGCTTGGAATAATGATAAGTCAAGGATGGTTGGAGATTTTAAAATTCTGAACAACTACACGCAAGCTGATTATTATACTATCCCAAGGATTGACCATGCTCTGCATAACCTGTCAAAAGCTAAGATCACTACCATGGACATGCTGAAAGGTTTTCACCAAATACCTATCAGCCCTGATAGCTGGAAATTCATGAGAATTATCTGTCATTTGGGAATTTATGAGTATCTTAGGATGCTTTTTGGTATCAAAAATGCTCCTTCTCATTTTTAAAGGATGATGGACACAGTTCTAGGATTGTTCATCAGAAAAGGATGGATTATGGTGTACATTGATGGTGTTATCATTTACTCTGATCATTGGGATACTTACATGGAGAAAGTAAGGGTAGTCCTCAAAACCATCTCTGCTGTGTGATTAAAGGTATAAATGAAAAAAATGCAATTTTGGCTATGGAGAACTCAAGGCCTTAGGACAAATTGTCTGTGGAATAACTTTAGCTGCTGACCAAAGCAAGATAGCAGCCATGATGAACAGGCCAATGCCTCAGAATAAAACGGAACTTCTGTCTTTTATTAGCTTCTGCAGAAAATAAAGAAAGTACTTACAAAAGCTTGCTCTTCTAACCAAGTGTCTGTATGAAATCTGCAACAACATCACCATGTTTGAAATGAATCTTGAAAGAGTCAAGAACTATGAGGAACTCAACATGGAAATGACCTCAGCTCCGGTACTGATTCAGCCAGATTATTCTAAAACTTTCAAGTTCTATATAGATTACAGCATGGAGGGGCTAGGAGCTGCTTTACACAAAGAAGTCATAGAGGATGAAAAACCAGTGGAAAAACCTATACTCTTCATATCCAGACAAATTAAAGACACTGAGAAAAGGTATGGTGAAAGTCAAATGGAATGTCTTGCCTGCGTATGGGCTCTGGAGAAGCTACATTATTACTAGTAAGGCAGAAGTTTCACTTTGATTACTGACTGCAATGGTTTCAGGACATTTATAAACATGAAGGCCCCTAGTAGGCACATGTTAAGGTGGCAGATAGCCATACAACATTACAGATGTTGGATGACCATAGTTCACCAAGCTGGTAATAAACACCAGAATACTGATAGTTTAAGCAGGAATGCTTTACCCAATGACCCAAGTAACCCTGCTTATGATCCAGAAGATAATGATATATTCCCTATCCTTAACATCAACATTTTGGACTTTGAAACTCCTATAATGGGAATCCACATTTGTGAACTGGATGAATCTTTGTTTGACTCAATCAAAGAATCTTACAATTCTGGAATGAAGACTCTGATCACCATTATGGAAAGTACTTCTCCACCATCTGAATTGATCAATAGCCTACCTGAACCCCTCTTGAAACCATACAAAGCTGGAAGGTTCACCGTATGGGATTGTCTAGTATACTACAGGCATCAACATTAAAGTGTTATAGTCTTAACTAATAATGACCATATCAAACATTTCCCGGCTGAATGCAATGAGAACTGCTCATCTGGTCATTTATCTACTGATAGAACCTTAGATAAGGTTAAAAAAACTTCTTGGTAGATCAATTGGAGAGACTCAACTATCCAGTATATTACTAGTTGTGAAACTTGTCAAAAGTCCAACAGGATCACTGGGAAAAGGTTTGGTCTACTGCAAAAGATTGCTGAACCCAAGAAAAGATGGGAGATCATCAACATGGACTTTGTAACTGGACTACCACCAGGAGGAGCCTATTCCTACAACTCAGTCCTAGTCATAGTGGATAGGCTCTCCAAGAAAGCAAAGTTTCTACCTAATCACAAGGAAGACACTGCTATGGAAGTTGCCCTGTTGTTTTGGAATAGACTCATTGCTGATGTTTGAGTTCCCAAGATCATTATCAGTGACAGAGGTCCTAAATTCACCTTTGAGTTCTGTAGAAATCTTCATGACATGCTGGGAACTACCTTGGCTTTCTCTATGGCTATCACCCTCAGACGGATGGTTTGGCTGAAAGAATGGTTCAGACACTGGAAGACATGCTCAGGAGGTTCTGTTGCTTTGGTCTAGAATAAAAGAATTCTGATGGTTTGTGCCATGATTGGGTTAGTCTTTTACCTGCACTGGAGATGGCCTACAACAGTAGCAAGCACTCTACCTCTAAGGAAGCACCCTACATACTGGAAAGAGGATGGATTCCTAAATTACCCAAGGATAACCTTAACCACAAGCTAACAAATATTCACCCTACATCACTTGATTTCAAAAACATGATAGATATAGCTAATACACATGCTGTTAAGTGTGTCCAGGATGCTGTGGAGTTTAACCAACAAAGGTGGTATAAAACCCATAAGGAGCCTGATTTCAAGATTGGTGATCAATTCTTGATCTCTACCACCAACTTCACCAATTCAGCGGGATATAGAAAGCTTAGACCAGCTTTTGTTGGACCTTTCACCATTAATAAAATTCATGGTAAGAATTCTGTGGAAGTAATCCTTAGTGATGAGCTTTCTAGAAAACACCCAGTTTTCCCAGTAAGTCTCATCAAACACTACCACCCAAGGAAAGGAGAACATACTCCTTCACCTGAAATACCTGTTTCAGAAGAGCCTGAAAAAGACAAAGGAAAATTTAGCAATATCCTTAAAGATAAAAAAGACAGGATCAATGGAAAAGATGTCAGACTCTACCTAGTTAGATACAAGGGAGAATCAGCTGATAAAGATGAATGGTTGCCTGAACACAATATCCCTGATGGACCCATAAACCTAAGGAACTACAGAGCCAGAAGAAGGCATTAGTCCTAAAAATTATTTTCAGATATAGACATATCTTGGCGTGGGGGAATGTTAGCTTGCTACTATGTACAGAGCAACCTGTCATAGCAAAACAAAACTATAAAAAACAAATTGAACAAGAATATCTGAATTAACAAAAGAAGGAGTGAGAAATCCATAAATATTATTAAAGAAATGGATTCCTCACCAAAAAGTAGGTAGGGTCACCACTGACCCCACCCTTGTAATCCAAGTCCCTACATTTTTAAAGTAATTAAAAATAAAAGTACTAAAAATTACCACACCATTATGGCACCTTTGGGCCTTTTTAATATTTCACATGTGTTGTAACGTATAGGGTTAACACCTAAAATTCACTCAGAATTGAAGTGTTGTGTATATTTTAGGAGTTACACACGTAAATATGTTATGTCACAATTCCCGCACGCAGTCCCGCATCCTTACATATCCCTATGTACCCGTAGTAGCAAACTCATGGGTACTAGAGACCCACGCGCAGCTGATTCTCCACGCACGCAGCGGATCCTGCCCCGCGTGCATCTGTACTGACTGATCCCCGCGTCTGGATCTGTTGTGACGAATCTGACAACAAGGTAACACTCAGAAGAGCTAAAACCTAGTTAGGGTTGCCTGGCATATGTAACAAGTTGACATATGCATTATTAATAGTCTAAAAAGATCAAAACATAAATAAAATTAACAAAAATTAAGTTTAGTACATTTTTTAATAATTAATCAAAGATCAAGGATTACCACGTAAATCATTGACTCTGATCTTTGAAGACCACAAAACACTTCAAGGAGTGTTCATAAAAATTATGAAAAATTGTCTACGTGATCAGCAGATAATGAAAAATCAGTAAACATTCACATCTATTCACTTTAAAGAAATACTAGTTGTAAAAATGAAGGATGAGTGAAGAATGATCAACTTTACGCCATAACAGATTAACAGATCCTGTGGCTAAAATAGTACAGAAATCAAGAAGATTTAAGGTCAGCTGATTTACAGCACCAAGTAAAAGTACTAATCTTTCCCGGACTGGCTTGTCAGGCTCAGCCCATGAGAAGAACCCTCTCTACATTCCCTGAGAAGCTCAAAATCACCCCAAAAAGGTATTTATACAGGCCTCTTTGGATCCATTATTCCCCATTATCATTTTACCAGGAATTATTATTATCAATCAGAAACCATTTCATTGTTAGTCAAGTGCTTATGAAGGGTCAAAGCAAGTGATTTATGACCTAGTCTGTAGTATTATTATTTATTTCTTAAACCAATCAAAATATTGATGTTAAATCAAGAAATCCTCCCCAACAGCTCTGAAACCCTTCTCATTCTTGCAGGATTTTCGTGGTAAAGTGCTCAGATTGAGTGTTTCCCTTTGTGTCTTGGCCATTGTGCTGTTATGCCCAGCCATATCAGTAGACTAAGCCCTTTATGAGGCAACCATCTTCATTCCAAGGTTCTTAAACTGCCTAGGGAGGCCCCTTGAAGAGTGGTTGTTTGTCTGTAAAGACCCCCAGTATTTTAATACTGTGGCCCCTCTTTTATATATATATATTGAAAACCTTTTATTGCCAAACCAATTAAACCCTGCTACTGCTCTAATTATATTATTTATTTGAGCCTCTAAGTGTTTATTTTTGGAATAATAACAATTATTATTATTCCATAATTTTTATCACTCTCTGTAGCTAAAGGACTGCAAGGTTCCTGGTATCAGAGAGCTGAAAGGCTGAGCAAGGAGGGATGAACGGTCTGGAACTTGTAAAAGGAGGAGGAGGAGGGGGGAGGTCAGCTCCAATGAATCAAGGAGGAGGAGGGGGGGCTTACCTGGGGCACTGAGCAAAGAAGGATAAGGAGGAGGATGATTGGTTGAACTTGGAGGAAGGTGGAGGTGGATGGTGAGATGGTTTGGTGAGGAGGAGGGAGGTGTGGACCACTGGTTTGGTTTGGTGAGGTGATGGTTTTGTGAGGAGGAGGGAGGATTGGAATTGTGTTTTGGTGGGGTGAGGTGGGCGGTTTGGAATTTTTGGTTCTGGGTTTTGTCTAAGTCCACCAAAAAAAAAGAAAAAAAAGGGAGTCAGCCTAGGATTCTGGGTTAAAAAACCAAAACCAAAAAAATCCAGTGATCTTATTTTTTACCAATTTAAAACCCAATGCAACTCATCAAAGTGAGCAGGTGTGAGGGGTAGAATATGCTCTCTCATGGCCAAAGATGAGTTGGAAGATGATGCTTGGATGACTTGAGGAGGATTGGCAATATCTTCTTTGAATATTTTGTCCCATTCATCTTTGATGTTGGCAAGAAGGTTGTGAAGGATTACACAACTGAAAATCCAGTTGATGAGAAACTTCATGTCTTTCAAAGATTGGAGCTGATTTTTCATCTTTTGTAAGCTGGTCCATCTTCCTTTCAGGATTCCTACGGCAGGAAAAATCTTGGTTAAAGTAGTTATCTTTTTGTTGTGCAATCTGCATCCAATTGAAAACATATGAATCATGACAACAACCCTGAAGGCCAGCACGGAGGGATATGAAATTCTTTTTATTATCACAAACAAGCTGTAGCGTCACAGAGTATCTATGCAACCCAATAAAAAAATTTGGTAAGTGTATCATCAAAGGCTTTGGAAAGGAAATGAATCAATTGCCTTTTTTCCAATCAAAAGAATGGTTGCCATCTAGCTTGGGTTTTTGACTCAAGGGGATAGTGGTTCCATCAACAAAACCAACGCAACCAGGAAAGCCTTCATGGTACATTACTTGAGATATATCCTTGCTTTCTTCTTTGGTTTGCCAAAAAAGGACCAAGAAAGGGAAACATAGGATAGAAATAATGACTCTTTTGGTGTATAAGTCAATGGATCCATAACTGAACGTGAGTAGATTTTATAATCAATGAATTGCTGCTCCATTTCCATTTGATCCCAATCTAGAAAGAGAAAAATACAATGGGATATCAGGATCTTTTTGAGGATTCTGCAAATTGTTTGGGAAGATGTGATGGTCTTCAATCATCTCCAAAGGTTTCATGAAAGAAGGAAATAAATTTTGGAACAGTTTCTGGAATCTTAAGTTGGGAAGTAGGTGAAGCTTTTGCCTTTCATACATAGGTTTTTGGAGAGTGTTTCTTTGTGGAACAATGTATTGCTTTTACAATAGAGAATTAAATGCTAACCAAGTTGATTACAAATTGGAGTCTGAATCTGATTAAAATAATAAAAAAAGTTCAGTCAGCTTTTTTGAGTTTTCAGCTTGCTGCCGGGAAGTTTGATTGGAAATGGTGAGAAAGATGGTGATGTAGTTATTATGGGATGTGTGTGAAGTGATGAAGATGTGAAGCAATGGAGATTTGAAGAAATGGAAATTTGAAGCAATGGATATGTGAAGCAATTGAGATGTGAAGCAATGGAGATGTGAAGCAATGGAGATGTGAAGAAATGGAGATATGCAGAAATGGAGATAAGATGTGTGTCATGCATATGGATTTGATCAATTGGAGGCGTGGATGGGTGTTTTTCATGCCATGGATGGCAGATGAATGATAATGGAAGGTTTGATGGTTGAAAACCACCATTTTCATGAAACCTGCCATTTTGAAATACACCAGTTAGGGGGTATGTGTATTTCAGAAACTCGCCATTTTTAATGGTGTGTTTGGTCAAGAAAAATGGCGGTTTTCTAATGGCCGTTCTGCTAACTTTGATACACCCTAATATAGATACAAATATTAAAATATATTCAACTGTGATTGGTTTTATTTTTCTACTTGACTTTTGTGGAGGGAACAAAACCTCATTACCAATATCCAAATTTCTCTCAAAAATGGTTTTCCAAGATTTGGAATCCTTTGTCACAACGCTTTTGCAAAGTTGAAATAACCTGGGAGCTGGTCAATTATCAGAATTGAACTTGAATGAGACTATATTTTTGGCTCTTCTAAAAGAATTAAGCGGAAGTTTTGGAATTTGGAGTGGGAGGGGAATTCAGAGGAAGATAAGTGCAAGGCATCAAAGAAGAAAACAGAACCACTGGACACTTATATGTTTCTGCCAGAAGGAAAACATGGAATTAAAAGTTCATCCACATATATATGGGAGCTGAGCCATAAACGTGGTGCAGTTGCCTTCTTGCTTCTTGGAAAGTTTCACCCAGATATCATGCAGTAATCTTTTGTCCTTGAAGATTGGGTTTGAATCAAGATCTTTCACCATTTCTTTCCTGACTTCATTCCAGTCTTCTGAGATCCTCCCCAATCAAATGGCTGCTGCTCTAAAGCCACAGTTTTACATCCCCTATGGAATATTGAACATGGGAGATATTTGGAATGGCTGTTTTTGGGAAAATGGAATCTTTGTATTGGAAATCAAACCAAAAATCAGAATTTTTTATAACATCAAATATTGAATAAAAAGAATACTCACTTGCTCAATTGATACTGAAAGAGTCTGATGATTTGAAATGAATTACGACCAAAAAACTGAGGAAACAAAATCAGGAAGATGGTTGAGAAAAAGGAAGGACAACTGAATGGTGAGAGAACAGAAGGATTGAAAAGCATGAGAGGTTCCCAACAATCAGTTTGAGGAACTTTGGAGATTTCCGGCGTTGGCTATCTAGGTAGGTTTGACATGATGAAGTTGAGGGAGTTTGGGTTGAGTGGCTTGAGGTTGAGGAGCTGGATCAAGAGTCAGACAGGAGGCAATGATAATGATCATGGAGTAACTATCACCAGTCACCAGTTGATTGTTGAGGGGCCAATGGTTGTGGCCTGATGAGCTTGAGGTTGGCGGGTAGCTTGAGGTTGGCAGATAGCTTGAGGTTGAAAGAGGTAGTGTGGAGGAGGAGACAAGGAAAATAAAAATGATGAAATTACAAAAGAAAGATGAAATAGAAAAAAAGATATAAAATGAAAAAAAAGGAAAGAAAGAGACCCACGGTTCTACCTTAAATGCCCCCCTTTTATGAGTCAGGTTCTCAGGACTTGGGGGGGGGAAGGTTCTCTCTGGGGGCATGAGGATGACATAATCTGTGCTTACCAGCAAAACCATTTTGGGGTTGAATACCATGGACAGAGGAATGACTTCAGTGAAACTTCAACACTCCCCATGACTGGAGAGAGTTTCAATCATGAGGCACCTTGTACTTCAAATTGAGGGTTGAGTGTCTGCAGGAAGGCAGAGATGGTTGGCTTTCCTACTGCTTTTATTAATGGATTGGCCATCATGTGGTTGGTGGTTATGAGTTTGATTTTCAGATTGCCAAGTGCCAGTTCCTCCTGTAGGCCTTTGGGTTTGAGGTCCATGTGCCTTGATTTGGCATTGGACCCAAATTGCTTCAGATTGTCCTTGAGTCCCTTGTTGTTGATTTAGTTGGTGGTTAAAGGGATTGAGATGTTGAACAACTCGCCCAGGAGATGTTTGAGCCACCTTCCTTCCAAGAAGGAGTTCAAGAGGGGGTTGAGTTTGGCTTCCGTTGAGGAGTAGGTGATATTGCGTTGTTTGAAGCTCTCCCAGGAGATGATTGAATCAAATGCAAAGCCCAGGTATCCCGATTGGGACTTCTTGGAGGTGGGATCCTCACCCCAGGAGGAGTTGCTATAGAATAATAGGGGTTTGGCAGAGGAGTCATATTTCAGGGTGAGTTGCACGTTCCTGGTGGCCTTCAGGTATTACCAGGTCCTTTTGAGTTCTTTACAGTGGGTCAGGCTGGGTTTGTTCTGAAATCTGGCAAGGCTTGAGACCAAGAAACTGAGTTCTGGGCTGTTCTGGGACGCAATTTAGTTCAGGAGGCCCACTCCAGAGCAGAAGTTGATGTTGAGGTGTTTCAAGTCTTCAAAATCCTTGTCTGATGCTTTGGTGAGCTGAAGGTGAGGGGTTAGAGGAGTTTGAACGTTTCTGGGATCTGCCAGTCCCAGCTCTTCCAATCCCTGGGCTATGTTTTTTGGTTGGCTTAGCAGCATTGAGTTGTTGGTTTGTTCAAATTTCATTCCCAGTATGGTGTTGGGTGCATGGCACTGGGAGTTCTTGAATTTCTCATTGAGTTTTCTTTTGAAGTTGTTTCCATCACCCAAAAGGATGAGATTGTTGACATGGAAGAATATGAAGGACTTCTTGTCCTTTGATTTGTAAAGGCAGGGGTCTCTGTTGGATTCCTCAAATCCCATTGATTTTATCCAGCTTGTGAGAGCGTGGTACCAGTTCTTGGGGGCCTGTTTCAACGCGTAGAGGCTCTTCTTGAGTCTGAGGTATTTGCACTGTTGGGTAGATTTTCTGGGTGTTTTGATGATCACTTCCTTGTCAATTGGGGCGTGGAGAAAGGTGGCTTTGACATTGAATTGCTTGATATCAAGATTGTCTTTCAGGGCAAGCTGGAGTATGGCCTTGAGGGAAGAGACCTTGCAGGTGGGGGCAAAGGTCTCTTCAAAGTCTAGTCCATGGATTTGATTGTAGCCTTTCACGCAGACTCTGTCTTTGAAGATGAGGACATTGTTGTGACAGTTATCCTTTATTTTGAAGACCCATGTGGTCTCAAGTGGATTGATGGGTTTGGGCTCATTTTACTCTTCCCATACCTTGAGATCCTTGCACTGGTCTAACTCTTTCTTGATTGCTTGTTTCCATTTCTCAGCCTCTTCAAAGGTAATGGCCTTGAGGTACGTTTTGGGTTCAAAGTAGTGGTGAAATCCCTAGCGTTGTAGAGGCTTGAGGTTTGTGCAATTCTGCAGGATTTGTGGAGGATCGGGTTGAGGTTGAGCTTTGGGCACAGGAAAGGGCTGAGGTGTGTGAATTTCCATGGGTGGATGATCCAAGATGTTGGAGTCCCCCTTCCTCTGGGGAATTTGAATTGGATGAGTCTGGCAGAGGGTCCGGCCTCTCTCTGTATTCAGTGAAGTTTTGGTCAAGAGGAGGCGGTGAGACGGATTTTTCTGCTTCTAGAAACGGTGATTGGTTGTTTGGTTCCCAAACTTCAAAGCCGTCAATTGAGAAATCTGAATCTGGGCTCAATTCTCCAGCTCCCCCAAGGTGATGTATTGAGGAATTGTCAAATTGAACGTGCTTGCTTGAGATGATGGAGCCATTGGGACAGAGGATTCTGTAAGAGCAAAATACTGGATTGTATCCAATCAGTTTTCCCTCTAGACCTTTTGGATGGAATTTGCTTCCTCTGGCTCTGAGTTGGTTGAGGTAGATGACCAAGATCCCCAAGGGTTTGAAGTAAAACAGGGGAAAAGCACTACTGTGTATGATTTCCCAAGGAGATTGGCAACTGCCCTTCTGGGGAATTTGATTGAGAGCAAGGCAACAGGCTTTGAGTATCCCCAACCAGTACCTCTTTGGTAATTTGGACAAACTTAGAGACATATGCACACTTTCTATGATATTCCTGTTGGCCCTCTCAGCTCTGCTGTTGTGCTTGAGATGGTAGGGTTCAGAGATGAGTTGTTTGCATGAAATCCCTTTGAGGAAAGAGGGAAACGTTTTGTTGGTGAATTTGGATCCTCCGTTGGAGCAGACCTTGCGGGGGTAGTAACCCAGTTTGGACTTCTTTTGTTCAATGATTTCTATGAGAGTTTTTGGGGTGTTTTCCTTGCTGAAGAGAGGAATTCCACATAGGTAAAACAAGTAGTTGTCTTAAATCATTAGGATGTACTTCTTGCGCCAATGCAATTTGAGTTTTGTTGGTACAATGAGATCAAGATGTATCCATTCAAAGGGTTTCAAGGCAAGAGTGGCCTGATTTTTGAAGGGGGTCTTGGTTATCTTGCTGAGAGCACAGTCTTTGTAGAGGAAGTCTTCTTTTTCATGATTTAGTCCCAGTATTTCTTTAAGTCTTCCAGTGGAGGCATGTCCAAGGGCAAGGTGGAGATTCTGGATATATTTGTTGGTCTTAGTGAGGGTGGAAAGGTAACAGTTTTTTTGACCAATGTTCTTGGGCTTATTGACAACAAACAGGTTCTTGAGGATTCAACCTTCAATGAGGCAGTGCTTGTTGCAGAGTAGTTGGAAAAAGCCTTTGGATGATTTCAGGGAAGAGCCCCTGGCAATCAGATCTCCCGGGCTTATCAGATTGACCACAATGTTGGGGACAAAAAGGAAGTTACTGAGGACAATGGTCTGGTTCTTCCAGGCCAGTTTGACCATTCCAGTGCCTTTTATGGGAAGGTTGGTGTCTTCTTTTACGTTGAGATGTGTTCTCCTTTTTCAGACTTGGTCAGATTGGTAAAGAACCTTTCATTGTTGAAGATGTGAGCTGAAGCCCCACTTTCAATCAGAATGTTCTGGCTTGACACTGTTTTGGATTCAATCCACTTTGTGATGAATGCATGGAAGTGAGCTGATTCAGATTTTGATTTTTGCTTCTCTCTCCACCTGGCTTGTTTTTCCTACCACCAGTCTGGGGCTTTTTCCAGGTGGAGGTGAAAAAATTTTCTTTCCAAGTGTTTTTTGTCCTGTTTAGGGTTCTGATAGCCTTCTACGCAGCGGTTTGCAGACTTGGATTTGAATTTGTTTTTGCTCAAGACAAGGGCAGTCTCAGAAATTGAGACGGTTTTGTCAGCGGATTCAGCCCTCAATTTGTTGTTGTTTTGAATGAGGTGCTTGCATACAAAGTCGACTCCTAAAGTCTTGTCAGAGTGCATCATTTGGCATTTGAGGTTGTGAAGTGCAAGGGGAAATTTGAAAAGAATGAGGTAGGCCAGGATTTCTTGAGGAAGATCAATGCCAATGTTGATCATCTTGTTGATTGAGGTTCCAATCTTTGTGACAAAGTGTGTGATTTTGTCTTCTTTAAAGGAGATGTGGAGAAAATAGTTGAAGATCCTGGCCCAATTGGAGGCTTCCAACAAGGAGTACTGTTCCTTGATTTCCTGCCAGATGGCTTTGGCGGAGTTGATGTTGGTGGCTGGGATGATGTTTTTGTGCATCACAGAGTCAACCTTGGATATAAGGAGGAGCTTGATTTAGTTGTTGTCCAGTTGGGATAACTTTTTGGAGCCAGATTTGAGAATACATAGCACGCATCTGAGCCTGAGAAGAACATTCATCTTGTCTTGCCAGATGCCATAGTTGTTCTCTGAGAGTAAAGGGATGGTTTCCAGGGCGGTTTGAGCATTGCTTGTTGGAATCCATTGCCTGAGAATTTTTTGGAGGTGTTTGGTTCCATTGTAAGTCCCTCTGTTGGTCGCGTTGAAGAGCCTTTGGCTTATAACCGTGAAAGAGTCTGATGATTTGAAATTAATTACAACCAACAAAATGAGGAAAAAAAAATTCAGGATGATGGTTAAGAAAAAGGAACAACAACTGAATGGTGAGAGAAAAGAAGGATTGAAAAGCATGAGAGGTTACCAACAGAACAGGTTGAGGAACTGAGGAGATGTCAGGAAATGGCTATCTAGGTAGGGTTGACATGATGCAGTTGAGGGAGTTTGGGTTGAGTGGCTTGAGGTTGAGGAGCTGGATCTAGAGTCAGACAGGAGGCAAAAATGATGATGACGGAGTAACTCTGACCAGTCACCAGTTGATTGTTGAGGGGCCAATGGTTGTGGCCTGATGAGCTTGAGGTTGGCGGGTAGCATGAGGTTGGCGGATAGCGTGAGTTTGACAGAAGTAGTGCGGAGGAGGAGACAAGGACAAAAACAATCATGAAATTTCAAAAGAAAGATGAAATAGAAAACGTGATAGAAAATGAAAAAACAAGAAAACCAAGGAAAGAAAGAGACCCACAGTTCTACCTTGAAGCCCCCCCTTTTACAAGTCAGGTTCTGATGACTTGGGGGGGGAAATGATGAAATTTAGATGTATTTTCTTGGAAATGAAAAACAGCAGACTAAAGACAGAGGTCAGATATGGTGAGGGGCAGACATAGACACATGAAAAGGAGAAGAGATAGGAAAACCAACAGCTCAGATTTATTTGATTGGTAAGAGGGAGATCAGACGGGATAGAATGTGTGCAGAATCAAGGTTGACAGAATCAAAGCAGCAGAGATGCAGGACTACAAGCAATGAGACTAGTCTGTCAGAGATGTTGAGTTAGAGTTATCTTGAGGATTAGTGTCTTACCAGGCAAATATCCATGGAGGATGTTACTTGATTAGACAAGGGTGATTGAAGAAGTTGAGTCATAGAGAATGCTGAATTGGTAAGAGTAGATTAAGTCATAGACGGTTCAAGAATCAGGAGTTGTAGATGAAATGTAAAGAAAAAGAGACAAAAGAAAAGAGGATAGATTGATAAAACAAGAAGGAAAGAGGAAAAGAGGAAGAATCAAGGATGAGACAGAGAGAAGGAATCTGCTGGAAGGAAGGGAAGAAGAGAGAGAACTACTGAATCCCAGGAGTGGCCACCTAGGTCCGCTCAAAGGGGTGAAGATTTTCCAGAAATGTCACGAAAAAAATTGTACCAGTTCACATGGTTAGCTAGGCAGGAGTAGGAGAGAGGTTTGACCGCAATCTTAACAGGAAAGTTCTCTCCGGGGGAACAAGGATTACATAATCTGTGCTTACCTGCAACACCTTTGCGGGGTTGAATACCATGGACAGAGCAATGACTTCAGCAAAAATTCTACAGATACTTGGTCAAATACTCCAGAATAAGAAAAAGATATTGTGCAGGAAACCTAGAGAAAAAAACCAAAAGAAATCAGGCAAAATTTAAAAATGAGAAAATACCAAGTGTACTCACTTTCTCACCGATTTTTGGTGCTGTTAATACCTGGCCCCCAGGAGGATGGTAAGGAGCATCACCATCTTCATTGGATTCCTTTAGTCTATTGATTATTGTTGGAGGATTTTTTTCAGGAGAAGGAACTTGCTTATTCACAATGTTTCCAGACCTCTCAAAAAGGTTTGAATGAAGAAATTAATGAAAAATAGTATCCAACAAATTAGCCAAAAATAAAAGAAAATGAAAGCTCACCATCTTAATTTAATCCACATCTGGCAGCTCATCATCTGCTGAATGTTCACCTTCATCCAAATCTGGCAAACTTTATCTTCTGAATATTCATCTTCAGTCAGCAATTCACTCTATGTTAAAAAAATGAGAAGGAGTCATCAAAAAAAAACCCATTGCAGAAAAATAAGTATAGTTATAAAATTAACTCTTCCTCTGATTCCTCCTCCTTTTCTCCCTTCCACTTCCCTTGGATGGCCTTGCACCTTCTTGAAACCTGAACACATAAGAAAAGAAAAATTAATTATGAATTTTGATATATTTTTTTGTCCAAAAAATTGGTTACTAACCTTCAAATTTCCTATGAATTTCTTGTTTGGCCTTCCCCTCCTCTTGGGTTCTTCTAAATATTCAAAACTAGTTGGATCTCTTTTGATTGAGTACTGAGAGATCTTCTTGAAATTATTGGATGCTACTTTGGGTATTCCTCTAACTTTGAATCTTTGAGTGGAATTAGGTGCTTCAATCAGGGTCAGTCTATATCTTTCACTCTACAGCTTCATGCTTTCACCCAGATAATATAGCTATTCTCCAGGTGGCGAATTGCTGAATGCTTCAAACAGTCTGGTGAAATATTGTTTTTCATTACTTTCTTTGGTTGGAACTTCAAGTTTTGCTGAATCTTCAGTTGATTCAAGGCTCAAAGTTAACTGGAGAAAGTAAAATCAAAATCAATCAGGACATGATTCATTTGAGCTTGAATCCCAAAAAACAAGAGAAAAACTTATGGAGATTGGAGCTTTGACATGTTATTGAGGATGGAAATCATCAAATTGGAAGATTTCACCCTTTTGATGGGAAATTTGAATTTGTGAACACATGGTATACCCATGTAATGAGAGCAGTCAAAGTTGTTGCAATTGGTGGAAGAATCAGGAACTTGATGAGATGAATGAACAATTTTCAGGTCACAGTGGCTGATATTTCCAAAAAGATGATCCAGACAGTGAGGCAAACCAATGAGATCTTGGAAATTACCAAATATTTTGGGTAGGGGTTCAAGAACCCCTGCTATTGGGCTGCGCAGTCAGAATTCAAAAAAAATGAATTCTTGAAAGTTGCATGAAATAAAGTATTTTTGTGTGAAATTCCAAAGGGGCGCAACAGCGTACCAATGTTCAAATGCATGAAATAATGGGTTGGATGCGTGAGAAAAACAATGCCCTATTTTTATTTTTATTTTTATTTTTATTTTTATTTTTATTTTTATTTTTATTTTTATTTTTATTTTTATTTTTATTTTTATTTTTATTTTTATTTTTATTTTTATTTTTATTTTTATTTTTATTTTTATTTTTATTTTTATTTTTATTTTTATTTTTATTTTTATTTTTATTTTCATTTTTATTTTTATTTTTATTTTTATTTTTATTTTTATTTTTATTTTTATTTTTATTTTTATTTTTATTTTTATTTTTATTTTTATTTTTATTTTTATTTTTATTTTTATTTTTATTTTTATTTTTATTTTTATTTTTATTTTTATTTTTATTTTTATTTTTATTTTTATTTTTATTTTTATTTTTATTTTTATTTTTATTTTTATTTTTATTTTTATTTTTATTTTTATTTTTATTTTTATTTTTATTTTTATTTTTATTTTTATTTTTATTTTTATTTTTATTTTTATTTTTATTTTTATTTTTATTTTTATTTTTATTTTTATTTTTATTTTTATTTTTATTTTTATTTTTATTTTTATTTTTATTTTTATTTTTATTTTTATTTTTATTTTTATTTTTATTTTTATTTTTATTTTTATTTTTATTTTTATTTTTATTTTTATTTTTATTTTTATTTTTATTTTTATTTTTATTTTTATTTTTATTTTTATTTTTATTTTTATTTTTATTTTTATTTTTATTTTTATTTTTATTTTTATTTTTATTTTCATTTTTATTTTTATTTTTATTTTTATTTTTATTTTTATTTTTATTTTTATTTTTATTTTTATTTTTATTTTTATTTTTATTTTTATTTTTATTTTTATTTTTATTTTTATTTTTATTTTTATTTTTATTTTTATTTTTATTTTTATTTTTATTTTTATTTTTATTTTTATTTTTATTTTTATTTTTATTTTTATTTTTATTTTTATTTTTATTTTTATTTTTATTTTTATTTTTATTTTTATTTTTGTTTTTATTTTTATTTTTATTTTTATTTTTATTTTTATTTTTATTTTTATTTTTATTTTTATTTTTACTTTTTTTTTAATTTTTAATTTTAATTTTATTTTTTTTATTTGGGAAATGTTGAATTCACGGCTCAATGGGCCATGTGGCACCCTACACAACTCAAATGAGCCGTGTGGCATGCTAAATGGCTCAAATGGGTCGTGTGGCATGCTACACGGCTCAAATGGGCTGTGTGGCCTGCTACACAACCAAAATTGGCTGTGTGGCATGCTACACATCCCATTTGAGTTGTATTTCAGGCTAAACAACTAAAATCTAGTTTTTTGGTATTCAAGTACTTGCTCAAACTATTTTCTCACACCATTGTCTTCATTCCTATTGTCTTTATTTTGTCTTCATTTTTCTCTCATTTTATTTTCTCTGTCTCCCACTTTCTCAGTTTATTTTCTCTGCCTCCCGGTTTATTTTATTTTCCATTTTATTTCTTTCTAAGTTCTCAAACCTCTGTCTTCATCCTTCCCACGCACGTCCCTCATAATTAACCGCTGCAAAAGCTCCAATTTTGAAGGCCTGCAAGTCTGCTCCCCAGGATCTATCAAACCACCATCCTCATTCAACCTGACGCTCCATCACTCTCATCAACAACAAGTCCTCCTCAAAGTCAACAAGTTCAATCACCAGCTACTGCTACAGCTCAAGCTCAAGCTCACCTGAATTACACCGGATCAACACTCCTCTATCCTTTCTTTCTCCTTTTTCTTTTCTCCATTATTGCTCTGTCTAGTCAACACGCTATCTGGTCCTTTAAAGGTGTCTACTCAACCATGTTCTCTTTTCCTCTGATTCTTTTCCTTGATCACTCCTTACTGAAATCAAACCCTCCTTTTAAGTCTATTATTCTTTAAGATTTACAGTCCTAGCTCACTTACTGGACCAGATAGGCTCTATTTCCGACTCAGAAGAACAACCTAATCCGTCAAAGCTAAACATCCCCCTTCTAAACGACTCAAACTTCCCATCTTGGAGTCCCAGGATCAAGAGCTATCTTTGCAGGAAAGGAATTCTTGAGTTGACCTTTGAACCTCCTCCATCACACATGACCAGGCCTCAAAAGAAGAAGATATACAAAGCCGCAGACATAATCTTCCAAAATCTTGGCAAATCTGCCTTCAAATCCATTGTCAACAATGACAACAAAGGTAATCCCCTTGCCATCTGTCAGGAAATTCTCAAATAATACGCCTTGAAATCCTCAAATAATTGCTGCCGCATCTGGCTCAATTTCATCTGCTATCTCTTCAAAGGCAATCTAACAACCCCATCAAGGACTGCAGAAAACTCATGAAAAAACTCACAGTTGTTAGACTCAAAGTTCCCCCCAATATCCTCAGCCACACCATCCTTGCCCAACTTCCCAGCTCATTCTACCACATTGTTGACTCTCTCATTCTTAACTACTCCCTCCTTCAGAATCCAACTGGGATCTTGAACAAGCTTTGCAAGGTTCTTCACCTTGAATCTTCTTGACTGCCTGACGCCAACCCTACTTTAGATACAACACCATCAGTCTCACTACACAAGTCCACAGAAAAGTCCACAGCAAAGAAAAAGCCCAAGCACCCCTTCTCAAAAGGACACCACAACCCCTTAGCCAAGCCCCCAGAGAGTAAATGTTGGTTTGTTCATCCCCATCTCAGACCTGAATGGAAAAAGACTCCCTCATCCAATCTCCACTCAGTCAATGGAAGCCCACCTACAGAAGATGAAAGCAGCTCCAAAGGCGCCAAGCTTCACTTCAACGCTCGAATTTACCTGTTGTCCAACAGAAAAGAATCTCACCTTCCAGTCCTGGACTCCGGCGCAAGCCACCACATAGTCAATGACCCCCAGTTTCTGTTTAAATGTACTCCCATCCATCTTGAGGTAGGAAACCGCTCTCCAAACAACTCTCTCACAGCTACACATTCTGGATCAGCTTAGCTCATCAATCATTTTGGCTCAAACATTGTCCTTCAAAATGTTCTACTCATTCCGTCCATTAGCCGGTGTCTTATCTCCCTCACCCAACTAAACTTGGCTAAGGCAAACTTCTCAAAAGTTGGACACTCAGGCTTTGAATTGAATCTGGATAAGATCAGCTTTGTGGGCACCACAAACAACAAATTAACGGAACTCTGTGGAACCAAATTGCTGCAATGCAATCAGTCCACAATGCTCCTCAAGGCTCCAGAAAATCTCTGGCATCTGCGTCTTGGTCAGGCTAGTGCTCAATCCCTCAAGACCCTCAATATATGCTCTGAAAACTCTGACACTTGATCCACCCTCTGTCAAATCTGCAAGACCTGCAAGCCAGTCTCAACTCCCTTCAATCATAAATTCAAAAGGGCCACCAACCTCCTTGAAGCTGTTCATCTGGACGTTTTTGGAACTCTCTCCATAACCTCAAACTTGGGGTTCTCCTACTTCCTCTCCCTCATGGATCAGTTCTCTGGATATTGCTCCGTGGCCCTCCTCAAACAGAAAATTGAGGCGCTTTCCGCTATCAAAGACTTTGTGGCTCGAGCCAAACATCAAACTGGGCACACCGTGAAGATTCTGATCTCTGACAACGGCGGAAAGTTCATCTCCTCCAATCTTCACCCCTTCTGTCTTGAAAAATGAATCTCTCAGCATTTCTCTCCCCCTTACACTCCTCAGCAAAACAGACTAGCCAACAGATTGAATCGCCTTATTCTGGAGAAGGCACGCTGCCTGCTAAATCAAAGTAGCTTACCGCTCAAATTCTGGGATGAGGCCGTCAACACCGATACCCACATTCTTAACGCTCTCCCTTCAAGATCCCGTGGCAACATTGTTCCTTACAACGTTTGACACGGACAATTGTTAAACCTCAAATGCTTATGGCCATTTGATTGCGCCGCCATTGCTATCATTCCCAAAGCTGATTGGACTTTCAAACTCCTCCCCACCAGCAAAATAGCTATACTGCTTGGTTATGTCAATGACTTTTTTTCATTCAGACTGCTTGACCTGGACTCCTCCAAAATCTTCATCTCCGGCAATGCGTCATTTGACAAGCTCTCCTTTCCTTCTCTATCCAGCTTGAGATCATCTCCCTGTTCTACCAGCTCGGAACTCATGCTGACTCCTTCTTCTCCTCTCCCTCCTCTCAACAACAACTATTTGGAACCCCTTTTTGTTCCTCTTCCCTCTTCCCCAAACTCCTCCGATGTCCCTCCTACCATCTCTCCTCCTGCGCCTGTATTTTCTCATACCTCTCCTCACTCTATCACCTCATCTGCTGTCAATTCCCCTCTCCCCGCTCATCAACTGTCTCACAACAGGCTAACTCACGACAATATCATCCCTTATCCATGTCTTCTCAACTCAAAAATAGGTCTTCCCACCATCTATCTCTTTTTTGACAATAGCTATTCTGACCCCAAGTCAGTCCAGGAGGCTCTCAACTCCAAATACCAAGAAAAATGGCTTGAAGAAATAAAGCACAAAGAGCTCAACCTGCTCAATTATCAATTCTGGGAAGAATCCTGCCTCCCTGATGGCAAGCTAGGACTCAAGTGCTTATGGGTCTTTTGAACAAAACAAGATGAACAAAACCGGATTGTTGAGTTCAAAGCCTGTCTATGTGTTCAAGGCTTCAGCCAGCAGTATGGCATTGACTTCAACTCTACCTTCTCACCCACTGGAGATAAGAGCTCCCTCCGTATGCTCATTGCCCTTGCTGCCCATCAAAAATTGAAATTCCACCAAGTCAACGTGAAAGCCGCTTTTCTAAACGCTCCGCTGCGCGAAGAAGTCTAACTCACTCCTCCCCCCTACATCTCCATGGCTAGTGGAAAGCACCTCAAGCTGAAGAAGGCCTTGTACGGTCTCAAGCAGGCACCAGTGGCCTGGTATGAAACACTAAGCAGCTGGCTACTAGATCTTGGTTTCCACAAGATTGAGGCGGATGAATGTGTTTTCTGGAAAGACTCCACCTACCTCTATGTTCATGTTGACAATATTGCAATATTCAGCGACCAACCAGAAGTTTTTGTTCGCCAACTCAGCTCCAAGTTCAAAATAAAGGACCTGGGACCCGCCTCCGTACTGCCTGGAATGAATGTTAGTCACCTACCAAATAGATTCAAGCTCTCCAAAAGCTCGTAAATCAATAAGGTGTGTGCACAATATGCGCTTTCTTCTCACAAATAATTATTGAATCCCTTCAAACCTCACAGCAAGCTATACCCCTCAAGCAAGGAAGACCACAAAAAGTCTCTATAGTGGGCGCCAACTACAGAAATATTGTTGGTGAGATAAATCATATCAGTATATACACAAGACCCAACATTACTTTTGCTGTAAATTATCTGGCTCAATTCCTTGTCAAACCAAATCTTCACCACTTTCAAGCGGCCCTACACGTCCTCCAATAACTCCAGCACAGCTCAAGCCAGGGAATAGCTTTCACCTCCTCCTTCTCTGCCCTCACCTTGAAGCGTATGTCAATGCCAACTGGGCAACCTGTCCCACCACTAGGAGGTCAGTCTCTGGATTGGTTATTTGCTGGCTCGGAAGCGTCACGACCTGGAAATGCAGGAAACAGCCAAACCTATCCTTATCCACAACTGAAGCGAAATAAAAGGCGCTGGGAGACGCCATCAAGGAAGTGAGCTGGGTGAAATCGCTCATGAGCAAGTTCTTGCCGGGAGAAGCTGCCAGACCATCCATCATCCACGAGGACAATGAAGGCTGTATTAAATTAGCGCTTAACCAAGCCAATAACGGAAAGTTTCACACAAAACACATGGAATTGCAGTTCCACTATGTATGTAGCAAAATTCTCAAAAACGCTGTCAAGCTTCAGAAGGTTTCTTCCAAGAAGAATCTGGCAGATTTTCTCACCAATCCAGTAACCCAAGTAGCACTTTGCCGCGCTTAGACGCTCTAAACATATCAAAATAATTTTAGCAAGGGAGGCTGTTGGTATTCAAGTACTTTCTCATACTATTTTCTCACACCATTGTCTTCGTTTGTATTGTCTTCATTTTTCTCTCAGTTTATTTTCTCTGTCTCCCAGTTTCTCAGTTTATTTTCTCTGTCTCCCAATTTATTTTATTTTCCATTTAATTTCTTTATAAGTTCTCAAACCGCTGTCTTCATCCTTCATACGCATGTCCCACATAATCAACCGCTGCCAATGCTCCAATTCTGAAGGCCTGCAAGTCTGCTCCCCAGGATCTATCATACCACCATCCTCATTCACCCTGACGCTCCATCACTCTCATCAACAAAAAGTGCTCCTTGACATCAACAAGTTCAATCACCAGCTACTGCTACAGCTCAAGCTAAAGCTAACCCAAATTACACCAGATCAACACTCCTCTATTCTTTCTTTCTCCTTTTTCTTTTCTCCATTATTGCTCTGTCTAGTCAACATGCTATCTGGTCCTTTTAAGGTTTCTACTCAAACATGTTCTCTTTTCCTCTGATTCTTTTCCTTGATCACTCCTTACTCAAATAAAACCCTCCTTTTAAGTCTATTACTCTTTCAAAGTTGTGTAGCCTCCACTAAATAATAAAAAATGAATAATAAATAATAAATAATAAATAATAAATAATAAATAATAAATAATAAATAATAAATAATAAATAATAAATAATAAATAATAAATAATAAATAATAAATAATAAATAATAAATAATAAATAATAAATAATAAATAATAAATAATAAATAATAAATAATAAATAATAAATAATAAATAATAAATAATAAATAATAAATAATAAATAATAAATAATAAATAATAAATAATAAATAATAAATAATAAATAATAAATAATAAATAATAAATAATAAATAATAAATAATAAATAATAAATAATAAATAATAAATAATAAATAATAAATAATAAATAATCAATAATAAATAATCAATAATAAATAATCAATAATAAATAATAAATAATAAATAATAAATAATAAATAATAAATAATAAATAATAAATAATAAATAATAAATAATAAATAATAAATAATCAATAATAAATAATAAATAATCAATAATAAATAATAAATAAAAAATAATAAATAATAAATAATAAATAATAAATAATAAATAATAAATAATAAATAATAAATAATAAATAATAAATAATAAATAATAAATAATAAATAATAAATAATAAATAATAAATAATAAATAATAAATAATAAATAATAAATAATAAATAATAAATAATAAATATTAAATAATAAATAATAAATAATAAATAATAAATAATAAATAATAAATAATAAATAATAAATAATAAATAATAAATAATAAATAATAAATAATAAATAATAAATAATAAATAATAAATAATAAATAATAAACAATAAACAATAAATAATAAATAATAAATAATAAATAATAAATAATAAATAATAAATAATAAATAATAAATAATAAATAATAAATAATAAATAATAAATAATAAATAATAAATAATAAATAATAAATAATAAATATTAAATAATAAATAATAAATAATAAATAATAAATAATAAATAATAAATAATAAATAATAAATAATAAATAATAAATAATAAATAATAAATAATAAATAATAAATAATAAATAATAAATAATAAATAATAAATAATAAATAATAAATAATAAATAATAAATAATAAATAATAAATAATAAATAATAAATAATAAATAATAAATAATAAATAATAAATAATAAATAATAAATAATAAATAATAAATAATAAATAATAAATAATAAATAATAAATAATAAATAATAAATAATAAATAATAAATAATAAATAATAAATAATAAATAATAAATAATAAATAATAAATAATAAATAATAAATAATAAATGATAAATAATAAATAATAAATAATAAATAATAAATAATAAATAATAAATAATAAATAATAAATAATAAATAATAAATAATAAATAATAAATAATAAATAATAAATAATAAATAATAAATAATAAATAATAAATAATAAATAATAAATAATAAATAATAAATAATAAATCATAAATAATAAATAATAAATAATAAATAATAAATAATAAATAATAAATAATAAATAATAAATAATAAATAATAAATAATAAATAATAAATAATAAATAATAAATAATAAATAATAGATAATAAATAATAAATAATAAATAATAAATAATAAATAATAAATAATAAATAATAAATAATAAATAATAAATAATAAATAATAAATAATAAATAATAAATAATAAATAATAAATAATAAATAATAAATTATAAATAATAAATAATAAATAATAAATAATAAATAATAGATAATAGATAATAAATAATAAATAATAAATAATAAATAATAAATAATAAATAATAAATAATAAATAATAAATAATAAATAATAAATAATAAATAATAAATAATAAATAATAAATAATAAATAATAAATAATAAATAATAAATAATAAATAATAAATAATAAATAAAAATAATAAATAATAAATAATAAAAAATAAATAATAATTAATAAATAATAAATAATAAATAATAAATAATAAATAATAAATAATAAATAATAAATAATAAATAATAAATAATAAATAATAAATAATAAATAATAAATAATAAATAATAAATAATAAATAATAAATAATAAATAATAAATAATAAATAATAAATAATAAATAATAAATAATAAATAATAAATAATAAATAATAAATAATAAATAATAAATAATAAATAATAAATAATAAATAATAAATCATAAATAATAAATAATAAATAATAAATAATAAGTAATAAATAATAAATAATAAATAATAAATAATAAATAATAAATATCAAATAATAAATAATAAGCAATAAACAATAAATAATAAATAACAAATAATGGATAATAATTAAATATAAATTATAACTTATAAATTATAGGGAGTAGTGTATGGGCCACCACGCATTGAGGGGCCCTACACAACTCCCACAGGTTGTGTGGAGCCCTACACAACTCCCACAGGCCGTGTGGGGCCCTAAACGGCTCCCACACGACTGCAGCCGCGAATTTAACATCACCCTTTTTATTTTTTTTATTTTAATTCTTGTTTTTAGAGCCTTTGATTTCTCAGGCATCAAACCCTTTATTTGACGCATTTTGATTTTGTTGCCTTGTTGCGCTCGTTTGATATTTCACATTAAAATAATTTATTTCACTTAAGTTTCAAGAATTCATGTTTTTTGAATTCTGAACCTGAAGGCCCATAGCGGGATTTTTAAAACCCCTAACCAAAAACTTCAGAAATTTTGAAGGCATCAGAACCAATTTTACAATTTAATAAAAAAAAGAAAAAATTCTGTAAAAACCAATTTTTGCATGGGTTTTGAGATCCTCATTTTTCCCACTTTATTTTTTTCTTTTTTTGGGTTATTTCAGCTTCCAGAAATTTGAAAATTAAAAGAGCTTTCAAATATTTTTTCCATATTTTTTGGATGTATCCTTTTGACTTGAAAAATTCCTTCAAACAAAAAAAAACTTCAAAACAATCAAATTTCCCTTTGGACATTTGAATCCTTTTATTTTCTTTTTTATTTAGTTTTTTTGGTTTATCAAGGCTTTCAAAAAGATCAAACAACATTCAAAGAGCATTGGATTTTTTTTCACATTTTTTGGATGTAATTTTTTTACCTTGCACATTTACATCAAAAAAGCAAACATTTCAATTTTCTCATTGGATTTTGGGATCCTTATGTTTGCCATTTTGACTATTGAATTTTTGCTTTTCAAGATTTGAGAATTTTAAAAGAACTATTAAAGAGCTTTTGAAATCTTTTCAAGAATTTTTTGTTGTCATTTTTTACCTTAAATAATTCTGTCAAAAAAAAAAAAAAATTCAAAAAATTCAATTTCCTCACTGGATTTTCTTCTAATACTCATATCAAGGTAGAAAATTCAGATTTCACGGGCATTCTGCATCTCAAAATTTGGTTGAGTTGTCCAGGACATAGGTTGAGAAGTCTTTCACAAACTTGTTCTTTATCAGCATTGGCCTAAAAATAATCCAACATCCTTTTCTGATCAAGACACCATTTTTGAGGTTTGTCCTTGTATGGATCACACTGGGAGGTTTCAAAAGTCTTCATCATCTTTCTTTTCCAAATACTGCTACCAAACTGTTCCTTTATTAATTCTTTCCATGTACTCCAGAACAAAGACCCAACTTTTTCCCTCTTACTAATGAACCAATCAAGTGGTACACCCTCAAACAATCTGGGTAATCTGACCACAGCTGTGGCATCAGGGACTTCATAAGAGGCAAGAGTGTCCTCAATAAACTTAATGAAACTGACATGGTTATATTCTCCTTCTCCTGAGAACTTAGGCCATTAAGTAATGGGAGGAAGAATTTTAAAGCTTGTTTGACCTCAGATGTAGGACTAGGCCTAAAAGATTCATTCCTGGTTTTTCTGGACCTAGGGGAAATACTGGGAGTACCAATGAATCTAGCAGGTCTAGCTTCTTTCAAGTCAATAACTGGAGGATTAGTAAAATTGATGTTAAGATCTCTAAGATCATTCTTGATCATACCTAGTTCTAAGTCAAGTTTATTACTCAATAAGTCAATTTTGTTAATTAGAGGAGTTAAAGGAGCAGGACTTGTTTTCTTGACTTCTTCCTTGATGTAATCCATTGACTCAAGACTCTCTTCTTGGAGAGCAGATTGGTTATTGTCAATATGTCTTATTAGATTCAGTTCACTTAGCTTTATACTGTCTCTCATCTGTTGTAATTCCAAGTCACTAATCCCAATCATTTTGGATTGGTTCTCAGTTACTCTGTCAATTTTCAGGCTTAATTTATCCAAAGGCTCATATAATTTTTCAAAAGGTTTTCCTATAATAGTAAAATTGTGGCACACATTTATAGAAAATACGTTAAGAGCTTCTACATCTAATGGTGGTACACCCTTTTCCATTTCTGGGCTAAGGAGATTATTCTGTCCCAATCCTTTGGATTCCTCAACTTCTGATGAGCAGAGGAACTCTTCTTTTTGGGTTCCTTTCACTTTAAGGAAGCTAACTGGTACCAAGGATTCCAACTCTGCACGTAACTTTCTACTTTTTTCTTTGGGATCAATTTTTGAAGAGATATCTTGGATCTTTTTGCCAGAGAAATAGCTTTTTTCATACCAGGCTGATCCTCCTGTGTCTGAGCTAGTTTGAACTGTTCCCAATTGTTATAATTATGGCCAGCAATTAGCTTAGGCAAATGAGCAGTATTTAAAGCAAAAGAAATGCTGGACACTGTGTGTCAATAATGGCTAATGGGGCTCTCACAATGGGGCAATATGTTGGATGAATTCGATTGGATGATGAATGAATGGATGGAAAACAGCAGGGAGAAGGGCTCCTTAAGTACAAAAGATTGGCCTCTTGTGAGCCCATGATACAACAAGCCAAAAGGCAAATTTTCCGCCCCAAAAGGGCTCTACAGGCTCTACTGGCCTTGTTACTTGGTTTGGACTAAATCAGCCCACATGGCATCAGTCCCTGTACCCTTACAACCAGCCTATTCTGGTTATTTCTGGTGTTTCCACCTCAATGGGGCTGAACCAGCCCCTTAACTCTTCAATCCCCTTGGCTGGTTGTCCTTTACAACCAGCCATGATGACCTTTATTGCCTTGTTTACGGGCTGGTTGCCTCATGCAGCCAGCCCCTGGCCCCTCAAATGGGCCAGGTGGGACCCAGGGCACACCTGGGTCCGGTCTCAGACTCACATGGGGGGGGGGGTGACCAGCGGACATGTTGTCCCCCCCCCCTTTTTCTCTCAAATCCCTGGTGGGGGCGGTCAAATCCCCTCACCAGGGGCCCTGGGGGTCGATACCTCCAGGGCGTCGTCAAGTACGTTGGCCTGGGAGGTGATCAGGTTCCCCCAGGCCCATCGCTCCTCCCCCTCGGTAAAGGGGGGGGGGAGAGCGTCCCTGCCCTGCTCGGTCGCCTCGAACGATTGATGGTGGGGGGGGTGATGAATTCCCCCCCACCTGCCGGTCGCTACCCTTGCGGCCGGCGCCGCCACCTCCTTGGGCAAGGGGGTGGTCAGGTCCCCCCTGCCCTGGCCGACCGCTGGGCCGTGCCAAGGAACACAGGCGGCCCCGAGCGGGCCGCGACACGGGCGGCAACCCTAATGGGCCGCCCCAAGCCCGAATTGTGAGAAAAGACTACTTTTGCGGGCCAGCCCGTCTGGCCAAGTATGTCCAAAATAAACCTTGGGCCCAATTATGCCCATACAAGCCAATCTGGCCGTATTTGCCCATATACCCCATCGGGCCCGTTAGGGCCCGTGTACCAATGGGTCTATTTCACGCGTTTTGAGGCCAGTTTCCCCAACTCTGTAACATCCACATGGGCCCGTATGGTCCATGTGTGTGTCCAATGGGCCTTAGAGGCCCATTTGTGCATCCCATTTGGATTACACTTATACGTAGCACCCGCGTAAGTGCGTACGTATTTTAACACACCCCCTTAATCCAAAAGGGGTGACATCCGCATATTAGTCACAAAGCCTTGATGCTTGTTTCTGTCTAATGCCTTAGTCAAGATATCTGCAATCATTGCTCCAGTGGGCATGTACCTCAACACAATCTCATTGCAGTTAACTGCGTCGGGAATATAGTTATAGTGAACATCAATATGTTTTGTTCTTGAATGGAACACTTGGTTTTGTGTCAACGCAATGGCACTCTGGTTATCGGAATAAAAAAACGCAAACCCTTGTGGTTTATGTGTATCCTCTAAGACTTTTCTCAACCATTTTGCTTCCTGTGAAGCTGCTAAGTAAGCTCTATACTCAGCCTCTGTTGATGAAAGACTTATTGCCGACACCTTCTTGGACATCCATGACACCAGATTCTTACCTAAAAAGAATACAAAACCACTTGTTGATTCCCTAGTGTTACCATCTGCCCAACTTGCATCGGAATAAACAACCAAATCAAAGTTTGCTGACTTTGTAAACAACAGTCCCAGACTGTGTGTTCCTTTAAGATACCTCATAACTCTCTTAAACGCTGACCAATGCCTCATGCTTGGCTTTTCTAAGTGTTGCGACAAGACCCCAATTGCAAACGCAATATTTGGCCTTGTACACTGCCCCAAATAATTAAGCGATCCGACAGCTGACCTTTAGTCATTCCCTGATTGAACAAACTCCAGATACTCCTCATCTGTAGACTTCTCTAAACGAATGTTTGACTGCATGGGAGTACCAAACTCCTTTGCATCCTCTACGCCATACTGCTTAAGAAGAGCTTCAACGTAATGGCTTTGGTCTAACTTAATACCATTCTTGCCCTTACTAACTTTCATTCCTAGCACCTGTTGTGCCAGACCAAGATCTTTTATCTTGAACTCCTTTTTGAGTGTCTCCATGACTCTCTCTTTACCATCACCAATAATGATAATGTCATCGACCCATACAAACAAAATTGCATCCTTTCTCACAAAAAGGCAAGGATCGGCCTCAGACGTCTTAAAACCAATCTCTATCAGTTTCTCACTCATGGTGTTATACCATGACCTAGCTGCTTGCTTCAATCCATACAGGGATCTACACAGCTTGAGGACATATTCCCCTTTATCTGCCAAAAGAAAAGTTCTAACACAGATTTTCTTCATGGTTTCTGGTTTAGTCTCTACTAACCATTCACGAAAACCATCAGGAATTGACATATAAACAGTCTCCTCCTCTCCAAGTTTTGCATTCAAGTATTCTGTTACAAAATCAGCTTGTCTGATTTCTTCACCCAACTCCACTGCCAGAGCAATGATGTACCTGAAGGTGGACAGCCTTCCAGTTGGTGAGAAAGTTTCTTGGTAATCAATACCCTCTCTCTGCTTGAAGCCCTGTGCAACACATCTAGCCTTGAACCTTTTCAAAACTCCATTTGTGTCAAACTTCTTGTTTAACACCAATCGAGACCCCACAATGGTCTTTCCTTTTGGAACAGAATCCCGCTTAACCACTTCAAAGACACTATTATTCTCTAGAGAATCAAATTCCTCAAAAATAGCACTCTTCCAGTTGGCTCTCTCATCAGAATTCATAGCTTGGCCAAAGCTATTTGGGTTAACCCTGTTACCCATTTCTGAACTCAACTCCAGGACTTCATTGAGCATACACTGTTCCTGAAATGTATCTTCCTCATATCCTGCGGCAGCATAATGGGATCTCCACTCCCCGTACCTGTCAACCGGTACTCTAACCCTACCACTCCTTCTAACCGGAGGTGGAGGCTCATCAGGTTCTGATTCCACAGAATCACCTGGAGGGGGTACTGAACCCTCTTGTGGCACGTCTGCCACCTCTTCATCTTCTGGAACCACATGTTCCACAGCTTTTGCTGGTGAAATAGGTGCTAATTCTATTTCTTGTTGTGGCTTAATCACAACGACATCTTCACTCCTTTTGAGTGGAAAGGTACTTTTGTCGAATTTTACATCCCTGCTACGGATAACCTTTCTTGTCCCTGGACAATAGATCCTATAAGATTTACTTATTAAATCATAGCCTACAAGTGCCCCTGTTCTGGCTCTAGGGTCTAATTTTCCGACCATTTCATTATGGTGGACACTATAATACACCAAGCAACCAATTGTTCTTAGGTGTGATGTTTTGGGGTACAACTTCCAAAACTGATAATGGGGGCACTTCCCATTAACACTTACAATGTTGTGCAACAGACACACCGTGCACATCAACTCAGCCCATAAGAACTTTGGCAGACCAGATTGAGACATAATAGTTCTGACTTTGTCCAGTAAAGTCCTATTCATTCTCTCAACTATTCCATTATTTTGTGAAGTACTTGCAGTAGTGACTATATGAATGATACCATAATCTTTCAACAGCCTCCCAAACTCTTTACTCACGAATTCACCCCCTCCATCGGTAATAACCCTCTTGATCTCCTTCATCAGACAATTCTGTTTCCAGACTTTGAAGATTACAGAAACCTCCTCTGTGGTCTGATCCTTAGATCGAATTGGTTTAACCCAAACATAATTAGTTGCAGTATCAACTAAATTGATGAAGTATCTTGCCCCACCAAGGGACTCTGGAGTGAATGGCCCTGCAAAATCAATGGAAAATTCCTCTCTAGGAACATCTGTGTGATCTCTACTCTTAGAGAACACATTTCTAGTCTTAGACCCCAAGGTACAACTCTCACAGTTGCTGTCCTTTACCTTATGGCCACTTCTATTGTGAGAAACAGTGCTCAGAGCTGAGAATTTGAACAAGCTTGCACACAGAAGCTTATTCCGAACTTGTCCACTAAGAACAGTTCTCCCATTCATATCAATAACAAACATATCTCCTTTAAGATAACGAATTTGGAAACCTTTTTTCCATAACACCCCAAGAGACACAAGGTTGTAAGGCAACTCTGGTACATAGAACACTTTATCAAAAGTAATTTGGAAACCCAGTTGATTTTCAAGAATAACTTTTCCAATTCCTTTAATCTGAATTGTTCTGCCTTTCTGACCAATATTTACAACCCCATCATAATCACTAAGATTTGAAAATAAATTTGGTTCAAAAAACATGTGATCTGTACAACCAGAATCGATCAAAACAAGAACATCCTCCTTAAATCCTCTTCATAATCAATCAAGTCCATTTCTTGATCCTCATCGATTTTGGCCTTCTTGTTGGGACCTTCTTCCACAACAGCCTCTTCAATTGGAGCATCCAACGCCACCATTGCAACGTTTTCAGTTGTGAGATTGACCTCCTTGTCATTCCCTTCGGACTTCTTCCTTTTCTTGGCCTCCTTGCAGTCCTTAGCATAGTGACCCTTATTCTGACAATTGTAACATAAGACCTTGGACAAATCCTTTTTCGCCTTCTTGCAAGATTTTCCAGTCTTTCCAACTAAGGCTTTTCCAGAACCCCCCTTCATCTTGAATTGAAGGTCATCCTTTTCAATCCTTTTAAGCACATCCTCCTCCCCAGGAAGAGGATCCAATTGAGAAATGATTCTGACTAAGGAATCAAACTCTTTTGGCAGCTTTTGAAGGATTAAGAGTGGCAAACACTCTGGATCCATGTTAAGTCCAGATGACTTGAACTTGGCTATACTAGACCTAGCCTCTGCCACAAACTGTTTACAATTTGAATATTGTAACTTGAACAGTTTATTAAAGGCTATACCCTTCTGGTGAACAGAATCACCAGCATACTTGGAATTAAGCAGCTTCCAAAGGATGCTGCCCCTCCTCCTCTCATCTTCCCTAAGAGTATCAGCAACCCATGTCACATGATTCTCATCAAGATGCCTAAGGATCAGATGGTAAGACTTCTTCTCCACCTCTGAACTGATCAGAGTGTCATCTGCATCCATAATTTCCCCACAGCAGATGTTATCCAGCTCACTGTCCATACGGACAGCCCAAGCATTATAGTTCTGACTATTCAGAACTATTTTGGTAGAGCTAACATCAGGGATATAGGACATCTTCTTGGAAAACTTGAGGTCTTTGAGGTTCTCCAATGTAAGGTACAAAGGTCTAGATGGCTTGGAAGTAATGATGATGTTGGTACTGATAATGTGTTATAATTATGGCCAGCAATTAGCTTAGGCAAATGAGCAGTATTTAAAGCAAAAGAAATGCTGGACACTGTGTGTCAATAATGGCTAATGGGGCTCTCACAATGGGGCAATATGTTGGATGAATTCGATTGGATGATGAATGAATGGATGGAAAACAGCAGGGAGAAGGGCTCCTTAAGTACAAAAGATTGGCCTCTTGTGAGCCCATGATACAACAAGCCAAAAGGCAAATTTTCCGCCCCAAAAGGGCTCTACAGGCTCTACTGGCCTTGTTACTTGGTTTGGACTAAATCAGCCCACATGGCATCAGTCCCTGTACCCTTACAACCAGCCTATTCTGGTTATTTCTGGTGTTTCCACCTCAATGGGGCTGAACCAGCCCCTTAACTGTTCAATCCCCTTGGCTGGTTGTCCTTTACAACCAGCCATGATGACCTTTATTGCCTTGTTTACGGGCTGGTTGCCTCATGCAGCCAGCCCCTGGCCCCTCAAATGGGCCAGGTGGGACCCAGGGCACACCTGGGTCCGGTCTCAGACTCACATGGGGGGGGGGGTGACCAGCGGACATGTTGTCCCCCCCCCTTTTTCTCTCAAATCCCTGGTGGGGGCGGTCAAATCCCCTCACCAGGGGCCCTGGGGGTCGATACCTCCAGGGCGTCGTCAAGTACGTTGGCCTGGGAGGTGATCAGGTCCCCCCAGGCCCATCGCTCCTCCCCCTCGGTAAAGGGGGGGGGGGAGAGCGTCCCTGCCCTGCTCGGTCGCCTCGAACGATCGATGGTGGGGGGGGTGATGAATTCCCCCCCACCTGCCGGTCGCTACCCTTGCGGCCGGCGCCACCACCTCCTTGGGCAAGGGGGTGGTCAGGTCCCCCCTGCCCTGGCCGACCGCGCTGTCGCAGTCAGTCGCTGGCTGGTTCAACCCAGCCAGCCTGCCCCCTCCCCCTCGCGACGGCGAGCGAGGGGAGGGGGAGCGAGCCGGGGCCGCGAGCCCCAGCTCCGCGGCGCTGGTCGCCGGTCGCGACCAGCCGGGCCCGCGCGGCATTGCACCGCGCGGGATCCCTCGGCCGCGCAACAGCCCCGCGCGGGCCGTCGGGCCCCGCGTGGGCCGTGCCAAGGAACACAGGCGGCCCCGAACGGGCCGCGACGCGAGCAGCGGCCCCGAGCGGGCCGCGACACGGGCGGAAACCCTAATGGGCCGCCCCAAGCCCGAATTGTGAGAAAAGACTACTTTTGCGGGCCAGCCCGTCTGGCCAAGTATGTCCAAAATAAACCTTGGGCCCAATTATGCCCATACAAGCCCATCTGGCCGTATTTGCCCATATACCCCATTGGGCCCGTTAGGGCCCGTGTACCAATGGGTCTATTTCACGCGTTTTGAGGCCAGTTTCCCCAACTCTGTAACATCCACATGGGCCCGTATGGTCCGTGTGTGTGTCCAATGGGCCTTAGAGGCCCATTTGTGCATCCCATTTGGATTACACTTATACGTAGCACCCGTGTAAGTGCGTACGTATTTTAACACCAATAACTCACATGCTCTTTAACCAATATTTTGACCCTTTCCTCCTTGGTTGAGTCCAGCTGGGGTGGCATAGGGGGACGGGTATCCACCTGGGATAACAGGTTGGATGAGTGAGGACTCTCCAATGTTGAGTTGGTCCATTTGGTGGCCGCGGTTGTTGCTGTTGTTGTCCCTTTTGATGCTATGGTCATTGGTTTGAGTCCCCTCATTGCTTTTGCGACTGGTGTCCTTACGCGTAAAGGTTCCTCCAGGCAGAGATCCATACAATGGTGCTCTACCCAATGCTCAGATGTTGCACCTATTTTGGCACATAGCGCAATATATATATATGTATATATATAAGTTCTTATTCAAAATTTTTTGAAAAAGAACTTACAAAAATATAAAAATATAATTTTTATTTTAAATATATGTTTTTTTATAATTTTTAAATTACTTAAATTTAAGTTCAATGGTACAAATTCTTGGCTGGGATTAAGACTGGCCTTGGGGGGTATTCCAATGGGGTCTGAGTGAGTTCCATACAGATCCTGGGATAAATCCAAGGGACAATCTAAAGGTAAACTGTCTGAAATGTCCTCTAGAAGGTCCTGGTAAATAAGGTCTTAAAAAACAATTTCCACTAAAAATAAAAAAAATATAAGTTTCATATATTTTTTTTGTAATTTTTATGTGACTTGGTGATAAAAAGAAAAGTAATATTTAAAATTTTACTTCTGGGATTTTTATTTTTAATTTCATTTTTTTTAATTATCTCTGTTGAAGATAATAAGCTTTGTTTGATATATCTTCCACTCTTTACGTTGACTTAATAAAGAATTGAAATTGATAGTTCTTTCTAACTTGAGTTCTTTGTTCCTTATCACTTTTTTTACATTAAATAAAACTTTTGTGTTGTTCCTCAGGATTTATAATAACAGGCACAAAGTTATGGATTCTTTTTTCTCTTTTCTGTTTAGGAAGATTCAAATAATAATTGATCAATTCTCCGTTGTTTTTAAGATCCACCGGAAGAATAACAGAATCAAAAGTAGGTTATAAGTATAATTAATTATATAAAAAAAAAATTTGTTTGGTCCAAGGAATAAATAATAAAAAATTAATTATTTAACAATATTTCCCCGCCAGACCCCCAGTTTTCAGCTCCCTGATACCAGGAACCATGCATTCCTTTAGCTACAGAGATTGATAGAAGATACTGTAATAATAATAATAATAGTATTCCAATGATAAACACTTAAAAAGCTCAAATAATAAATATTTTAAGAGCTGTTGCAAAGTTTAATTGTTTTATTTAAAAGGGTTTCCAATTTTTAATAAAAATAGGGGCCACAGTATTATACTACTGGGGATCTTTATAAACAGACAACTTCTCTTCAAGGGGCCTCCTTAGGCAGTTTAAGAACCTTAGAATAAATGATGGGTGCCTTATAAGGACTTATCCACTGATATGGCCAGGCAAAACAGCACAATGGCCAAGGCAGGAAGGGGAACACTTACTCAGAGTACTTAACCACAAAAATCCTGCAAAGATAGAAAGGGTTTAATAGCAGATGGGGTGGATTTGTTTGACTAACTTCAATGGGTTGATTGGTTTTTTGAGAAATAAAAGACACTACTGCAGACTAGTTCATAAATAACTTGCTTATCTCTTTATAAGCATTTGACTTAAAATGAAACGGTGTCTGATTGATAATAATAATTCCTGGTAAACTGATGATGAATAATTGATCCAAAGATTTATGTATAAATACCTTTTGGGTTTATTATGAGCTTCTCAGGGCACTTAGAGAGGGTTCTGTTCATGGGCTGAGGCTAGAAAGTCAGTCAGGGCAGCTGCAGCACGTCCACTTGATGCTGTCAATCAGCTGTCCTCAGATCCTCTGGTTTTATGCACTAATTTAGCCACAGGATCTTTTAATATGTTAATGGTGTAATTTGATCATTCTGCACTTATCCTCTATTTGTATTGATCACATTTGTTTAAAGTAGACAGATGTGGATATTTATTAAATTTCCATCCTCTGCTGATCACGTAGGTAGTTTTAAATAATTTTTACAGCAACCCCTTGTAGTTTTTTGTGGTATTCAAAGATCAGGATTAGGGATTTTGGTGGCAATCCTCAATATTTGATTTATTATTAAAAATACTTTAAAATTAGTTTTTTATTAATTTTATTTAGGTTTTCAATTTTTTAGACTATTTTTAATGCATATTTAACTTTATTACATATAGCAGATGGTCCTGACTAGGTTGTAGCTCTTATGAGTGGTACCTGTTTGCCAGATTAGTCACAACTGATCCTGACGCGGGGATCAGTCCATTCAGATGCGCGCGGGGTAGGATCAGCTGCGTGTGTGGCAGAATTGGCTGCAAGCGGGACTTCATTATGGGGGAGTTTGATGCTACTTGTATGCAAGGGTTATGTAAGGATGCGGGACTGCGCACGGGAATTGTGAGGGAACACATTTCCACGTGTAACTCCTAAATATACACAACAGCTGAAATCTGACTGAATTATAGGTGTGAAAAATATACATGACAATGTGTGTGAAATATCAAATTGGCCAAAAAAGTCCCATAGTGATGCCATGGTATTTTGGTCTTTTCTTTCTTGAATTATTAAAAATATAAAGAGTTGGATTTCAAGGGTGGGGTCAGTGAGTGACCCTACCTAATTTTGGGTGGAAAACCCATTTCCGAAATAACATTCATGGATTTGCTACTCATTCTTAAGTTAATTTCAATATTCTTATTTACTTTTTTTTATTCCATAATTCTGTTACTTTAACAGGTTTCTCTGTACATAGTAGCAAGCTGACAGGATTTTTGAATCCTTTTTTTTGCATTTATATATTTGAACCTGCCGTTTTAAAAGGATTATGTGATGCTTTTTTTTAAAAGAATTTTTTAATTTTTGAGGCACTATTTTTTTCTCATAAACCAAAACAAAAAATGTCATATTACTCTTCTTTGAGCCCTTCACATGCATATATTCAATATGACTTGAAATGTTTTCCTGGGACCACCACCCATCTTGGAGCGCCCCAGTTATCTTATAAAAAACCCCCTTGACCTGTTCCACTCTTGCCTACCCCCACCACACCATCCCACTTCCATACCATAGCATGCTACACCACAGCATACCAAACCACACCATACCACACCACACCGTAACACACCACACCATACCACACAAAACAAAACCACACCAATAATCACCACACCACACCACTCATCACCACTCCACTTCAAAATACACTCATGAACCTTCACCAATTCTCAACAAAAACATCTCAACACTCCCAATACTTTCAAAAAACGCTTTTCCCTCTTATATCAAGTCTGAATAGCTTTTTTAACTCAATCTCTTCTATCAAATCCTATCTTCACTTCATTTTTTACAAAAAAATCTCTTTTTGAAATGGCTCAAGAAAAAATACATCCACTTTTCAGAACTTTTTCACCAGGCCCATGATCAATTTTATCATCTAACCAAAATACAGATTCAGCCCCTCTGGCTCCTTCATCATATAGTCAAACTTCCAATTCCACCCCTCTGGCCCCTCCTCCTGAGCTATCATATAATCAAAAGGAGGATCTGGTTGAAGCTATCCAATCATGGGCAAAGTCCCATGGATATGCCATATCTACCAGACTATCTAATTACAAGAATCAAGCCTACACTTATCAATTTGATAAATCTGGGGAATATAAAACCAGAAAACATACCACCAAATTAAAAAATCAAGAAAGACCAATTTTCCTTTCAGATTAACAAAAAAAATTTCAAAAAGATGGGGTGTTTGGGTGATGAATTTTAAATTTCCAGAGCACAACCATGCACCTTCCATTGACCCTTCCACTCATCCCATCCACAGAAGAATTCAAGGGAAGCAAAAGGAGGGGGTTGAAAATTTATCCAAAGCTGGAGTTTCCCCATTTAAAATTCTCAACTCTTTCATACAAACCTCATCATATCCTTTCCACACAAATATCAACGCTATTTACAACCAACAATTGCAAATGCAAAAAAAACCCCTTTGTGTCAAAAAACCTCTTGAAGCACATTTACTGGAACTCAGGAATTTTTCTTTTTACTAAAAAATGAAAAATGTGGATGTTCAGGTGACCTCCTTATTAATTTCACACCCTGATTCAATTAAAAATCTCAAAATTTTCCCAAATCTCATTATGATGGGTTGTACATATAAAACCAACAAATTTGGAATGCCCATTCTTCATATTTTTGGGGTAAACAATTGTTTCATAAGCTTCTCAGTTTCCTTCTGTTTTTTACCTCAAGTGAAAAACACAACTATGATTGGGTCCTGAAAAAAATTCAGCATATTTTAGAAGATAAAGAACCTGGTGTTATTGTGATAGAAAAGGAACAAGCACTTATTATTTCAATTGAAACAGTTTTCCCTTCCTCTCATTATCTTCTCTGTTTCTGGAAGATTCTTAAGAATATTCAAACCCATTTCCAGAAGCACTTCGAATCTAAAGATGAACGGAAGCTATTCCAGAAACAATGGTATCAGTTGGTCTATTTCAAATCAGAAGCCACTTATCAGGAAAACTTCACAAAACTTTCTCTTGTCTAGAATGATCCAACTTATGAATAAATTATTTTAAACTGGCATCCTCTAAAAATATAATTTGTCTCCTATTTTTCAAACAAACACTTTCAATGTGGAAACACAAGTACCTCAAGAGTTGAAGGTTTTCAATCCTACATTGAACAATTCATCAATCATTCTATTGGCTCTTTCTATAATTTAGTTCAAAAAATACATTTCCAGCACCATCCAAAACCGTGAGAGAGTTATTGAAGCCTCTCAGCAACAATTCAAGAAACACATTGGTTTACCTCACTGTGTGGATCATCTTTTTGGAAAAATCAGCCACTATAACCTTAAAATCATTCACTCATTCCATCAAGTTCCTGAATCTTCCACCAATTGCACAACTAGAATTACTCTTCTTGCATGGGTATGCCCTGTATTCAAAAACTCAAATTGGCTATGAGAAAGAGTGAACTCTTCCAAACTTATGATTTCCATCCTCAATGGCATGTCAAAGCTTCCTTATCAGTGGGTTTATTTATTTATTTATTTTTTCTGGATTCAAGCTCAAATGAACAATTTCCTGATTAATTTTGAGTTTTATTTCTCCAGTTAACTCTGAACCCTGATTCAACTGAAGAATCTGAAAAACATGATTTTCCAACCAAATAAATGAACAAAAACCTATATTTCACCAAAATCTTTGAAAAATTCAGCAATTTTCCACTGGGAGAAAAATTATACTATCTCGGTGAGAGTAAGAAGCTATACAGTGTCAGATATCAAATTAACCTGATTCAAGAGCCAAGTTTCACTCAAAGATCCAAAGGAAGAGGAAGACCCAAAGGAGTAAGAAATAATTTCAAGATATCTCTCAGTTGTGAAGCAAAAGAGATCCATCTGGCTTTGAATATTTAGAAGAACCAAAGATGAGAGGAAGGCCAAAGACAAAATTCACAGCAAATTCCAAGGTCATTTACCATTCTTTGGTAAAAATAATATATCAACTTTCATAATTAATTTTTTTCCCTATTTTTTCACATTAAAAGCAGGTAGAAGGCAATTGAAGGGAGGCAGAAGGGAAAAAAGAAGGGGGAATCAGAGGAAGAGGTAATTTTATATCTATAGTTATTTTTTCTGAAATGGGTTTTTACTTTTAATGAGTCCTTGTCATTTTTGAACATAGGATGAATTTCTGACTGAAGAGGAATATTCAGAAGATGAACAGGTTCCAGATTTGGATGAAGGGGGAGATTCAGCAGATGAAGAGCTTCCAGATTCACATTTTATTCAAATTGTGAGCTTCAAAATTGTTTGTTTGTTGATTTTCTTTATTTTATTATTCATTAATTTTTTTATTCAAACTTGAATCAGAGGTCTGAAACCATTGTGAATAAGTGTGTTTCTTCTCCTAAATACACTCCTGGGACAAGAATCAAGAGAATAAAGTTGTCCAATGAAGATGGTGATGCTCCTTACCATCCTCCTGGAATGAAATTATCACCACAAAAAGCCCCAAAAATCAGTGAGAAAGTGATTACATTTGATATTTTGTCATTTATGGATGTTTTCTGAGGTTTTGGGGGTTTTTTCTCTACGTTTCCTGCAAATTATCTTATTCTTCTTCTGGAAAATTCGACCAAGTCTCAATTGAAGAAGTGAGCTTTATTTTGAGTCCATATTTTCTGTTATAAAAAATTGTGATTTTTGTTTTTAGTTCCAATATGAGGATTCAATTTTTCCAAAAACAGACATTCCAAATATATCACAATCTCTAGATTTAATAGGGGATGGGAACTGTGGCTTTAGAGCACCAGACATGTGTTTCTGAAGGAACTCAGAAGACTGGATTGAAGTCAGGAAATAAATGGTGAAAGAGCTTGATTCAAACCCAATCTCCAAGGACAGAAAATCAGTGTGTGATATCTGGGGTGAAACTTTCCAAGAGGCAAGAAGGCAACTGAACCACCTTTATGTCCCAGCTCCCATAAATATGTGGATGAAATTCCCATGCCATGGCTTCCTTCTTCCTGAGAATTATAAGTGTCCAGTGTGGTAAACCAAAACTGTCATATAGCCACCAGACTCATTTTCTAATTAATTACTATTCTTTTTATCAAGCTAACCTCAAAAATCAATTCCAAACCCCTCATAAAATATTCTCTAAATTCAAACAAACCTCCAATCCCAAATCCATCACCAGATAACCCTTTCAAACTATACCAAAAACCTGTCACAAACAACCCAACCCCTGGCACAGACTTGATTATGTAACAGGAAGAAATAAATAAAAGCTTAATTGAACGTCTAATGGAAAAAAATATGATGCTTAAAATAACCACACAAAAAAAACAACATACCCATACCTGCAGGACTTAAACATACCAGTACCAATGTTGCACTACAACCAATACTATGAATCCAAGTTACACTTCCTTCCTAGATAATTCAGTATAATTCAGGGACTCTGAACCGTCCTCTCAAGCACTCTGATACTCATTTTGCTACCTTTCCAACCATAAAAAGAAATTATACAAACCAGCAGAAAGAGGCACTTATGCAGCCAATTATGTCTCAATCCTCACCCAACAGAAATAACACCTCAGTACACATGGCCTTTCTGGAACTTTAACCACCCAATAAGGCCTCTTGACTATCCTCTTAAGCACTCTGATACTCAGTTTACCACCAATCCAACCATACAACACTCATACATGCACCAACAAGGGGCTCCGATAGCCAATTATGTCTGAATTCTTACAAACCAGCAATAAAGGCTCAGTACTCATGACCTTTCTGGAACTTTAACCACCAGTTAAGGCCTCTGAACTTTCCCCTGGAGCACTCCTATAGTCATTTTTCCACCATATCAACCTGCCATACTGACACCTAAACCCAGTCTAACCTCATTCTAATCTACTTACCTCAGGAAATTAAACCTCAGAGCTCTGGAGACTTTACCAGTATATCTCTTTAATTACATATCTACTCAGCATCTTCATGCCTTACATATCTACATATAGTCTAACCTCATGCATTATACATATAGACTCCTTAGGCTTGCACATACTTAATCCCTCAGGTTCTGCATATCCTCTAACCTTGTTCACCCTCTCTATCCCATACTTCATTATGGTTTATCCTTTGATAATCCTTATGTACATCCTCTTTCAGATTGTATCACATACTTTCTATAATTATTACATAGTTTCATGACCTCCATGCACACTGTACATCCTCTCACTGTAAATTCCCAACTTAGACAGCCAGAACTGTATCCTAGCCCCAATGTAGTAAGCAGCCTAATCGCAATTTAGTAGCATACCTGATCAGCCCTCTCTGTTACCTTGACTGCTCACATGTCATCACATATGTAGCCTGAGCCCCAAGAGTCTTTACCTCTGTTGTATTCCAGCCTCCTGTCAATTTAAGCAGCCCTTCCCTTTTTCTTCCTGATTGTCCCCCAAGAAATCAGTTTACTACTTTTTACTAGGAATCCATCCCAGCAAGTGTCATTCAGCACCTTAACTCCAATTCAGTCCCACTCTGCTCCTTGTAGCATCTTCCAGTATCCTTTCCCCCCAAGCCTACTGAGAGTGGAGTCTCCTCTTTGCCAAGCCATCCTTGCATTCAGCAGCCCTTTTGACATTAAACTGATATCTTCCCCAATGACCTCTTCTTCGCCAACCACATTCCATATCCTATTTAAGCAGCATCAAACCTTGCCATTGAGTTGTGGCAATTTTTTTTTTGCTTTATTTTCTGTCCCAACCTTGAACTTGGCTATTGAGTTGTGGCCATTTTCATTTTACCCCTTACCTTGCCATCAAACCTCCATAAAAGCCCAAATTTACAACCTGAGAACCTCTTTGACACTTTGACACTTCAATGCTCTGATGCTTTGACACTTTGATGCTTTGAAACTTTGACGCTCCAAAACTTTTACACTTTGACATTTTGACACTTTGACGCTTCAAAACTTCAACACTTTGACACTTTGAAGCTTTGACAAGGTACCTCAACGGTTAATTTGAAAATTTTTTGAGGTAGTCAGGGTAAAATGTTTTTAACCATTTTATTCTTTTTCTAAGGTGAAGAACTATTTTGGGTAATTATTTATCCTTAAGAATGCCCCCATGCGGTGATATCCTTTCTCACATATCTATCCCAGCTGTCACCCGTAGCTCTAGAGGGAGATGTTCCAATGAACCTACTGAACCTTCTACTCCCAGATCTTGTGGTAGAACCTTTTCTAATCTTCCAGCCCCAGTGGTTACCACTTCCACTCCTATGGATACTGGCTTATTGGAGCCTATACCCCAGGTATCTTTTTCTAATATTCCTTCTTCTGAAAATGCTAGCCTCCACAGGGTTTTAGGTCAGTTTCCAATTCCAGGCTACCATGGCTTGGACTCCCCTGCCTACAGTGCCAGCATGGTCCCAATCCCAGGAGAAGAAGAAGAAGAAGAAGATGAGGATAAGGACTCCGGATTTGATTCCAGAATCTTGAGTGGCTTGGATTCACCCTCCCCAGGGGTAATCCTAGCCCAACTTCTAATGCAACAGCAGTCCCTTCAACTTCCCCAGAAACTAAACTTCCTCCCACCTCTCAGGGCCCTTCAACTGACCCTTCTCTGCTGGCCATTCTTCAGCAAATTACCACTGCAATGAACCATCTCTCCAGACCTGCTGACCATGAACCTTCTACTAACTTCAAATCCCCATCTATCAATGCTTCAGAAAAATTTGATGGGAAAAACCCAACCAACCTCAGATGCTTCCTCCAAGCTTGTGAGCTAATCTTTGCTAATTATGAAAGGGTTTTTGCTAATGAAAGAAAAAAATTATTCTTTACAGTCTCTTACCTTACAGGAAGTGCCAGTCAATGGATCCAAACTTATCTTGCTCACATTGGTAATTGGGAGCCAAATTTCATACTTAACTCTTGCTTTCTATTTACTCAACAGCTCCATACCCTTTTTGGGGATTTTCTGGAAATTCAACATGCTGAGAAGGAGCTAACCCTCCTTAAGATGAAAGATAATGGCTATGCCACTAACTATATCCCCAAATTCAGGAAACTTATGACTAATGTCACTAGATGGGGTGATAAAACTTTTTCTTCCATTTTAGACAGGGACTCCCAGCCAAACTACTGGATCAACTAGCTGGTTATGATGGACCTCAAGAAACCTTGAAAGAACTAATGGACATTGTCCTTAAGTATGATACCTGCTACCATGAAAGGATCCGGGAAAATTCCTTCAGCTCCACTCAGACCTCAATACCTGGACCCAGTTCTTCCTATCTTCAAAAATATCAACAGCCCAGCCAACAACGTAGGTTCAAGGGGAAAGCAAAGGCAACCCCTACCAATTCAGCTCCAACCTATGTCTCCAATCCTGATGTGGGTAAGGATGGAAACCTCAAGGCTAAAGAAAAGGCTAGAAGGGAAAGAGAGGGTTTTTGTAACTACTTTGGAGGTTCTCACAAGTTTTTCTTCTGCAGGAAACGTCCAGACTTTAAACCTGGACAAAAACCCACTCCTGGTAAACCAAAACAGGGAAAAGACTAGGTGATGGAAATTTGGCACTCCATGACCATCACCCCTCCAATATGCGAGTAAAAACTTTGGAGGGGAAATACTCTAACCTCCCTACTTAAGACTTACATTTTATTTTTTTTATTCAATAATCAGGCTTATAGATTACTTGTTGACTCTGGAGCAACTCAATCTTTTATTTAAAAATCTATGGTTTCAAAGTTTTCTCTTTCTCCCAAACCTCTGACTACTCCCATTTTCTTATTTAACTTCAACCCTTCTAACTCACCTTCAAAGGAAATCACTCATAAGGTTTCCTTTAAAATCTCCCTGCAGTCCTTTCCCAACTTAGAATGGGAATTCTTGGTTGTTGATACACCTCCAAAAGAAGATCTTATTCTAGGTATTGACTTCCTCCATTTCTGGAACCCAGAGGTAAATTGGAAATTGGGATTTATCACCCCAAGGCACCAACCAAATTTGGATCATTCCCCTTATGTTGAACTCTTTTTGGCCACTACTCACCTTCCGCCTGTGAATCTGCAGATCACTGCTCTTGCTCCCCTTTCAGAATCTATGCACTCATAACACTTTCCTTTGAGTTCAACAACCACTTTTGTGAGGAGGATATTCTTTGCAAATTCTCTGAAATTCTTGGAGGATATAGAGGATGATCTATCCATTAAAATCATGCATATTATTATTTCCACTTCTGACTCTGCCCAATAGCAGACTACTGATGAAGGTCTTGATGAAGATGAGGAAACTGATGAAATTGAAACTGTGATTGAGAGAGTCCCTGAAGCTTACCATGCCTTTTTGGATGTTTTTTCCAAATTTAAAGCTGATAACCTCCCTCCTCACTGTCCTTAAAATCAACATATCAAGCTGGAAGGCCCTTTTCCTCCAGTTGGGCAAATCTACTCCCTCAGCCATCATGAGAAGGAGGCCCTACAAGCCTATATAGCAGAAAATATAGATAAAGGTTTCATTTTCCCCAGCACTTCAAGCACTGGAGCACCTGCCCTCTTTGTGAAAAAGAAGGATGGTAGTTTGTGGTTGTGTGTTGACTATTGCAAAATTAACGCTGTTACCCAAAAGAATTGGTATCCTATTCCTCCAATGAATCACTTATTAACAGTATTTTCCTGTTCTACCATTTTCTCAAAAATTGACCTCTGGGGTGCTTACAACCTCCTTTAAATTAAAGAATGGGATGAAAATATTACAGCATTCAGAACTCAGTTTGGAAGTTTTGAATATTTGGTAATTCCATTTGGGCTAACAAATGCTCCTGCCTCTTTCCAATGTCTTGTTAATGAAATTTTTCCAGACCTTCTAACAATCTGTGTGGTGGTATACCTTGATGAAATCCTTATTTTTTCCAAAACGTTGACAGAACATACAGCTCATGTGTATGAAGTCTTAAGCAGACTTTGGAAAAATGGCTTATATGCAAAAGCTTCTAATTGTGAATTTCATGACTCCTCATTGGATCACTCAGGCTAGGTTATCTCCAGGGATGGTATTTAAATGGGCAACTCCAAGGTCCAAAAGATCTTGGACTGGCCACCACCAACAAACAAAAAGGCCTTGCAACAGTTTTTGGTTTTTTCTAATTTTTATTGCAAGTTTATCATTGAATATTCCAGAAGGCTTTACCTCCTCACTGCTCTAACTGGTTCAGAATCCATCAATCCTTTGCCCCCAAGGGCTCTGCAGAAGTTTGAGGACCTCAAATTGGCCTTTACCAAGGCCCCTATCCTTTGAAATTTTGATCTTTCATAAAAAAACTTTTTGGAGACTGATGCTAGTGACTATGCCCTAGGGGATGTCCCCACCCAAGTCTCCCCTGATGGATCTGAGCACCCAATTGCTTTTGAAAGTAAAAAAAATGGGTAGTTCTGAACTGAATTATTAAATCCATGATAAGGAACTACTGGCCATTGTATGGGCCATCAAGATCTGGAGAGCTTACTTCCTCAGTATTTCCTCTCCTTTTGAAGTTCTGTCTGATCACTTTTCCCTTAGATATTTTATGACCTCTAAAGTCTTGACTTGTTTTCAAGCCTATTGGGCTGAATTCCTGTCAGAATTTGACTTTACTATAGTCTACAGACCTGGGAAGCACTCCATAGTTCCTGATGTATTGTCATGTTGGGACAACTTTTATCCGAAAGGGGGAATGCCCAATGCACAAATGAATCCAGAACATGTCAAACAACTCTTGAAGAAGAATGACTTTGAAACTTCTAGAATTTTTTTTATTTTTGCAAAACAGGTTGATGCACAGTTGGACAACTTGATTAAATCCCAGAGCTCCAACAAATCAACCCAACAGATTATTCATAAATTACACAAGAAGGAGAAAGTAAAGAGCTAGCTCATAGACCCAGAAACTGGACTGCTTACATTCCAAAATAGAATAGAATTACCCAAGGAGGATGAACAACTTCAAATTAAAATACTTTCACAAAAACACAACTCCCCTCTCTCTGGTCACCCGGACAAAACAAAACGCTTTATCTAGTAAAAATAGATTTAAAATGGGAAAAAATGACTTCCTTTATCAAAGATTATGTTTCTTCTTTTTACCTTTTCAGAAGAAACAAATCCAGTCACCACAAGAAGTTTGGACTCCTTCAACCACTACCAATTCCAGATTCTCCCTGGACCTCACTCTTTATGGACTTCATCTCACAGCTGCCACTATCCAATGGATTTTACTAAATCCTTGTGGTAGTTCATTCTTTTTCAAAAATGTCTCTCTTTATTAAAACCAGAACTGATATCTCTTCTCTGGAGTTAGCTAACCTACTAATCTCCCATGTGTTCACTAAACATGGACTCCAAACTGACATTGTCAGTGACAGAGGATCCTTATTTGTTTCTTCCTTTTGGAAAATTGTATGTGAAAAATTACAGATAAAAAGAAATCTTTCCACAGCTTGTCACCCTGAGACAGATGGAAAAACAGAAAGGGTAAATCAAATCCTAGAATAATTTCTTAGGATGTATGTCAGTTATCACCAAGACAACTGGGATACCTGGATCCCTCTTGCTGAATTTGCCTACAACAATTCCACCCATACTTCCACCAAGCAATCCCAATTCTTCACCATTTAGGGTTGACATCCCAACTTTGACAGCCTCCACATAGTAGACAACCAACCTGCCAGCCACAAAATAACTCAGATTCACCAGAATCAGAAACAACTAGGAGTTGAACTGGAAAAGTAAATTAAAACTTATAAGAGATATTCTGACCTGAAAATAAGTAATTTTCCTGCCTCATTTGCTGTTGGAAACAAAGTTTGGCTCTCTTCTAAAAATATCAAAACTAATAGTCCAACTAATAAGCTTCCAGGGCAATGGTTCGGTCCTTTTTTGATTACAGAACAGATTGGAAAAATTTCATTCAAGCTTCAACTTCCTCAAAAATGGTCAAATATTCACCCTGTGTTCCACTCCTCCTTCCTTAAGGCATATCAGGACAACTCAATATCCTCCAGGCACCAACCAATAACTGAACCAGTCAAAATTGTGGGAAGTGTCACATATATTGGACTCAAAGCTTAAGAGGGGGAAAGCATTTTAATTAGTTGAATAGAAAGGCTTTCAGAATGACAAGGAACACACTACTTGGGAAACTCAGTCTAATCTTACCAATTGCCCTACTTTACTTCAGGATTTCCATACACTCTATCCTTGAAAACCAAAAATATCCTCAAATTAAACAAAAGAAAATCAATTTCTTGTTTCAAAAAAAATACTTATACTATTGAAAAATATATAATAGTTAAATGTTAAAGCTAACAAAAAATATAAAATAAAATAAAGCAAAAATAATAATGAGAAAAAACTTTTATAAAAAAAAATTTTCATATACTGGTTTCTCATAAACAAATTTTCAGATAGCTTCACACATCAAATCTTCTAACTCTTTCACTCTAGAAATCCATGTATTTACTAATTTCAATTTTTTAACTTGACAAGAATTAGGACCTCTAATAGTAGTCCCCACTTTAAAATTATGACCAGCCAAAGCAAAGATATCAGCTAGTCTTTTCTTCATCCCTGGAATCTTCTTCTTTCTAGCCTCCAAGAATCCATACTTTTCTTTTCTTATTTTACTTCCCCAACCTTTTTTCAAACCTTCCTGTAAAATTGAATTTGAAATTGCTATAATTCCTGCTATTAACTTCTGAAGATTGATTGAATTTATCTTCATTTAAACCTGAATCTTCTCTAAACCTCCTGCTTTCCATCATCTCCAAAAATCTTTCTCCATTTTTGATTTCCTCAAACCAAACTTCTGCTTCACTTCTCTTCTAAATTCCCTTCTTTCTTTTTCTTCTATCTTCTACAACCTTCATCTTCACCTCTAAGTCCTTCATCTTACTTCTCAAATCTTCTAACTCCAAAGAGTCATCTGATCTGCCTCGTTTTTCAACAATTAATTCTCTTTCTTTCCCTTTACCTATATCTCTTATTTTTTCTCTTTCATACCCCAATTCACTTACTTCCATCTCTAAACTTCCATTGGCGTCTTCATTTTTTTCCTTGCTTTGAAACTCATCTTCAATGCTTTGAAAATTTACTTTGATGCTTTGATGCTTTGACAACCTCCTTTGACAGGTTGATGACCCCCTTTGATGCTTCAAAATCTTCCTTCAACGTTTCAACGCAAAGTTTTAATGCTTTGAACTTTGAAGCTTTGACATCCTCCTTCAACGGTTTGACACTTTGACCTTCAATGCTTTGACAGCCTCCTTCAACTGTTTAGTGCTCCAAAACCTAACCTATAGCCATCAGAATCACTTTTCTAGTATAAGGACAGCTCCAATCATCAAAAAGACCTCAGAAATGGATTCTACACAAAAAATAACCTATAGTCACCCAGCCAAAGTACCCCTCTATCTCTCATGGTTTAGAAGATACAGCTTAAATCAACCCTAGCCTACCCATACCCCTACCAGGTGTCACAGACCAGTGAAGGGTCATGGACATACCCTGTATGCCTTCATGTACATACCCCATAGATTACAACTATAAAGCACCAAATAAACCTGCAGCAGTATACATAATTAATATATGCAAGACACTGCATGAAGAACCAAAAAATCACCTGTATACACAGCAATATATGCAAGACGCTGCATACAGAGGCTGTACAGAATAATACAGGACATAATACAGAAGCAATATATGCAAGTCACTGCATTGAGAACCAAAAAAATCACCTGTATACACAGCAATATATGCAAGACACTGCATGCAGAGGCTGTACAGCATCATAAAGGACACTATACAGAAGTAATTTATGCAGGGGGCACCTGTATTGATGAAGCACAGCAATGCATGCAAGGGTGTAAATGCATGTAGATCCTGCACAGCCTCCTCCTCTGACCAGCAAAAATGCCTCATGAACTGTATTCACTGTACCAGAGAGACCCTCAGGGGCAGCCCTGAGGGCAGGGTTTTCTATAATCAGAGGGCCTCTCTCCCCATCCAGGTCCCATCATCAGTTCCCCCCATCCTTCCCTCCAGGGGATCACCATGCGTCCTAGGCACCCTTAAACCATACTGTTACTACTCTCAACCATTATCCCATAACCCATACTATCATCATCGCCAATCCCATACCCCATACCATCACCATCACCATCATCATTATCATCAACCATCCACCACTTCCAATATTTACTCCATAACCCAAACCTTTGAACATCACCACCATGTGCCCATAACCTGAACATCATCACCTACCATCATCATCATCATCATCAGTCATCATCATCACCTACCTTGACCATCATCCATCATCATCATCACTCACCATCATCATCATCAGTCATCATCATCATCCATCATCATCATCATCCATCATCATCACCTACCTTGAACATCATCAGTCATCAGCATCACCTATCATCATCATCATCCATCATCATCACCTACTTCATCAATCATCATCATCATCAAACATCACCATCAGTCATCAACTATAGGCCTAACCATTTCAACCTTCATTCAAATCATCACCTGTATCACCAAAGGAGTATCAATCAGTAACCAATAAAATAAATATAAAAAAATATATAAAGGATAAGACTAGAGAAAGGATTCTTCCCTTACTCAGCTTCTATCCACCAGGTGACCTATCTTTTCCACCATTTCTTCCTTATCAAGCTTGAATACATTGATCCTAGGTCTGATAGAGACTACTATAGTAGCAACTCTATTTGAAAATCAGCCACCATTTCTATTTTCTTTTATTGTTGTGAGACTACTTTAGTACTCAGAGGGGCAGGAAATTCAAAACCACCCTTAGTATTCCTCTATCTTATTTGTATTTGTAATACTAAATTCCCCCTCAAGTGACTGCCAGAAAGCTATTTGCTAAACTTTACCCAATCCCAAAGGAGTCTCCACAATGGGTTCAAGGGATTCAACCCCATCTCTCTATTTCTTAGTCTCTTTGACAGGACCTTGATCACTCCATTGTCCAAGTCTCCCTGAGGGGTACCCCATCTTATAAATTCCTCCCCGCACTTTTCCTCTTGATGCCTCAACGTACCATCCATTGCAAAATGTCCGGTTCAATGCAACATCTACCTCTTCTCCTGCACCTTCTTCAACCCTCCCTGCATAAATCAAACTATTGGAACCCATATCAGCACTACAAAACCTCCCACATAACAATCTGGCAACACTTACCTGAAGATTCATCCAATCTGGATGAATAGTCCAAAGTCATGGAATCATCATCTGGAGCCTCCTTTGCCTCAAAAGGTTGGATCTTCTCCAGGACCCATAAGGTTGGCCCCATGGCCTTCCTGCCTTGCTTATCCATATCACATACTCTTCCATATTTTCTACAACTTTCACACTTGGCAGAGTTATGCTTGATACTGGTGGTACAAATTCTTCCAAGCTTGATGCATCTGTCACAGATTGGGTAATATTGTTGGACTGGATAGTAGTTTTTGGTCTTCTCCATTTGGTAGGTTGGTGTAGGTGATCTGGTGAAAGGGGATAAGGATGGTAATGGGGTTGATGGTGGTGAAGGTTATGGTTAGGGGGAAGTAAAGCTCAAGTTAGACATGGCTGAAGGAATACCTGGATGGCCTCTTCAAACTCTCCTTTTATGGTCATCAGAAGATACCCTCCTTTTCAACAGGGGGTACTGTCATACTGACACCTAAACTCAGTCTAACCTTGGTCTAATCTACTTATCTCAGGAAATTAAAACTCAGGGCTCTGGAGACTTTACCAGTATATCTCCTTCAACTAAATATCTCCTCAGGATCTTCATTCCTTACATATTTAAATATAGTCTAACCTCATGCATTATAAATCTAGACTCCTTAGGCTTGCACATACTTAATCCCTCAGGTTCTGCATATCCTCTAACCTTCTTCACCCTGTCTATCCCATACTTCATTATGGTTTATCCTTTGGGAATCCTTATGTACATCCTCTTGCTGATTGTATCACATACTCTCTATACTTAATAATAGTGTCATGAACTCCATGCATACTGTACATCCTCTCACTATACATTCCCAACTTAGACAGCCAGACCTGTATCCTAGCCCCAATGTAGTAAGCAGCCTAACACCAATGTAGTAGCATACCTGATCAGCCCTCTCTGTTACCTTGACTTCTCCCTTGTCATCACATATGTAGCCTGATCCCCAAGCATCTGTACCTCTGTTGTAGTCCAGCCTCCTATCTATTTCAGCAGCCCTTCCCTTCTTCTTCCTGATTTTCCCCCAAGAAATCAGTTTACTACTTTGTACTAGGAATCCATCCCAGCAAGTGTCATTCAGCACCTTAAATCCAAGTCAGTCCCACTCTGCTTCTTGTAGCATCTTCCAGTATCCTTCTCCCCAAAACTACTGAGAGTGGAGTCCCCTCTGTTCCAAGCCCTGCTTGAATTCAGCAGCCCTTGTGAAACAACCACACAACAACTACAAACCACACTCTCAAGTCACCCAAGGGAGCATGCGGTAAAGCAGTATACCTCATATCTCTACAACTAATTCCATTGAAACAGCATGCAGGCAGTTCCTGCAACAATATTATACATGACGAGGGCTCAGAAGCTTCCTCAGAAACACTCAAAAAAGCAGTGTTCAACCAATTCAACCATACAAGTTCTACAACATCAGTTACCAAAGAGGGCTTGCAGCTTCCAAGCATTTTTCATGATTTTCCCAACCAGAAAAATTAAATTAACCTTCAGGGAACTTCTGCATCATTTTTTATGCAAGACAAGCACCCAGAAGCTTCCATAACTCACCAATCTTAGCCTGTTCCTCATATTTTTGCCTATCTATGGAAATTTATACCAAAAAATACAGCTATCTCTTGGCTTGTTTCACATGTTTTCTCACAAGCATTATTTCCTCATGTAAATTTACTCTCCTGTGCTTCAACAGTGCAGAGAGAGTATCAGAACTGCACTCAGGGGAAACCTGAGAATCCCCTTAGGAAGTATTTTTCTTTTTAAGGGAGGCTCTCTTTCCCTATCCAACTTTTCTGTCATGGCATCAGCCCTCAAGCATGGCATCTTCCCCTGTGATACATCTTCCCCTATGTTAGTATGGTATCTACTCAAACCAAAGCCAGCTTTTCAGTGAACCAGAATTAAGTCAAAAGGAAATAAAGGGTTGTACAAAAAATTATCATTGAACATTTGAACCAACCCCAGGTGTTCTTTAAGAAGGGTTCTTGAGCAAAGACCTGTTATTCAGCAACTATTATAAAAGAAAAAACCACTGATTTGTGATTACTAAGTTTATAAAAAAGGAAGAGCACAATGGAAAAACAAAAAAAGCTTTTTTTTTCCGGCCAGATACCTGTGGGAAAACCCATCTTTGGGTGCTCCTACTGGTTAAACACCTTTTAGTCAACCCTTAAAACCTGAAATTGGAATTTGAAAAAATAGTCAGAAAAAGTCAAAAATTCCTGGTTATTAATTGGTGGAAGCTTTAAAATACTCCAATAGAAATTTGAATAGTCTTGAAATTCCTAAAAAAAATTTCATTAATAATTAATCTAGGTCTAATAAGAGACCTATTTGAAGTCTCAAAGAAAACCAGCCATTCATTAAAAAAAATATTTTGCAGACTTATTATAGTTCAGAAGGGCAGGCATTTCAAAACCATGTTAGTTTACCTCTATCAATTCAGGAGTATTAGCAACTAAATTCCCCTTCTAGTGAGTTCCAGCAAGCTATTTGCTAAAAAATACAATTATGCCTTGGTGTCTTCACACCGGTGGTTCAGTTTTTTTCTTTAATGCCTTTCACTTATATTCCTTTGAATTCCCCTCCAACTCCAAATTCCATATCTTCACCTATTTGATTCATTCTTTCAGAAGATTTCAGATTTATATTCTCA